>PVHT020000009.1:2738060-2909920 GCA_004024745.2 Catagonus wagneri
GCACAATAGAACATACAGAAAACATTGTCCCTGCTCTTGAGGAGCTTACATTCTAAAAGAAAAAAAAAATACACCTCTTTTAAAATGGTATTTTTTGTTTGGTGTTTTCTGCAAAGTACTGAGGAAATGGTCTATAGGGTGAGCTTTGGGTATAACTTAGCCCCATCATTATTTAAAGAAGAAAGGAAGAGGAAGATTTCAAAGGTAAAGACAATGACAGACCATTCAGGGTAGGTAAGGTTTATAGGGAGATAAACACAATCCCATCAACTAAGGAGAGATTTGCTGCAGTGAATGGGATGAGGGAAATAGTTTGTGGGATGCAAGCAAAGGAAGCAGGGCATCATCAGACACTGAGTGGAGCCAGAAAGATCATGCGGCCTTTCCCCCAAGTACATGGCCACCAAGTAGGAATGGTTGCTGACAAGACAGAAGGCTGAAGAGGGGTAATCCTGTGCACCTGACAAATAGAAAGAGTAAAGGATCAAAACTGAAGGCAAGCTATAAAGACAATTAAGAAATTCTTAAAAACAAAAGTGATTTGGAAGCACGAGACTTACAGTTAATGCTACCCAATGTCATGATGGGCTAAGAACATTGTGGCTTCCTAAGTTAGAAAATGCCATATACCAAAATTTTAAATGGAACACATTACTGTTTTTCAATCAATCAATCCCCCCGCCTCTGAAAAAAAAATTCTTTACCCAGGGGGAGAGAGGAGTATGGGATATGGTTGGGAACAGTAGTAGTTAATATAGTTAGTAGTATTTTGTTGTTATGATAAACTTTGTATTCAAACTTGGTAAAAGCCCATTAGCTGCCAAGAGGGAATAAGGAATAAATTTCCAAAAATGTACAATTTCCTTTAGAGAAGTTTCAGAACCAAAAGGCTAATTTACATGAAAAGCTGTAGAGAAAGTAGTTGAAAAGTCCATTCATAAAACTTTTATTCCACTTACATGAACTTAATACATGTGTTCTTAACAATTATGCTTGGATTGTTCATGAAAATTTCGTAAGACATTAAACAAAGCTAGCCATGTTTGCTTTTGTAAGAAATTGCAAAACTCTCTTTCAAACTGGCCATATTTCTCTGCATTCTGTTCAGTAATGAATAAGAATTTCTGTAACTCTGTATCTTCCCCAACAATACATATGATTAGGTTTTGAATTTTAATCATTCTAATAGGTGTGTTTCTCCTTCTTTTTTTAATTTGCAGTTCTCTAGTCACATGTATGTTTTCCACCTGTATATCTTGTTGACTCATCTATTGTTTCACCTCATAAATGGGACTATCTTTTGCTCACTTTTTAATTGTGATATATGATTTCTTATTAATGAATTTTAAGAATTTTATGTTTTTGATACAAGTCCTTTATTAGATATGGGTTTGGCCAATATTCTCTCTCATTTTATGACTTGTCTTTTCATTCTCTTAATGTCTTTAATAGAGCACAAGTATTAACTTTTAATGAAGTCTAATTTATCAATTCTTTAATGGATTATGTTTTTCATGTTTTCCCAAAAACACATCACCAAAGCTAAGGTCAACATTTCCTGTGTTTTCCTCTAGAATTTGTATAGTTTTGTTAAAGTTTTCAGCTATTTTCAGAGTAATTTTTCACCTATATCTCATTTATCCATCTCTTTTCAAAATTCGTACATTATAAATTATCTAAATATGTTTTACTGTTGTTTCTAAATTAAAACAGACAAGTATTTTATTTGTGTATGGTGATTTTATGTAGAACTATTTTTAGATAATTTATTAGATTTCAAAGTAAAATTTTGAGTGATAATTTTTGTTTCATATAGTTCTTTTCTCTTTCATCAACACATAGAATAACAGTAAATTTACTTTTGCTCTGAAATATACATTTAAAAACATTGCAATAAAAAGCCAATCAGCTCATGGCATCGTTAGTTGAACTTCAAAATAGATGCAGAGGAATATTTATTTTTTGTCCAGACATTTGTTGGCACTATGAAATGACAAAATAAAGCATTTTTAACAGTTTTGATTAACTGAGGTTATAAATATTTTAGGTATTATTTATCTTATTCAACAGAGGGTATAAATAGTGCTTATGATCAATTTGACAAATTAACTACAGGATTAAGAAGTATTTTACATTTTTGTGGTATTGTTTTACAATTATATATATGTTTCTCTCCTAGATCTTATATTCAAACCTAATGGCATTCTGACATAATTTAATGCTTATATTAGAGATAATGCATGTAAAATTTTTAGGGCAATTCAAGTCTTAGAGTGAACAAAAAACTAACATTAATGTTAATCCTTTTCTTTAAATAGTAGTAGTAATTTTGGTGATAGAATAGTTTTATTTGAGGGAGTTCACGTCGTGGCGCAGCAGAAATGAATCCGACTAAGAACCATGAGGTTGTGGGTTCGATCCCTGGCCTTGCTCAGTGGGCTAAGGATCCAGCATTGCCATGAGATGTGGTGTAGGTTGCAGATGCGGCTCGGATCTGGCATTGATGTGGCTGTGGCGTAGGCCGGAGGCTACATATCCGATTAGACCCCTAGCCTGGGAACCTCCATATGCCGCGGGTGCAGCCATAAAAATATAAAAAGACCAAAAAAAAGAAAAAGAAAAAGAATAGTCTTATTTGAAATGTTCAGTGCAGGCTAACTATAGTAAGAGTAATACCAAAAGCAAGTTAATAATCATGAGCTATAAGTCTGCATGCTTATTATTAGAAAATAAAGGGGAAATCCTCACTGAATATATAAGAAAATAACAATATGATTTTAAAAAATTATTTTCTAACAGCATAGATATTCCTTAGTGTTAATGAAGAAATAATTTAACAGATTTGATGCAACTTTTATGACAGGAAAACTCTAATAGAGGTCTTTTTTTTTTTTTTGTATTGACGTGTTTGTTCTTGTACAACAGAAACCAATGCTCAATAATGTTCCTAACTTCTAAGAAAACAGCGTAACTTTGTACTTTAATATTGGCACAGTATGAGAGTTCTGGTACCTTTAACTGCCACCTTTAATATAAAATTAATTACATAAGAACTATAAGTATAATGACCATATACCCTAATGCTCTCTAAATTCTTTCCACACAACTATTGAACATTTTCAAAGTTCTATATTCTTCATTTGGTCATAAACACTGTCAGTCTTTCTCTACTGTTAACATGTACCTTGCCTTTTTTCGCTGTTGTTATTTAGAATGTTATTTCCTATTTCTTTAACAGCTGTATTTTGCTGATAATAATATTTGGATATAACTGTTATTTAAGAAAAAGGAGTAGTGGAGTTACCCTTGTAGGTCAGCGGTAATGAACGTGGCTAGAATCTATGAGGACATGGGTTGGATATCTGGCCCCACTCAGTGGGTTAAGGATCCAGCATTGCTGTGAGCTGTTTCCTAAGTCACAGACACAGCTCAGATCTGGTGTTGCTGTGGCTGTGGTGCAGGCCAGCAGCTGCAGCTTTGATTCGACCCATAGCCTGGGAACTTCACATGCCATAGGTACAGAAATAAAATTAAAAAAAATGAATGACAATGAAAACAGCAATTATTTATATAGGTATATGTGTGCATACTATGTATGTATATGTGTGTGTGTACATATGTTTATATGTATATGTGTGTGTGTGTGTATTTCTTATTTCTACCAACTCATTTTGAGGTGAATAATTGAAACATTTCCTAATTGAGACAGTTTAATCAATTTCCTTCTTCTCCTTCCTACCCCAGTAATAAAATAAAAGCAGAAGTATTATCATGAGAATTTTGAACTCTAGTAACAAAACATCAAGACAAGGAGGAAAACTCTTTTGACTTATCAGTCATATTTCATTTTTTCTCTGGTGATGATTTTTTTTCCTTCTGCTGACCAGAAAAAAAGTGCTTGGTTCCAACATCAAAGAACATATTTTATTTATAGCCAGGCAGCCTTGAAATTCTTCGTTTTAAATCCCTGCTGAACTTTAGAGAAACCTTTAAAAACTCAATTACATTTATACTAGGCTTTTACCCTAGCCTTCAGAGTCCAGAATTCTAATGCTCAGGGAAAAGCAACCAGTTCTGAAAGTCTACAGGACCATATAAAAGTCTTAAATGAGAGCTACCTTTAAGCTTTGATGGCCAAAAATGTGGACATGGTTCCGTTCCTTAGAAGAAAATTTTGGGTGGTTTTCAAATGAAAATAATTGCTGATTGCCCCACATAAAATAATTTCATATGGTGATATCTTGTTAGTGGATTAAAAAAAAACTCCACTATTAGGGTGAAAGTTTATCAGATTAATTTTTTAAAGATCATTTTTCAAAATCATGAACGAAAATTAGAATAGACTAAATAAATTCTGAGCAGTTACTTTTTGTTAGAGAACATTTTCTAAAAGACAATTTAGCAACCATAAATCCACATGGATATTGCACTTAATTTCATAAGATTAAGAAGATAGAAAGTATATTTCTAATTAATGAAAAATAATTATTATGAGATAATCATAGAGATATTGCAAAGAGTGTCACTAGTCACAAGTAGGGGATTCTTCATTTGTTAATACTTGGAGACTTTAAATAAAGAATTATATTAATTTTTGTCTCTAAAGAAAATAGACAAGGCTTATAATTTTAATAGTGAAACAAAAGGTATAAATAAATAAATTGTAATCTTTTTGAAGATAATCATACTTCTTAGTAGAAAGACTTTATTCTACTTTCATAGAATGTAATTCTAGCATTTAAAAAATTCTACTTGTACAATAAAGTGATTCAGTTGTACATATACACACATTCATTCTTTTTTTAGATTTGTTTCCTATAAAGATTATCATGGAATATTAACTGGAATTCCCTGTGCTGTACAACTATACTTCAGTAAAACTTTAGAAAATAAAAAAATAATTCTAACTGTTTAATCAGTTCTAAAGTTTGTCCTGAAAATGTCCAATCTTTTGATAACTTAAAAAAATTCTTCAGCTTACAGCAGAATTTATCACAGCCTTGTAAATTAATGACACTTCAATAAAACTTTAAAAATTTTATTTTTGTCACATAAAAAAGTACATTGTACATATGATATTAAAGCACATTCAGCATATTCACCTAATGTTTCATGATATGAGTACTAATGAATAAAGAGAGTTGAGCTTGTTGCTTATAACAAGTCTTGATTCTTTTTTTTTTTTTTTCGAGAGTACAAGGAAATATTTACTTGGGTTTAAAGCATTGATTTTAATTACCAAGTTTATTCTGGGTAAACCTCATGAAAAAAGTCAAACAATACTCAGGTTAAAGCTTTTCTTTAAAATTAGTAGTCTGTATTATTACTGAAGGTAGTCTTTATCATTTGGTTTTATTTTCTCTCATAAAGATTTTCTGAAACTTGTAAGGATCAGTCACTGAGCAATGTGTCAGTAACATATAAGTGAACATAAATACAATCTTCAAGTAACTCATAATGTCATAGCAAATATAAATTTCCCCAAAAGACAATTAGAATAAAATGTGTCAGGTACAGTGATAAATTTATCTCAAAGACTATTGGAAACATTCTTAAGGGGAAGAGGAAAATGAAAGAAAAGTGAGAGGATAACATGTTAGGCTAGATATCTAGTGGATGTGATGGCAAAGTTGTATCTTAAGAGAAAAATAGGATGTAGCTGGGAAAAAATATGAGACAGATGAAGTACTGCAAAAGTAAATTTATGTAAGAAAACGAAGTTTGTGTGGAGAACTGCAAGATGTCTAGGTTTAGAACATAAAGTGTTCTATGGAGTTGTCAGAAGTGAAGCAAGGGATGTTGGAAAGAATTTGGCAGAACCTCTTGTGCTCAGTTGAGAAGTCAATATTATTCCTACAATGACAAGGGGGCCTAGAGAATTTTAAGCAGAATAGTAAAATTAAATATTTAACACTTTATCCCCCTCTCCTGTTAAACTATACAGAGGATGCATTTGAAGGATGAAAAGAGACAGAGGGTTAATCAGAAGAATTTCTGGTAGCCCAGACAGAACTTTTTAATGGGAGAATAAACTACATTGGAACTACCTGCATTAGAAAAGGAAGGTTATTTTCTAGTTTGTCCTTCTATCAAATCACTATGATTTCAAAGAATGATGATGTGATTAGATCTTTTTGCAAAATATAATTGCATGCCAAGTAAGAATCCTTATTGAAATTTAACTCTATTTCTATACGATTGTAGTAGACATGGCCATACATATCTCTCCACAATTTTATGGCACATCCTCATGTAGTAGAGGCTTAAATGTTGAATCACATTTTCTAAACTTCTCAGATAGTCTCTGTGATTATGCTTTTGGTCCTATCTCATTTGGTACCACGTGAGATCCAAACGCAGGAACATTGAAATGAGATGATTGGAAAATGTCTGGGAGCCATTCAATAGGGCTGGAGCCATGTGGATTCATATCCTACTACCACAGCAGTGACTTCTGAATTCCAAGATTATAACCACTGTGATTCAGAGGTCAGCAGTTAGGTTAGCAGTTTCCTGACTAAAGTAGAAACACCTTGTTTGTTAGGTTAGTTATGCTGATATGAATGGTGTTTAAAAGTCATTCCTAAAAACAGAGATGATACCTATCCCTCTAGTTTTGGTTATTGTTATAAACGTAAAATGTTCTGTATTAAATAAGTAGCTTTTGATATAAAATAGTGGAGGGTTTGCTATTATCTGCATGTGATCCTGAATGATAGGGTCAGGATAGATTCTTCTTTAGAACAGATCCCAATTTAATTTGGTGAAGCAATACACTTAGCTTCAGAACTATACTCATTGGCCTATATTGCACTTATGGTGGCCAATTAGGCACTACCGAAGTCTGTTGGAAAATTCAGCTAAATTTTGTGCCCCTAATATGCCAGTCTCCTATTGCTCATTGCATTATTTTTTTAACCTCTTTTGCTGTAGGAAATCTGTTTTAATGGCTGTATCTGTAACAATCAACATGTGAACAAACAGAAAAAGACTAAGAGAAATAAAGAATTTTTAGCCCTGTCTGCTTAGAGCATTTGAATCAAAGTAGTGATCTTCTTCTGGATAACTTAGAACATTCATTCTAGGAGAAAAATAAAAAAGAACCATTTTCAAGATACTATCAGATTTTCTGACACAGTTATAGCAAAAATAGTTCTTTTTTAAAATTTTTAAAAAAATTTTCCATTATGTCTGATTCACAGGTTTCTGTCAATTTTCCAACTACACAGTGTGGTGTTCCGGTTACACATACATATATAGATTCGTCACAAGTGATTAGATGGATTTCCTGGTGCTATACAGCAGGATCTCCTTGCTTTTCCATCCCAAAGGCAATAGTCTACAACTATTAACCACAGACTCCCATACCATCCCACTCCCTCCCCCACCCTCTTGGCAACCACAAGTCTGTTCTCCAAGTCCGTGATTTTCTTTTCTGTAGAAAGGATCATTTGTGCAGTATATTAGATTCCAGATATAAGTGATATCATATGGTATTTGTCTTTCTCTTTCTGACTTGTTTCATTCAGTATGAGGGTCTCTAATTCCATCCATGTTGCTGCAAATGGCATTATTTTATTCTTTTTTAATGGCTGAGTAGTATTCCATCATGTATATGTACCACATCTTCCTAATCCAGTCTTCTCTCAATGGACATTTGTGTTGTTTCCATGTCTTGGCTATTGTGAATAGTGTTGCAATGAACATGTATGTGCAAGTGTCTTGTTCAAGGAAAGTTTTGTCTGGATATATGCCCAAGAGTGGGATTGCTGGGTCATATGGTAGTTCTGTGTATAGTTTTCTAAGGTACCTCCATACTGTTTTCAGTAGTGGTTGTACCAGCTTAGATTCCCACCAACAGTGCAGGAGGGTTCCCTTTTCTCCACACCCCCTCCAGCACTTGCTGTTTGTGGACTTATTAATGATGGCCATTCTGATTGGTATGAGGTGGTATCTAGTGGTAGTTTCGATTTGCATTTCTCTAATCATCAGTGACGTTGAGCATGTTTTCATGTGCTTGTTGGCCATCTGCGTATCTTCTTTGGAGAAATGTCTATTCAGGTCCTTTGCCCATTTTTCAGTTGGGTTGTTGGCTTTTTGCTGTTGAGTTGTGTAAGTTTTTGTATATTTTAGAGATTAAGCTGAAAAATAATTCTTTAATAGATGAGATATTTCTTTTTAAACTACGACTCTTAATTGTAAGCAACAGAGGCTGACTCTGTCTAAATAAGCAAAAACGGATTCATTAAAATAATATTAGGTGGTTCAGATAATTCGTAAAAATAATATTAGGTATGAGGAACAGAAAACAATTTTCAGGAATTATGCCCAAGAACATATATTAAAAATGAGCCAAAGACAACACAAGCACTGTTTCCCAGCTGAAGGTATTTCTTTATCACTACTCAATCTTTAAATCAGTGGAATACTAGACTGTCATTCCTGCTGCCATCAATACCTGATAATTTGACCATAACCCAGAATAAATGTCATGAAACCTGTTATCACCCTGCTTATTTCCAGACTTAAGTTTGTAATGGTTCTGATTTAAGAATCTTCTTTTCCAAGTCTGTGTACTAGCTGACAATGACTCTAGGAAATTCTATTTCTGAGTTTTACTTTGATGTGTAAGACCATAAGACTGGGAATCTTCCATTTATAACTAAGGATGTTTAAGCTGCTGGATAGATAGAAACATGAAAGATATGAACTACACTGTATATGATTATTTTATCTTATTCACCACACTGTATATGAATATCTTATTGTATCACCGATGATAATTTACATGACTAAATTTCTGTTTGGGCTGAACATATGAGAAAATCATATGGTATTCCATAATGTTAAAAAGAAAGAAAGACAAATACCATATGATATCACTTATATAAGGAATCTAAAATATGGCAGAAATGAACCTATCTACAAAACAGAAACAGACTCACAGACATAGAGGACAGAATTGTGGTTCCCAACAATGAGGAGGGAGGGAGTAGGATGGACTGGGAGTTAAGAGATGCAAACTATTACATTTAGAACGGATAAGCAATGAGGTCCTACTGTACAGCACAGGGAACTATATCCTATCTTCTGGGATAGTACATGATAGAAGATAATGTAAAAAAGAGACTAGATATATATATGTATGATTGGGAAGCTTTGCTGTAGAGCAGAAATTGGCACAACACTGTAAATCAACTGTATTGTAATTAAAACAAATAAATACATTATTGATATATTTCAAGTATGTACATAACTTATAGATTGTTCAATACTGAAAAACTGAGAGACAGGCAGTATGCGTATATAATCATGCATACAAAATCTAAACCCAAATTATTAACAAGAAAATTCATTTAAAAGATGAGTTGGAGTTCCTGTCGTGGCTCAGTGGAAACGAATCTGACTGGGAACCATGAGGTGCGGGTTTAATCCCTGGCCTCACTCAGTGGGTTAAGGATCCGGCATTGCCATGAGCTGTGGTGTAGATCGCAGACACAGCTTAGATCCTGCATTGCTGTGCCTGTGGCATAGTCCCACGGCTACAGCTCCGATTACACCCCTAGCCTGGGAACGTCCACGTGCCATGGGTGCAGCTCTAAAATGACAAAAGACAAAAAAAAAAAAGATAATAATAAATAAATAACAAATAAAAGATGACAACTCATTTGAGATAATTAATTAACAGGATCTAATGTGCAGCATAGATATCATAGTTAATAATATTGTATTTTATACTCTAAATTTTCTGAAAAAATAGATCTCAACAATTTTTACCACCGAAAAAGGAGAGTAAAAAAGTGAGTTGATATGTTAATTAGATTGATTGTAGTCCTTAGAAGCAAAGGAAGAATATAGTAAGAGAGGTCTTTATTCTTGAATACTATATCACTCACAATAATAAATTGATCATAGTTTATAATCCCTATATGAATTAACATAATCTGGTTTAATGAAACAGTTGGGTTGATGCTGAAAAGATAATGAGTTAGTAAGTATATATGTTTATTTGAAGTGTATTTGAAATACCTATCCAATAGTTAATGATAAAACCTAAAGTTTTAAATTTCTGTAAATAAATATTGACTTTAAGAATTGAGATATTAAATTCTGACAGCAACAGAACTTCAATAGTCATTGTTTAGTATTTACTTCAGTCTTAGATTAAATCCTAAGGTTCTCCTACCTCAAAACAAATTTGAGAAATTCATAGAAAATAAGAAATGGGAACTAGCCCAACACTGTGTTTATAAATCTAATTTTCATAGCATCTAACATTGCCAATAAAACTTATGCCCATAGAATATTCTCTTAAAGAGTAAATTATACTCAAATGTCTGTGATAGAAATCTTCCCATTTAATCTTAAAAACAAAACAAAACAAAACAAAAAAAACACTAACGATCCACTTCAGTAATTTGTTTGGCAAAAATACCGTAAGAACATTTAAAAATAAAATATTAAATTCTTAATTACTAAATTAAAAATTATCTCAAAAGTGTAAAAGAAAGCTGCAAATTAATTTATATTCCTAAAGTTGTGATGTATTTATTTCCATACTTGATTCACATACTATGTTTGTTGCAAGTTATAATTATGTTGAAAGGCAGTTGATCCTAATTGGCTGTTAAATTTATCTTTTCTCTTGTTTTGTTTCTCGGGTTACTTTGTGTTGCTAAAACTGATTCTTCATATCAGATATATTTTGAAGATATGTCTGTTACATATTGAATGTTTGCCTGAGTTTTTAGTTGTTTTATTTTCTAAGTCTTTGCTAAATCCTATGTTTTTTCCATTTTTCTGTCACATTGCTTCTCTTCAATATATTTTCCACCAAAAAGATTTTTTGTTTTTTTCTTTTAGTTATCACTTTTGTTATTTACTGCCATTTATATTTTAAGATTTTTAATATTATTATTCAGAGCTCAGTAATAATGTGGGTTGATTAACTTAACCTGTATGTATTTGTGTCAGAGATAGCCTATGAAAAGCATTATGACCTATGAAGCCAACAATTTTACACTTGCGCTTTTAAAATTTATATAAATAGTACCAATTCTTTTCCTGCTTCTTATTGTTTTATACTCAATACAGTGTTTTGATTAGTTATCATGACTTTATAACAATTTGTTTATATAAAATAGTTCATAAACTACACAATATATTATTAACCAGTTCATAACTGATAAGTAGTTGATTTTATAATTTTTGATTTTGCAAACATTTCTACACATATTATCCTTATGCACATTAATTTATGTGTGGGAATGACTCTAGGGTATGTACAAAGTGATAGAATTGTTATTTATACTTATTACTACTCTAAATTAAATCTTTGAATTAAGTTTCACCACCAGAAGGCTACACATCTGGTTTGTATAATTCCAGCACCTTGCAGAATTGTTTCACTGAATTATGGTTAATGTTTCGTGTCCATTGTTAATAGTAGTCTCACAGAAAAAAACAGCATCGTGGAATGTGTTTATGCATCCACTGTAGGAAATTCCATCTCTGTGTAATCCTTTGGTGTTTTGCAGTACTTCCACAAAAATTATTCCATTTTCTGAATTATCTCTGATAATCTATAACATTCTACAAGAGAATGATTATGGATTCAGTAACTGAAAGGCTTTAACTTCATTGTTTCCTATTTTGCTTTGTAAGTCAAAAAAACTGAAGCTGAATTAAAACAGTTATGTTGCTCTTAGGTCGATAATTTTGCTTTACTACTTTTGTTCATACTTTTCTTATCCTAAATGTATTATTCAAATGATATTTATTTTTCTAGTATTTAAGAAAGCCATAGAGTAATTTGTGATATTAGGTTCTGTAAAATCAAAGTTTTAATATCATAATATTTATCTTTTCTTTTCTCTTAGGGTGTTAAGTGGTATACTTTATTCCTAGTAGAATCCATTAATTAGGTAAAAGAACAAAGTGTCATTTCTCTTTGATGATGACATAAGGAACAAACAATATAGATAGATGAAACCTGCTTTCCTCAGGTATAATTTCAAGTGATGTGTAATAAATGAGTTACTCGTGTACTCGTGAGAATAGTTTGCCCCTCAGTTCTCAAAGACCCATCGATCTAAAGGTAAATTAATACAATAAGAGGAAAATCTCAGAAACCATTCCAGGTTGATAACAAATGTGCTTGGACATGTTCATCAGTCTAAATAGTGAAAAACCCAAGATTAAATCTTAGTAATATTTGTTCAGCATTTTTTTTTTCCTTTTTAGGGCACACCCTCAGCATATGGAGGTTCCCAGGCTAGGGGTCGGATTAGGGCTTTAGCCGCCAGCCACAGCCACAGCAAAGCAGGATCTAAGTCGCATCTGTGACCTACACCACAGCTCACAGCAATGCCAGATCCTTAACCTGCTGAGCAAGGCCAGGGACTGAACCTGTGTCCTCATGGATGCTAGTCATATTCATTTCTGCTGAGCCACGAAGGGAACTCCTCAGCATCATCAGAGGGAAATAGTGAGAAACTCTAGAAGGTAGGGGAATTCTAGAAATTATTAATGTATTTTCTAAAGTGCTCTATACTTTCTTTAGAAAAATATGTAATGACTAACTGTAAAATTGTATTCTGAGTATATGAAAATGCACCCTTTAAGGAGCAATGTTAGTAAAGTGGCAGAATATAGTTGTCCCTTAGAACTGGCGGGGGTGGGGGGTAATTGGTTACAGGACACAGATGCCAAAATCCACAGAGGCTTACATCCCTTATATAAATGGCATAATACTGCTGGTGCTTCTTATCCATGGGTTCCATGTCCTTGGATTTAACCAACTCTGAATTGAGGTCCCCAACTTGTGTTCAAGCATATAATAAATACTCTGATAGCCATCTGTTGACAAAAGAGCCTTGATGTGAGTTTTGGGATCCAGGTAGGAAGTTGCACAACCCTAATTAAGCCCAAGAACAAGGAGAGATGTTTTGAAGAAGAAAGCCCATGACCTTGTGGCAGACTTTATTTACTATGTGCTCTTGCTTGGAGAGTGGAAGCAGCTTCAGCCCCTATAGACTTGGCTCCAGTCCCACTAGACTATAGTCTGCAAATACCTCCATCCATTCCAAGTGACCTAGAAATAATCACACCTCTTCACATCTCTGCTAACAGGCCCCATGGCCACCTACCTGATAACAGATCCTGAAGTAGCCCTGTTACCTGGCTCCCATCCTTCACTATCAAGGTCCCAGATGTAGTCCTGCATGACCAGGACTTGACTAAAACGTGTTCAGGGACCCAGAAAGAACCACATCCATCATTTCCCTGGTCCCAGCCCATTGTCATAAACTTGATTGCAGGCCTAGAAGTGGCCCTGTGTCCTGGCTCAGGCCCTGTTCAGGTATAGTCCCAGAGGTAGTCTTATCTACCTGGGGATCCAGCAGGAACCATGGTTAACCATACCCCTGGTAACAAGTTTGCCAAATCCAGATCCACCTGCAGACCTGGTAACAGCCATGTGACCTGGCTCTACTTGACTTGTCCCAGACCCAGACCCATCAATCTAGGAACCTGGCCAAGAGATACAAGAAAAAGCACTCAACAACACTAATCATCAGGGAAATGCAAATCAGGACCACAATGAAATATCACATTATACTTGTTAGAATTGTAATATCAAATAGATAAGTGGTAACAAGGGTTGACAATAATATGGAGGAACTGAAACCCTTGTGCACTCTTGGTGACAATGTAAATAAAGGTAATCAATATGGAAAGCAATATGGAGCTTCCTCAAAAAATTAAAAATAGACCTACCATAAGATAAAGAATTCTTATTTCTGAGTATATATCTTAAAGAATATCTCAAAGTGTATATTTTGAAGGGATATTTGTACTCCCATATTTGTTGCATCATTATTTAGAATAGCCAAGACATGGAAACAAAGTTTAGGCAGATGAATGGGTAAAGATATGATATGTATATACAACTGAATATTATGCAGCCATAACAATGAAAGAAATCTTTGATTTTTGACAAAATGTATGAACCTTGAGGGCATTAAATTAGGTGAAGTCACACAGAGAAAGATAAATTCTCTATAATCTTAGGCGGAATCTGGACTCATAGAAATGGAGAGTAGATTGGTGATCACTAGGGGCCAGGGTGTTGGGGAGATGAGAGAAAGTGGTCAAAGGATACAAACTTCCAGCTAAAAGATGAGCTAAGTTCTGGGGAGCTAATATATAGCATGATGATTATAGTTAGCAATATTGGATTTTTTTGGTACTTGAAAGTTATGAGAGTAAATCTTAAAAGTTCTCATCAAGCACAACATAACTGTAAATTATATGAGGTAATGGCAGTATTTACTAACCTAATTGTATGTTAATTATATCTCAATAAAGCTGGGGGAAAATGCACAGGTGACAAAAAGCAAAAATAATTAATTGGGACAATATCAAACCAAAAAATTTCTGCACAGCAAAGGAAACTATCAAATTGAAATGACAAAATATAAAATGGGAAAAATATTTGCAAATCATACATTTAATTAGAATTAACACCCAAAACACATAAGGAACTCAAACAACTCAATAACAGAAACAGACAAACAAAAAACACACAGATAAACTGACTCCAAAATGGGAAAATGACCTGAATAGAAGTTTTCCAAAGGAACATGAAAACAGCTAACAGGTATATGAAAAGTTGTTCAACACTACTAGTCATAGGAAAATGCAAATGAAAACAATAAGATAACACTACAGACCTGTAAAGATGGCTACTGT
Organism: Catagonus wagneri; assembly: GCA_004024745.2. Lineage (NCBI taxonomy): Eukaryota > Metazoa > Chordata > Mammalia > Artiodactyla > Tayassuidae > Catagonus > Catagonus wagneri. The sequence goes on from PVHT020000009.1 coordinate 2,752,812, forward strand.
TTCAAAGTCAAAAGGTAATAAGTGTTGCTAGGGTATAGGAAACCCTTATACACCATTGGTAGGAATGTAAATTGGTGCAGTCATTATGGAAAACAGTATGGAGATCCCTCAAGAGATTAATAATGGAACTAACATACGATCCAGAAATTCCACTTCTGTGTATACCCAAAAGAAATAAAATCACTACTTTGCAGAGATAAGGAAGAAAAGTGGGTTAATGTGCAAAAGTTTGTTGGCCTTAAAAACAGGAAAGATGATGTTGCTACTTACTGAAAGAGAAGACACTGGGAGTGTAGTCTGGGTTGGGTGGTGATGGAAGAAGGAGGGTAAAGATGCTGGTGTTGAATGTTTTAATTCTAGGACACATGAACTCAGGTAAAATAATAAAACTGTAAAACAGGGGAAAGGGTTTGCATTTTTATTTAATTTTAAGTCTCTGATTTCTTATTCACAATTCGGTTTCATGGTTTGAATGGTGTAGGTGCTATCAGTTTTCTGCTTCAGAATGGACCATTTTCTATCTCCTGCTTTTTTACATGTCATTTTTTTAAAGGTCACACACACACACACAAACACACACACACACACACACACACACACACACACACACACACAAACACTTAAACCCGGTTATTCTCAAAACTGCAAGCCACACTTTCTTCCATTATTTTGTTGTCCTTTAAAAATATTATCTTCATTCACATTTTTTTCCATTCTTCTCATAAAATTTGTATCATTTTAAGTTGTCAGACAATTAGCGCTGCTTTTACTAATGTGAATTTAATCATGTGCTACTCCTGGATTTTATTTGTATTAGGTCTGTAGGGTGATCTATATAAAAATTAGCTGCAAATAACTTGATATTTTTGAAACAATTACTTAAATCAAAATTAACTTTAAAGAAGTAAATGTTTATAGCTCCTCTGAAGTTCTAAATTCTTGACTTAAGATGACTCATAGCAAAAAGTTTATCTTAAACTGCAAAGGGGCTTATTTTCTACTGATTATGTTTCTGTGTTTTTTTTTCCTACCTATCAACAGTAGATTGAGTTTAACCACAACTGTTATAAAGTTTATTCTTACAAAAATAATAAAATATAAATAACTTTGGTAGTAAAGAAAAACAGGATTACCAAATAAATATTGACTGTAACATTTACATTAAAATTATTTGCTTAATTTGGTTTCAAATTTGTCTTTTTTCTTAATCTAAAAATACTAGAAAATATGAGATCAACCAATAAAGAATAAGTGAAATTTTGACATATGATCTATGATAGAGATGCAGAACTATTGATGTAGCTTTTTAAAAAATATGTGAGGCACTGCAGTATTTACTCCAATGCTTTTAGAATTCCATGATTCTGTTTTACAAAATGAAACTGCTAAATTCATTCATCCCACAAATAATAAACATCTCCATGTCTCATTTTCTCAACAAATTCAATACTCCATTCATGGCCTTCAGCTCTAAATGCAGTTGTCTGACTGATCAGGTCCAGTTATTTGAGCCAGGTATCAGGAAGGAAAAGACCCCTTTGTGTGAATATTGAAGCCTGTTATGAGTTGAGTTCTGTTCCTGAAATAAAAATACGTTGAAGTCTTAACCCCCAGTACTTCAAAATGTGACCTTATTTGGAAATAGGATATTTTGTAATCAAGTTAAATGATGTTGTAATGGTGGGCCCTAATCCATAATGGTTGGTGGTATCCTTCCTAAAGGGGAAATTTGGATACAGAGACAAATACATATAGAAGGAAGGCAATGTGAACAGACAAGGAAAAAGCCATATAAAATTTGAGGTAAAGACTGAAATATGCTGTCATGAGCCAAGGAATGTCTGGGGTAATCAGAAGCTGGAAGAGGCAAAGAAGGGAACTTCTACAAATTACAGAGGAAGCATAGCCCTGCTGACATCTTGATTTTGGAATTCTAGATTACAGAACTATGCATGAATACATATCTTTCATTTTAAGCCACCCAGTTTTTGGTACTCTATTATGGCAGCCCTAGGAAAGTATCAGAAAGCCCCACTCAAACAGATTATACCTATACTCCTGGACCTGAGCTGATGTATTTTTAACATTTTACACTGGATAATATATAATCTTAAATCATAATATCCAAAATTCCTGTGTATTTCCATAATTTAGCCAATAGAATATACATAGCAGGGAAAGTAATCTGTAGTCTTTTTATTTTAAAATTATTGAGTGCTTATAATATGTCAGTCACTTTTTAAGGTTTTATAGAGAAATCATTGAAAAAAAATAATTATCTAAATATTTTTGGAATCATGGAGCATTCATTGTGGACTCATCAAATAATTGTCCTAAAGAGATTTAATATAAACAGTATGTGGGAAGTAAAATAAGAAATGCTATCTGGTTTTTGACAATATATATATACGGTTTTATACATGTTCTGATCCTTATCTATGTCCATATATATCTCTATTTAAATTTTATATCTGTCTCTGTATACACATTAGCCAAGTAATTGGGAGGAAGGTGAATGAAGACTTCATTTTTAACAGAAAGAATAATTTTAACTTGATGGATTTCGAAATCTATATAATCAAATATAGTGCAACTATGCATACTTCTCTAATAATAATAGAATTTGTACATTATACAATGTAAATATATTTATGATTGATTATGTGATTCCTGGGGAAAATAATAAACCTGTATTACTATTCAGAAAATCTAATTAAAATGACAGTAGCATCTTAGGATTTACTTTTAGAATAATCAAAAAATAAAAGTATTCTATCTTGAAGTCAAAGTTGTACCATAGGAAAAATGAATGCAATTTTAACAAAATAATATCAGAACAATAAGGCACTTAATGGTTATGACTAACAACTTTATATTCTTTATCAACTGAAAATATGATACTGCCTTTGTCTAAACAGAAATGTTGATAATATAACCCTACCTTCAATTACTTTATATATTTAAATATAAGTTCTCTTTTAATTAATAAAATATAACTTTCTTAGCTATAATTATATAAGATGTTTTGCTTTAAACCAAACTTAAACAATATACTACTTTTACATTCTCTGAGAAAAAATAACTCGGTAGAAATATAAAAAATAATAACATATTTATCATACTTTCCATGTACCAGGCATTATCCCAAACAAGATATATTTGTGTGATATATGTGTGTTTGTATATACACGCATTTTACCTCCAATATCCTTTCATGTTTAGATGAGAATGCCCTGTTCTTTTTATTTTTCAAATGGGGAAACTGTAAATAATGCAACTTAGATTTAAACTTTACCAGTCTGGTTTCAAAATTCATTACTTTAAAAACCATGCAAGGATAATATATGCTTTACAGTAAAGGTATTTATATAAAATTTCTAGAGACAATACTATATGGTGCTGTTAAAAATAACAAATACATAGGAGATGATTTCTTTGTAAATATTGTTACATATTTATCTGTGATTTCAGAAAATCATGCATTTTTAGAGTACACATATATTAAGGTCAATGTGAATTATATTTTCTGTAAATTTTTGTTTATTGTTTTGCCAAGCAAATAGATATTTGACTTGACTATACTCAATTACATACTTTGATTTTCTTCTTTTAGTCTGGCTCTTTTTCCAAGGATCTTATGAGCAACATAAATCATGCCTTTCCACAATGGAAATACCTTCAAATAATTATTTCTAAATAAAAGGAAGTAGAAAATAAAAAAACTGTTCCATTGCTCTTCCACTAAAAGAATAAAGCAATATTTATAATAGAATGAATTTACATTTTTATCATAATTTAAAAATACATGTTACTTATAGTACAGTAAGATAATTTTAAATAAGAAATATAATGAGTATTTAAATATTTTGGTGAAAAACATCCACTCAGTATTTGTTCAAAAAGATTTAATAAAAAATTATCTGGCAATAAAGTAGGAGTGAACAAAGAAATCTAATTTTTAAAAAACCTGAGTTATTTTTAAAATTACTTTTTCAATGCTTAACAATAAATTAGAGCATAGAAGAAAAGCTTAAACCAATTTCCTTAGTGGGCATAATTTTAAACAAAAAAAAAAACAATGGTTTTAAAGTTAGAAAGGATCTCCAGCAAAATTATTTGTTCTAATCCTTAACTATTCAGACAAAAATGGAATTATTATATTTATATTATAAATGAGGCAACTGGAATCAAATCATCTGATAATGAAAAGGTGACAATAATTTCTGTAGAGCAGTGGTCTTCGAGAGAATGAGGAGGATTGTTTTAAGGTCCTTATTTATGAACTTTTCTCTAATATAAAATATTTCATTTGATTTTTTTTATATTGTTATTATTTCAGATTAACTTTAAGTTATCCACCAAACACAATGTACAAACCAGTACTGGCTTCTTTTAGTAGAATTTGGATATCTATATCTTCAAAAATAAATTAGAAAACTTTCAATATTTATTATATGTATTTAACTGTTAATGACAAGGTTTGTATTTCAGAACTCATCGTAGACAATTTTAATTTTGCTTTTTGTCAAAATAATTTAGGATTGATCAGAGAACGCTGCTTTTGTATTCTGGGCAGAGAAAACCATTTTCATAAGTTGTCTATTTTGGAAGAAAAGTAGTAGTTGACATATTTCACTTCTTAAGCCAATATAAATAAACATCAAAATTGATTTTTTATAGTTTTTCCCTTACAGAAATTTAATTATGGCCAGTGAAAGCAGATCACAGGTAAAGGTTAAATGAAATTATTTCTAACCTTAGGAAATGTGTTTTGACAAAAAATGCTTTGGTTCACAACAATCTTTCCTCCTCCTTCCAAAGTTCTCATAATGTGGGCTTCATTTTTGTTATAAGACCCAAAAATTGCAGCAAATGTATAATTAGTAGGGACACCTTCTAATTCCAGCTATTTCATATTTAACCCTTGTACTCAAACTTGACTGGATAAAAATATTATCCAGTAATTCTAAGAAAAAAAGTTTTACACAGTGCATGGAATATGTTACACAAATATTATACTTTCTGCCAGTACTATAATACTTAGAATTGAGTCAAAACATAAGATTACAGTGTGTCCACACTAAAGGGTCTAATGGAGTTACATATTTTTAAGGAATATTAAAAGTTTTTGTTTATATATCCACACAATCTCAATAGTTAATGCAGAAATAGAATTATTGAAGCACTGAAGTTGTTATTCTGTGGGAGTATAAGGAAGAAAACCATCAGTTAGATGACCAGAGCATAAAAAGATAAAATGAAGAGTATCACACTATTAGAGAATAAATGTCCTATTAGAGTAAAGGTAGACTACTTTAGAAAGAGAATGGCTATAAGATGGAATTAAACAAGTGCCATTTCTATAGTAGTTTAAGGTGGAATGGAAAGGCGAAAATAATACTGCATTGTAATGATTATAAACACGATTATAATTTTAATAAATTAAGATCTGATTCTGTCACTTTTGAGGTGTGTAACTTCAGACAAGTCAATTAATATATGGTAATTCTAAACTTTGATCTGTCCTGGCTAAACATTATGCTCACTTCCAACTGATATTCCGTAATCCGTAAACCCAGAAATAAAGTCACTATCAGTGCTTAATATGAGGAATTAATACAATTAAATGATATAAAGTAGATAGTTTAACTTGGAAGTCATGTCTTAGAATGAAGTGAGAGTATAGCCACGAAAACAGAACTTTGGAATGGTCTAGATAAAAACAAACAAACAAAAAACCACAAATCCAATATTCCTTTTGATTTTTAGACTAGCAGTAAAAAGACATTAACGTTAGAAATCCACCCTTTAAGTTTCTACTCCCATACTGCCCTCCTAAAGTAAATCTTGGTAATGGATTTGAATTTTCAGTAATTTTCTATGAATCTAGATTGAGCACATCAGCAAGGGCAATATAGTCAATACAACCAGTACTGATAGCTTGAAGGTAGAAAGTCAGAGAGGCTAACTATTGGGAAAAACTATCAGCAGAACATTTGAAAACAAACAAAAAACCAAACCAAAACAAAACAAAATCAGTTCCTGTCATGGCTGAGTGGAAATGAATCAGACCAGGAACCATGAGGCTGCGGGTTCAATCTCTAGCCTCGCTCAGTGGGTTAAGGATCCAGTGTTGCCTTGAGCTGTGGTATAGGTTGCAGATGCGGCTGGGATCCTGCGTTGCTGTGGCTGTGGAGCAGGCCGGCAGCTGTAGCTCCGATTAGACCCCTAGCCTGGGAACCTCCATATGCCGCAGTTGCCAGTTACCTCAGCAGAGTGGTCAGTGGCTATCACCCCTTGCTCCTGGCAGCTGCTTTCTCCAAGTGGACTCATGTGGAGCTTCAGAGCTGAAAAACATTTGGAAAGAGTCTACATCATAAACTGCAAAGAGACCCAATTATGGTGTGAATTTCCTTCATTTGCATAGAAAATCCATATTCATTCCTGTTTCAAATTAATGCTATGATTGAAAGATGAATGACTTTGTATTATTTGACAAATATTTTACAGAGCAATATTTGTATGATGTTATACTTTCCTGCAGAAGAAATAGTTAAAACAAATACATATTAAAATACTCTTTGTATGTTTTAGAAATGACAACTTGATTAATGTACATCCATCACTGTGAATGGCAACATAAATGCCATGCCAGAGTTCTGTAATTATCGTGATCTTTCATAGAAGAATTAGAATTAAAGAAAAGGCTGACAGTTTTCCTCTCTGGAGAAACTCTAAAGTATAGGATACATCCTGCCAGACCTTAATTTTGATGGCACACTTGCCTCTATTTTGTTAATGATGGATTTATACAATGTTGGTCACAAAACAATGATTGAAAAAGACAAAAACAAAAATTAATATGGAGGGGAGATACATTTCCATAGTGTCACCTTTTATGAATATCTTAAAATCTCATGAGCAATAGCAGAACATTTCAAAAATAAATTATTAATTTTAAAATCAATTTTATTTTAAATTTAAACTTGATACAAGTTCTGATGTGTTGATAGTACAAGCCAAAGAAGAAAGTAAAGATTAATAAAATGAACGATAATATCAGAAATTGAATTTTTAGTAGTATTAGCTGTATTGACTATTTATTGCTCTTCTATGTTTGAAAGCAATTAATATATAGTAAGTCTAATTTTCAATAAAGATAACTTTCACATTATTTTCTACGGAAACTTTAATTCTAAAAAATTAGTTACAGAATAATCAACAGCTAAATAGTGGTAGTAGTATTTAATCCATATTCTTTATATCCATATTCTTCCCAAATAAGCAATGTGAATTTAACAAAATGTGTGACTCAAAATTGGGTGTGGGATCTGAATATTTATAATATAGAGTTTCCTAATTTTTTTTTTTGGGGGGGCGCACTAGCAGCACATGGAATTTCCCAGGTTAGAGTTTGGATCAGCCGTTAATGAACCTGACTAGGATCCATGAGAGTGTAGGCTTGCTCCCTGGCCTTATTCAGTGGGTCAGGGCTCTAGTGTTGCAGTGAGCTGTGGTGTAGATCACAGAGGTGGCTTGGATCCTGCACTGCTGTGGCTATGGGGCTATGGCGTAGGTTGGCAGCTGTAGCCTAGCTTGCTTACAGAAAAAGCAACAACCCAATTCCATGAAATAAAATAAGCCACACCAGGAGACCAAGGGTCTGATTGCAACTCTCACAGATTTAAGGTGAGGGTACTATGAAATAGTTCTGCATATGTTTAATTTTAGCTGTTTTTGAAGCAGTTGAGTAAAAATGAATGTATGCATTTTAACGTAAGTGAAAGGACTCAAAAAGAAAATTTGCATTAGAACCACAAACTTCTGAGTCTTCTACCAGCAGGTAGTAATTGAAGCTGTGTATGTGGGTAGAAGTGCTAGAATGAAAGGAAGTCAGATCTAGTACTAAGTCTTTATTGTGATCAACACTAAATGGGTGGTAGAGGAGACTTATTCTGTAAATAGTACAGAGAATGAGTATAAAGGGAAATAATTTGTTCAGTGAATGCAAAGAAAGACAATGTTTCAATTGTAGGTTATGATCTATGATCAATAATATCAGAAACTGATAGGAACTACCTGAATTGAGGAATGAAAAAGTGCTTGAGAACCTGGGTTAAGTCAATATTATAAGTACGAGACGTTTAAGTGGGAAAATGAGTGTAAGATTAAGTGGGTGAATTTAATGCAGGGGATTACTTACCAGGGCAATGGAAAAACAGAGGTCAAACAGGATGATACCAAAATCCAGATGTTGTCAGCAACAGAAGCCCTACCATCTTTAGGCTACAGGAAAAAAGAGAGGAGAGAGTTTCCCCAGACCCTGGAGGGCACGTTCATATATAGGAACCTGGTACCACAGTGGGCCTTTCTGTGAGAGTAAGAATGACAGAGGAAACCCTATCACTGCCCAAAGGGCTTCTGAGGTTGAAGGATGGAGACTGTCACTCTTCTCTGGCTCAGCACCTCTAAGGTTTGCATGAGAAGGTACATGCATGCTTGCAGACAGGCCACAGTAGTGAACAGGGGTCAATGGGTAAGTGCCACAACCAACACACTTTAACAGCAACAATTTGAGAGACACTAAAATTTTCAGAAATCCCTGAAAAGTTTGTCTTACTCTCCTTGTTCCCTCACTCCTTCCTTCTAGAATAAACTCCTAAATATTATTTTGTTCCCAGATATACTGTCTGGCCCATGTACCACATGTGGGTTTGGGGGGAAATCCCAATAATAATTTATGTTAAAAGTAGTTCCAAAGAACAGACTTGCAGTATAGAATTCTGTTTTTTTATTTGTTTGTTTTGTCTTTTGTCTTTTTACGGCCGTACCCTCGGCATATGGAGGTTCCCAGGCTAGGGACTGAATCAGAGCTAGAGCTGCTGGCTCACGCCACAGCCACAGCAACATGGGATCCAAGCCATGTCTGTGACCTACACTACAGTTCACGGCAGCTATAGATCCTTAACCCACTGAGTGAGGCCAGGGATCAAACCCTTGTCCTCATGGATACTAGTTGGGTTCATTAACAACTGAGCCACAACGGGAACTCCAGTATGGGAATTCTTTTTTTTTTTTTTTGGTCTTTTTGCCTTTTTATGTGGAGCCACACCCGCGGCATATGGAGGTTCCCAGGCTAGGGGTCTAACAGGAGCTGTAGCCACCGGCCTTTGCCACAGCCACAGCAATGCGGGATCCGAGCCACGTCTGCAACCTTCACCACAGCTCACGGCAACGCCAGATCCTTAATCCACTGAGCAAGGCCAGGGATCGAACCCACAACCTCATGGTTCTTAGATTTGTTAACCACTGAGCCACGAAGGGAACTCCCAGTATAGAATTCTTGATATGAGTCAATCATCGGTCAGATGGCAAGAAAAACCTGGTTCACTGATGTGGGTGTCAATAATCCCTTTCCTCATTACAGTCATCACAGTGTTTGAAAGCTTACCTGTGGAGGTCTGAAATGAGGCACAGGTGAATTGCTTATGTAGCGCTGTCCCTTAGTATTTGAAGGGTGTGAGGGCAAAAGTGATCATAAGAATTTTGATTCTGCTGCCTTTAGCCTTGAAGAGCAGAATGATAAGCTCAGGGTAGTCAATTTTCAATTCAGCAGAAACACTCAAATCCATAACTCCTTCAAAGTTATTTAAAGAAGCCCTCATCTCCTGCATCCAAACTGAAGACTGTGAGAAAAAAAATTACAGCCAGATGGCAGGGCTGGAAAGAAAACTCAATGTATATGGCCTTGGTAGGTTTCCATTGCTAAGGTTAGAGACCTGAAATGGAATGTCTTAGGATCCTTATTACTAGGCTTAAGATGTTTGGATGAATGCACGTAAAGACCTGTAAATTCCCTAGATTACCGTGAGTTATGTAGGAGAGCAGGATGAGCTCTGATTCACTTTCTGGAGATGAGCTTCTTGTCTGAAGACTCTGGAAAGATCTAAATTTAAGAAATGCATTTCTTGATGATCCTCCTCAACTACCTTTGTTGCTTCCAGGCTAGTAATTGCGGACTAGTCTCGTCATAATGGCAGGATAGAAAATACATCAGAAAAAAATATTTTACAATCAAAAGGCAGGCAGGACTTGGCTAATATTACCAGTAGAAAAAATAATCCATATGGGAGTAGACCTTCAAGTGTTAGATTGAGGGAAGGGTTGATGGGAAGTGATAAACAGGAAGTATTAGGTAGAATTGGAACATTAAGTGATTGTGCAAACATAGAAAGTTGGGAAATCGGCAATAAAAAATTAAAATTGCACTATATTTGAAACACTAATTTATTAATGATAAATTCACAGAGAATCAGGGTGTCCAGAGACCTCTGTGAGGTGGGTCCTGAAAGCTGCCAGGAGACTTCCCGGGTGATGTGTGTTTTCTTTAACACATGTTAATCATAGTCAGTAGTGGAACCAGGATGGATATAATGGCATTTAATTCTCTTCATTTAAGGCTGAAGCATTTTCATTCCCCAACCCTCCTTTTCAAGGACTGGTAATTTTCTGCAGCTACTACAAATATGGGCTGATATTTTGTTCCCAGCTCAGAGCTGAAGTGTCCAGGAAAGATTCCTAAGCAGATCTGAGTGTGAGAAAGTGTTCTCAAGATTTACATTCTGTTTTTTTTACTTTAAATATAATTGGTATATATCATATTTTTAGGTAGTACTACATAATTTGATAATTGTATATATTGCAAAATAATTACCGGAGTAAGTTTAGTTAACACCCATCACCACATAGTTATACTTTTTATATTGTATTGATAAATTTTAAGATCTACTCTCTTAGCAGTTATAAAAATATTTCTATAAGGAACACTCCTAAAATAAGTTGACTATATAACATATTTGATTTTAGATTCTGTGAAATTATAGGTCTAGTCTGTTTTATTCGATTGGTATTAGACTGAATGTATCCAATTTTTGAAAAGTCCACTTAAAAAATTCCTCTCACAAGTTGAGATGTTTCAAAATACAATTATAAATGTTATAATAAAATCCTGTACACTAATTCAAAAGTAATTTTTTTCTTCTTTACAATAAACCTGTATTTTGGTTACTTCCCATTTGCAAGGTTCATTTTCAATAACAGTTATTTTCTAAAAAAAATCAAACCTGACAGTGTCATATTTCAGTACTTTGATTTATAATGTCTAGTATATTTTTGAAAATAAACTTTCTTCATGAGAGAGTCGTTCAGTAGCAGTCCAATGACATTTTAGGATCTTAGAATTATTTGAAGTCTTTTTTTGTTTGCTTGTTTTTAATTGCACATGAGTAGCAAAGAAAACTTTACTGTTGTGCTGCTCTATATTCCACATTGCATTAACACAAATTTTTATAAATTAATATGCATGGGGCGTATTTGATCTGGTTAGTCTCTGGCAGGATACCTCATCTGCATGGGATGTGGGTCATGGAGAAACTCTGAGAAGGTCCCTTGACTTTGCACCTGGGCGTGTTCTTATTGTTTAACCACAGGATTCCCGTTTTTAGTTATGATTAATGGCCTGTTCTGACTCACCCAGGTCCAGTTCTCTGTCCCATCATACCAAACAAACCTGCTTCCTCACAGACACTAGTTGGTTCTTAACACTACGGGCCACAACAGGAATTCTCAAGTCAACAGTTTTACGTTTACTTTCTGTAACTGTGTCTATATAAGAAGATGCTTTTGGTTTTATAAAATTTCATTTCAACAGATAGAAAGTCACAAGAAGTTTACAACTTCTGACGCAGTTATAAATTGCATATTATTATCACTATCAAAGTACATATTTTCTCCAAAAGTTCCTTTACTTAATAAGAATACTTTTAATATGACCCTGTGGGAGTTCCCGTTGTGGCTCAGTGGTTAATGAATCCGAGTGAGAACCATGAGGTTGCGGGTTCAATCCCTGGCCTTGCTCAGTGGGTTAAAGATCCGGCGTTGCCATGAGCTGTGGTGTATGCCGCACCCGCGGCACATGGCGTTCCCAGGCTAGGGGTCTAACAGGAGCTGTAGCTGCCGGCCTTCCCCACAGCCACAGCAACGCGGGATCCGAGCTGCCTATGCAACCTACACCACAGCTCACGGCTATGCCAGATCTTTAACCCACTGAGCAAGGCCAGCGGTCAAACTCACAACCTCATGGTTCCTAATCAGATTCGTTAACCATTGAGCCACGACAGTAACTCCAAAATCACTGCTGAATTAATATACTTTTCACATTAAAGTATCTAATAAGACTGATATAAAATTGGTGTATGCTCTTAACTGTTGATGAAGTATTTCTTGTGCTAATGGAGCCAGTGCACACACCTAGATGTTCTTTTGATGGGAGGGCAATGTTTTTTTGGATAAGTAATAAAATAAAGACCTATTTAGCTTATGTGAGAATATATTATATTGCTTTAGTTTTCACAAAATTTTATAATTATATTGTGATTAGGTTTTCACATATAACACCAAACTAAATATGGCTTGAGTCACTGTAGTTCCCAAAATTGTCTTAGCTTCAATTTTAAGAAATGTCATATCCTGAGGATTACAATTAGGTTTGTTGATAGAATTAGTAAGCAATATTTAGATTCAAAATTGGACCCTGAATCTTTACATAGATATAAAATAAATATAAAATAGTCATTATTTTTATTGTTATATTTTAATTTTAGCCTACAGATCAAACTTTGTATCAAGAATCTTAGTGATTCTTAAAGTAATGTCTGGATCTGTGCAAGATTAGGTTATTTTTCCTTCATAATGTCAATACTGGAATAATACAAATAAAACTTTTTTTGATTAATAAATTTTATTACATTTATAGGTGTACAACAATCATCACAAGCAAATTTTATAGCATTTCCATTCCAAACCCTCAGTGCATCCCCCACCCCCCAACCTGTCTCATTTGGAAACCATACGTTTTTCAAAGTTTGTGAGTCAGTATCTGTTCTGCAAAGAAGCTCATTGTGTCTTTTTTTAGATTCCACATGTGATAGTATTTGATGTTGGTGTCTCATTGTCTGACTGACTTCACTTAGCATGATAATTTCTAGGTCCATCCATGTTGCTGCAAATGCCGTTATTTCTTTCCTTTTAGTGGCTGAGTAATACTCCACTGTGTATATGTACCACATCTTCTTTATCCACTCCTCTGACGATGGACATTTAGGTTGTTTCCATGGCCTGGCTATTGTATAGAGTGCTGCAATGAACACTGGAGTACATGGGTCTTTTCGAGTCATGGTTTTCTCTGGATAGATGCCCAGGAGTGGAATTGCTGGATCAAATGGTAATTCTAGTTTTAGCTTTCTGAGGAATCTCCATACTGTTTCCACAGTGGTTGCACCAATTTACATTCCGCCCAACAGTGTGATAGGGTTCCTTTTTCTCCACACCCTCTCCAGCACTTATTGTTTGTAGACTTTTTGATGATGGTCATATTGGCTGGTGTAAGGTAGTACCTCATAGTGGTTTTGATTTGCATTTCTGTAATAATGAGTGATGTTAAACATCTTTTCATGTGTTTTTGTGGCGATCTGTATGTCTTCTTGAGACAACTGTCTGTTTAATTAAACTTTTAAGTTTAAGAGATTAGGCTGTTTTCCATTCAGAATGTCAATACTGGGATAATACAAATAAAACTTTTCAATAAGTAGTATGCAGTTCTAAGTGTGCACATCTCCTTTCAGCTGAGACTATACCTTCCTCTAAAACAGATCATTGTCTCATCTAACATTACTTTTGCGATTATTTTATGTGAATTTTCTCCTTTATACTCATGCAAATGTTTTACTTGTTCCAATTTGCTTAAAATTTATTGGAAGGCAACTCGGTTATTTCGAAGGCATATTCTTTCTCTTAAAAGTAATTTTCTGTCCTATAAAAATAGTTCAAACTTTTTAATAGACGATAAAATATGCATTTGCTTGTTTTTTGTGAATACATGTTGTCACAAAATATCAAAGAATAGTTCATATTAAATAATGGCATGTGCATATTCAAAGTGTTTGCAACAGTGGTCAAGATTTACTCCTTTTTAAAAGGACCTTTTGGGAAGTGCCCATCGTGGCTCAGTGGAAATGAATCTGACTAGTATCCATGAGGATGCAAGTTCGAACCCTGGCTTCGCTCAGTGGGTTAAGGATCCAGTATTGCTGAAAGCTGTGGTGTAGGTTGCAGACGCAGCTTGGATCCGGTATTCCTGTGGCTCTGGTGTAGGCTGGCAGTTGCAGCTCCAATTCAACCCCTAGTCTTGGTATCTCCATATGCCATAGGTGTGGGCCTAAAAAGACAAAAAAAAAAAATAAAATAAAAAAAAGGACCTTTTGTTTTATTTGGTTGTTATATTGATACTTATGTAATATCTAAATTAAATCCAGTAGCTATAATAGTATTTAGCTATTTAGTATTTAAATATTTAGTATTTCTTTCCATTGGGGGGTCCGAGAGTAGTGGTAAGTTGGTCTTTCATATGTGGTTCATGAAATAATTATAAAGTTTAGAGAGTCAAGAAATTATCATAAAGTATGTTTGAATATTCTAAAGACTATGGTCATTAGCACATCTGAGATTATGTTTCCCAGTAATGCAATTACACACCACACAAGGCACAAAAAAATATAAAATTTGAGCTAATATTCTGGATTACAAATTTCCCTTTTTATTCTTATCAGCAGAATTATTAATGTTTTAATCAAGGATTAAAATTACTAATTGCTTTTTTCAGTCTTAGGTCAAAAGCCTATATTTTTACATGTAAAAGAATGAATGGAATAATCATTAGTCTAAACTCAGCTATTTTCTTGCTCTTGTAGTTCAAATATATGTAAAGGAAAGCTCAGTTTCTTAACATGATTTTATTACAATTTGTGGGCTTGAGTGATATTTATTATAAAAATCTTACAGCATATTATGTAATTTTATTAACATTAAATAATAGTGAGTTAATCTTAAAGGGTACTAATTTGTCTCATATTTTTATATGTATAACATACCATATAATATAATATAACATAATATAATATAACATAATATAATATAATATGTTTTGTCATTGGAGCATCAAATTTTGAAATAATTTCTACAAAAAACAAATATTTCTATTTGTTTTCTGGAAGTGAATATTTCGTAGCACAAGAATTCTCATTATGATGGGCTAAATATTAGACATTCATTATGATATTGTGTCAGTCCTCTACTCTGATATCCCTTTGTTGAATAACTGTTGTATAGCGATGTCTTTTTCTTTCATGTCATAATTGCTTTTTTTGTTTTCAAGTGGAAACTGTTCACTTTCAGTGTTTAAGTTTTTAAAACGTAATCCAAACCACCTTTTGAAATATTTTTCTTCTTTTAATGTCTGACTTTCTTTCTTCCCTGACTCCAACTTCCTAATCTCTACATCTTCCAAGATTTCAAATTTCACTTATTCCCAATATCCTAAATATTTTAAAAATAAAATTGAATTAATGTATAAGAAAAGTAATACACTTTCTTAAAGGTAAAAGGCTGATTTAATGTTCCATAGTTTCAGAGACCAGAGTCCTTCCATTCTGATACTAAATCACACATGCCTATTATGTTGTTATCCAAACAGATGTATCTACATAATAGTAATGGGATTAGGAAGAGATTTTTAAACACATGGGTGAAATATAAAACTCTACAGGAAGTTCACACTCTGCCCTTCTACTTTCATCTTAATGTGATCTCATGTCCACACCTACTTAGAAGTAGGTGTGGTGTTCTGGATAGACCTGATCTATGAAAAAAATAAAAAACAAAAAAACTTTCTTAATAAGGAAAGTCGATGGAGAAAGAAAAAAGAAAGGAAGAAAGAAAGGAAGAGGAAGGAAGAAAGAAAAGGAAGGAAGAGAGGAAGGAGAGGAGGGTGTAAAGAGAAATGTTTAAGGGAAAAATTGGTATTGTCTGTCAGTTTGGATTCCTAGTTAATTTTTTTTTAATCAGAATTATGTTAATGGCATTCACTTAATATTTTTTAATATACACTTATTCTTTTTCCCATTTTTTTTGTCTTTTGTCTTTTTTAAGGGTTGAAACCATGGCATATGGAGGTTCCCAGGCTAGGGTCTAATCAGAGCTGTAGCCACGGACCTATGCCACAGCCACAGCAATGCAGGATCCGAGCCGCATCTGCAACCTACACCACAGCTTACGGCAATGCTGGCTCCTTAACCCACTGAGCAGGGCCAGGGATTGAACCCTCAACCTCATGGTTACTAATCGGGTTCCTTAATCACTGAGCCACGACGGAAACCCCAGATTATTCTTTTTTTTCTATCTGAATTGAAATGGCTATATTCAATATTGTCTTGATTCTGAAATATCATTTCCTTCCTGAGATATAATTTCTGAATTTGGGATAAAATATTCTTTTAATTATCATTAATTTAACTTTCTAAGATTTTTATTTAGAATTTCCTTTATAGGTATAATGTATGGAACTGTTGGTGCCTCTGTGTTATTTCTCTAGATTCTTGCCCACGTGCATCAGGGGTGGCAGGCCATCTGGCGATTTACAAATTTATTAAAGCGAAAGTACATTCTGAGAGAGAGAGAAAGTTCACATGCGCCCAAGGGTTAAAAGAGAGACCTGACTCCCTTCACAGTTGTTTTTATATCCCCATGATGCAGACCTGAGTGGAGACCAAATTTCTCCTGTCCCAGCCCCCTACGCCCCTGTGCAAGGGTTGAGTGTTGTTTGATCTATGTATGGGACATATCTGACCTTCTGACTGGTTTTGAGCAGGGTACTTAATTTGCATGGGGAACAGGTTATACAGAGGAGGGGTGAGGAATGGACCACATTCCTTAACTAGTAGAGAGCAGCCCCAGGGCTGGTCAAGGATGGGGAAGGGGCATTGCAATGAGACATGGCCAGAGGTTTTTGAGTTTAATCCCCTCGAAGGTGACCTGAAGCCCATAACAGCACTATTTGTATATCCGTATGTACATGCATATATTACAAAGATAAGTCTATAATATATTTTTATATGTGTTATCCCTTTCAAGGATTTTGAGTTTGGGAATGAAAATTTAACAATTTTAAAAAGAATGTGAAATATTCAGTATTTATCTTAAATGCTTACATGCACACAAAAACATACAAATTATGGCTAATTTTGATTCTCTGCTGTTCTTCGGGGCAAATAAAAATGTATTAAAAATCTTCTAGTCTTCAGATTTATCGGCATCGATTGCTCCTTGTACTATTTTATGCAATTTAAATTTTCCCCATATCGTTATGCTGCACTTCTCATTTCTAATTCAGTTTCCATTTGTAATTCTGCATTTTTTGTAAATTGTCAAACATCTATTTTGCTCCAAGAACAAGCAAGTTGCTGCATTTACTTATCAAGTTTATTTTGTTGAGTTGCACATTGTCTCTGCTGTGTTCTCAGGGGAATGAAAATGAATCACACACATAGGGCTTTGTGTGTGAGGTTATATGACCTTGGGGTATAGGTAGCATAGAGTCTCACTAGGTAGAAATGTGCCTCTTTTAATCCTTAGAGAAAGAAATTATAGATATTATACATGTGTAGGTCCCTTTACAAGGATGCAAAAACTAGAAAGTTTTGAAGGTGTAGCTGGATGATCCCTTCAGAACTTAAATGTTTTTAAGGTGATTTTGAATGTTTAGATTTTCATGATTCCCTTTTTCTGAACAGCAATGAAGAGGAAGGGGACTGGGTTGTGCTGGATACTTATTATTCCAAAGACCACATCATTTGAACCTCACTGAGCAAAATGTTTATAAACAAAATATTAAGATGTTTTTTAATGGAGGACTTTAAGATATAATGGGTGATAGATAGAGGATGGGGAAAGGAAACCAAGGAGATCTATATAGGTCATTCATAGAATAGGGAGATTATTCTTCTGTTATATATAGAAAACAGCAATATTCTGCAACTCAAGGAAGTTCAAATTAGGAAGAAAGAATTTTATAGTGAACATCATCAGCAGAGAAGCTAGAAAAATCCTTGAATTGATGTAAGAGCAAAGAGTTGCTGCACAGAATACCTAGATGCAGGAAAAAACAAAAAATGCTGTCAGCATATAGTGCATAATGTGTTATTTGACCATAGGAGGTAGTGGCAGAAAAGAAAAAGATAACGGCATATTTGTTGCTCTTCCCATGGAGAAGTGAGGTCTTTGTGAACTCCTCTTGAAGACAGGTTGCTGACTGTTTTGATTAATAAAGTGTGGCAGAAATGATGCTATATGACAGCCAAGGAAAGATTAGAAAACGCCTTACAGCTTTAACTTGGCCTTTTGACAAATTTGCAAAAGTGTGGTAGAAATGATGCTATGTGACATCCAAGGAAAGATTAGAAAAAGGCTTGCAGCTTTAACTTGGTCTTTTGACAAATGTGCACTATGGGGATAGTTGCTCTCTGAGTGAGCCCTCTCAGGTAATCCTTTTCTGGCGCCCACACCAGGCCTTGAGAAGTCCAAGTCACCTAGAGAAGCCACATTCAGGTACTCTGATAAGCAGCACTAGCTGAGTTTAGCCAGAGAGTAATCTCAGCCGAGGCATCAGGTATTTACAAAAAAGGAAAAAAGAAAAAAGAAGCCTTCATGAAGGTTATTCCGCCCCTACCATTTGTATCACTCTCTGGTATTAGAGTCTTACTAGATGAAGACCCAGTCCTTGTGAAGCAGGAACAGGGCATCTCTGTGTGTCCTCTCTAAACTCCTGATGAGAGAAACCCTGACAAGAATTAGTGTTTTACACCTCTACCTCGGTGGTAATTTGTTATGCAAAAAAAGAACAAACCAGAACAAACAGCTGGAGGCCAGGATGGGAAGATTTACAATAGACTGAGGTCAGAAAGAATACATGGGACCTGAGGAGTTTCTGTTGTGGCTCAGAGGAAATGAATCTGAGTAGCATCCATGAGGATGCAGGTGTGATCCCTGGCCTCGCTCAGTGGCTTACAGATTCTGCATTGCCATGAGCTATGTTATAGGTTGCAGAAACACGGCTGGGATCTGACGTTGCTTGGCTGTGGTATAGGACAGTAGTTTTAGTTCTGATTTGACCCCTAGCCTGGGAACCTCCATATGCTGCAGGTGCGGCACTAAAAAGAAAAAAAAAAAGAATACATGGGGCCTGAAACAGGAAATCAGCATTATTAAGATGCAATTTACGCTTTAATATCTAGTTTGGAATTTTGTGATAGATCTAGATAGATGATAGATAGATAGATAGATAGATAGATAGATACATGCAGCCAGACAGACATTAATATGCAACAAATATCACCTTTATGTATATTTAGGTTTAAAAAACATTTATGGTCTACTAATATATGTCAAATACTGCTGTGGATTTTTCAACACATATTCTTATTTAACCTTCCTTAACAAGACTGAAAACCAAGTGAAAAATTTCCTGTTACAAAATCATTACATATTTTTAGAAAAACTGATGAATAGCTAATATGTTAAATTTAAATATATTATGTCCAAATAGTGGATATAGCTGTCACTTAAGAAAAAAGTATGTTATAGTAAAAGTATATTTCAGAAAAAAATGACATTTTTGTGGAAAATTCTATGTGATATATTGACATTTTATTATCCTTTAAATAATTTCAGACTTTACAAAATTCAAATATTTATTAAATGTTATTGTTTCTGCTTTTATAATCTTATAAGGTATGAATAGCAAAAATGAAATGTATATATATGTAAGGTTTGTTTCATTAATGTTTTGTTTTCAAGATGACAGATACTCATTATCACCACCGAGGTATGGATCATTTCAATCACCCTGAAAATTTCCTTCATTCTTCTTTCCAGTTAAAATTCCCCTACCTTTGCACTTACTGATTTCAGTCAGAATAATTTTGCTTTTTGATTGTATACAAATGCAATTATATGTGTGGTAGACAGCTTTGAACATGACTACTAACGATTCTTGTCCCCTACCACCCATGCCTTGGTATAATCCCCTCTCCTTGGTGTGTCCTACATCCCGTAAACTCCAATGACTGAAATATGCAAAAGGAGGCTACTAACAAAATTATTTTAATAAGTGTTGACTAATATGTGGAGAAAAATGAACCCTTGTATATTGTTTGTGGGAATATGAATTAATAGAGACACTATGGAAACCAGTATGGAGGTTCCTGGATGGACTGGGAGTTTGGGGTTGGTAGATGCAAACTATTGCATTTGGAGTGGATAGGCAATGAGATCCTGCTGTGTAGCACAGGGAACTATATCCAGTCACTTGTGATGTAACACGATGGAGGATGATAATGAGAAAAAGAATGCGTCTATATGGGTAACTGGGTCACCTTGCTGTGTGGCAGAAACTGACAGAACACTGTAAGTCAACTATAATAAAAAATTAACTCTAGAACTATCATATAATTCGGTGCTATCACTTCTGGATATATATAAAAGGGAAATGAAGCCACTATCTCAAAGAGGTATCTGCATTCCCATATTTATTGATGCATTACTCACAAAATCCAAGATATAGAAATAACCTAAGTGACCATCAGTGGATGGATGGATGGATGGATAAAGAAGATGTGATGTGATTGAGTGTGTGTGTGTGTGTGTGTGTGTGTGTGTGTGTAATCACTGTAATATTATTGAACATGAGGAAGAAGGAAATCCTGCCATTAGCCACAACATGGATGGACACTGAGGGATAATGATAGGTCAGGCAGAGAAGGACACATAGTATATGATCAAACCTATATCCTCTATGTGTAATATAAGAAACAAACTCAGAGAAACAGAGTAGAGTGATAGTTACCAGGGGCTGGGTGTGGGAGAAATGGGTAGATGTCAATCAAAGAGTACAGACTTACAGTTAAAACATTAACAAGTTCTGGGGCTCTAATGCATAGCATTATGATTATATTAATAATGCTACATTATATTCTTGAAAGTTGCTGAGAGTAGATCTTAAATGTTTTCACCAAAAAAAGTAATTATATGAGGTTATAAAGGTGTCAACTAATGCTATGGTGTTTATTATATTTTAATTATAAGTTTATGAAAATATTTTACACTTTAATCTTATACAACATTACAGGTATATTTCAACAAAGCTGGGGAAAATTAGGTTATAAAGAAAATATGGGTACTATATTGGTGGCAGTCTTGCTATTAATCTGGAAAGCCAGCCGTGATATTCTGAAATTTCTACATAGCAAAGACCTGAGGAAAGTTTTCTAGCAGCACATAGTATGGAACTAAGCACATAGTTTGGAACAGTACACAAGGAAATGACTCCTTCCAATATCCACATTAGTGAGCTTGAAATCATATTCCACCTCCCTGACCTCAACCCCCACCCCACGTTGAGACTTCAGATAGCATAACCCAGTCAACACTGACTGCAGTCTTCTGAAACTTTGTGTCAGAGGTAACCGTACATTGTGCTCAACTCTGCAACTCAGAAACTATGAGAGAAAATGCATGTTTGTTGTTTTAAGCAACTGTGTTTTGGTATAATTGATATGCAAAAATAGCTAAAATATTCATGAAACATGTTTTCCTGTCTGGTTATTTTGCTCAACATATTTTTACAAGAGAATGTGTTTTGAAATTCACCCATGTGTTGGTAGTTCATATCTTTTTTTTTCTTTTTTTGTCTTTTTGTCTCTTTAGGGCCACACCCGCAGCACATGGAGGTTCCCAGACTAGAGGTCTAATCAGAGCTGTAGCTGATGGCCTACTCCACAGCCACAGCAATGCACCATCCGAGATGTGTCTGCGACTTACATCACAGCTCACAGCAAGACCGGATCCCCAAGCCACTGAGCGAGGCCAGGGATCGAACCCATATCCTCATGGATGCTAGTCAGGTTTGTTAACCTCTGAGCCATGACGGGAACTCCAATAGTTCATATCTTATGTCTAAGTAGTATTTCGTTGTATGACAATATCAGAATTTTTAACCACTGCCCAGTTGTTGATAGTTTTAGTTGTTTCCTTTATTGGTCTACCAGGAATAAGGTTGATTTTATTTCCTGTGGACACATGGTTTATTTTCTCCAGGAAAATCGTTTCTTGATCATGACATACACGTATATTTTGTTTTTAAGATATTGCCAAACAGTTGTCAAATATCTTAACATTTTGCACTCCATAAGCAATACTCACATCAGTTTGTTCTACATCCTCTCCACCATTTTGTATTGTGAGTCTCTGAAATTGTAGTCATTCTAGTGGTGTGAAATCATAACTTATTATGGCTTAATTTTCATGTCCCTGTTGACTAATAATCTTCAGTAACTTTCATGTGCTTATTCATCATTTGTATATGTTCTTCAGTGATAATTATGCTCAAGTTATTTACTGCTTATTTATTAAATTCCATGATTGTCTTCTAAATAGTGATTTATAGGAGTACTTATATATTTTGGAAACAAATGATTTTTCAGACACACCTACGATATTTTCTCCCAGTGTGTGATTTACTCATTTTTCTTATGCTGTCTTTTGATGAGCAGGTAAATTATGCTTATTCATATATTTACCATTTATTTTGGTCTTTATTCCTTCCTAGACATTTGGACTTCCATCTGGTGTCATTTAACTCCAGAAGGAAAAACCCTTATTGTTATTCAGTGCAGTAAAGTTCTGCCTGAGATGTTAGATTTTTTTTAATTTACTTTCCAAATGTATTTACTTTTGACTTCATTTTTGAAACTTTATATTTCCCAGGATGTAGCATCCTAGATTTACAGTGCATTTTGATTCCCAGACCTTGTCTTCCCTCTTTTTTTTTCTGATCAAATTTTAGTCAACATTTTTAAATTTCATTCTTTATAATATACGCATCACCACTAGTTCCAACAATTTCTAAAATTTCCTTTTTACATTTAGTTCACACTTAGTCTGATTTTCATTGTATTTATCCTATTTTGGATGGAGTGATATCTTTGATCTTTGTGTTGAGGCACTATAACATTTTGGGAAAATACCTGGTCCCTGTTTTACTAAATATGTCTTGTATTCAGTTTTCACTCTGCTATTTCCCTGGGTCTCCAATCACATGTATTCTAGAACTATGATATTTTCTCCAGATATTGGATATTCCATTGACCTTTAAAATTTTTTTTATTCCTCTTTGTAAAGACCAGCTTTATGTTGACTCTTCCTCCCTTTTTTCTTCCGTTTTTAATTCATTGTGAATTTTATTGATGGATTCCTATTGTTAACATAATCGTATTTTTTAGTTCTAGCATTTCCATTTTCTTATTTTTATAGTTTCTATTTCTGCATTGAAAATCACTATTTTTATGCATTTGTCAATTTTCTCCAATAGATGTTTTACCTAATATTTTATTATTTTAGTTTTTTTTATTATTCCAAAATCTTCTTCTTTTGCTATATGTTTGCAATACTTTGTAATTTCACAATCTTATCTGTATGTGGGTCAGTGTGTATAGAAAAAACAAACACCTAAGGTAATAGAAATAATATGACTTCTGTAAAAGGACATGCCCATATTCTATTGAGAATCTAGCTTGTATTATTGATATCTAATCAGTAGTTTAGAAGCATCTGACATTTTCAGAGCTATAGTTACATTTACTTCATTATTTTATTTATTCATTAATGTATTTTAATACATTAACTTCAAATATTTTGAGGGCATGATTAAGACCTTCCCTTTAGTTGAAATGAGATCTGAATACTATGCTGATTTTTAGCTCTGATAAAATCATTCCCTACCGTGGGAGAGTCCGCTTTTTTAATGGAGGAAGTAGAGGGCCATGAATTTATAACTTATAATGGCTGAACTTAATGTTCTAGTGAATGTGGTGGTTATTTGTAATTTACTACATACTAATCAGACCAAAAATAAATATTAAATTTAATAAATATTTAATTTTACTTTACTTACAAAGAATAACCTCTAGTATACTAAATTTAATTTGTTATTCTTTGTTTCCACTTACAATTTTGTCATATGTGAAAAGTTTAATTTTCGATACAAGAGTCAAAACTTAAAATGTGTTATAACACTTTCACCACAATAAATATTATCATTTAAGCTCTCAACTTCTCTTTACTTTGAGAAGTACTTTTTCCTAATATTTTTTCTCTGCCATTTTAGCCTTGCTATAAATCTGGAACTCCTCTGCTAACAATATTGGTAGTGCTAAGCCAATTAACCATTACATATACATAAAGAGATTTTTCTAAAAAGTAACAGTGTGAGGAAAAAATATAAAGTCATGGTAAAGAAGTCAAATATAAAGTTTGGCAAGGAAATATGTGGGTTTTTTTTTGTTACAACCATTTACATTTTTATCAACAGGCTAAAAATAGTGAAAAGGACTAATGTAGTTTTCTTAGTTCTACATTTTATTCCTGCATATTCATTTGTCTTTTTTATAAGAGAAGCTTTTTGCTGTATTTACCACTGAAGCCTATGTATTTATTTGTAGGGTATTTAAAAATTATGAAGTTGCTGAAAAGTTTGTGTAAAATAAAATATTGATTTTTAAAGTATTTTTTCCTTTTACATTGCATACTTTTCTCTTTAACAAACATGAAATTATAAAGCTTTGATAGGAAAAATATGTGTGTGTATTTTTAGTTAAATTATTTATTTTTCAAATGTACAACAAACACATTTACACCCTTCAAACAGATGCTTCGAATGTTAATATCTTTCCAAACCTGTTCCAATTCTATCTTCCCTGTTGCTAAATCATTGCAGATGTCAAAACTGCTATCCCTAAAATCCTTTGCCATGTATCTTTCAGGTAAAAGCACATTAGTTTCTATGTAATAATAACACAATTACTGTAAATCACCTACAAAGAATTCCCACAGTGGCGCAGCAGAAACGAATCCGACTCCTATCCATTAGGATGCGGGTTCGATCCCTGGCCTCGCCCAGTGGGATAAGGATCTGGCATCACCGTTAGCTGTGGTGTAGGTTGTAGATATGGCTTAGATCCCGTGTTGCTGTGGCTGTGGTGTAGGTTGGCAGCTGTAGCTCCAATTTGACCCCTAGCTGGATTCACACTGTCTTTTAATTTTTCAATGCAGTTTCGTGCTTAGCACGTTTCTGTGAAGTCTCTTTTAACCCCTTCAAGCTAAATCATTCCCATTGCTTCTCACTATTCTTTATGGCATTAAGCCTTTGAAAAGTCCAGAGCAGTTACCCTGGGAAATGTCTTAAAATATCTATTTTCTTTTGACTACATTCTGAGGTGAAAATGTAGAATGCTTTTGGTTATCAGAATCTTGAAACTTGAATGGTGGATGTAATATTTAATTTGATGTATCGAATTGACTGGGTTATGAATAGCCAGATATTTGGTCAAAGATTAGCCTGGATGTTTTGTGAGAAGGTTTTGGTATGAACTTAATATTTAAGTCAATAGGCTGAGTAAAGCAGATTGCCTTCCCAGCGTGGGTGGGTATTATACAATTAGCTGAATGTCTGAAAGGAGCAAAAAAGCTGAACAAGAGGGAACTCCTCCTGCCTGACTGCCTTGAGCTGGGACATTAGTTTTGTCCTGCCTTCAGACTCAAATTGAAACATCAGCCAGCCCCTAGGTCTCAAGCCTGTGAACTGGAACTGCATTCTTGACCCTCCTTATTTTTAGGCATTTAGACTCATACTAAAACTAAAACACTGGATTTTTTGAGTCTCCAGCTTGCAAAATGCACATCTTGGAATCTGCCAACCGTTATAATCTCTGAACCAATTTATTATGATAAATTTTATATATATATGCATGTATATATATATATGTATATATATATGTGTGTGTGTATATATATATATGTGTGTGTGTGTGTGTATATGTGTGTGTGTGTGTGTGTGTGTGTGTGTGTGTGTGTATATATATATATATGAATATCCTGTTTCTGGGAGTGCTAGAAAAAAAGTTTGGTGGTGGTAATGAACAGCTAGCTACTGCACGGGTGAAGAGCCATCTCTGTGACAGGTCCCTTATGAAAGCAAACAAACTGGATGGAGCAAATTCCTTCTCCTTCTTCCTGCCTTCCAGTCTTCCCTCAGTCACTTCCTAGAACTAAGACCCAACAAAGTCAACAGGCAAAAAGAGAAATAACATCTGCACTAGTATCAAAAAGTAGCTTAATAATCCTGACTTCTGTCATTATAAATTAGTCAAAATTGAATACTACATAAATGAACTCATGTAGAACAAATAGTATATACTATTTTACACACTATCTGCATGCCATTTATATGTAATTCCATCTTATTTAATATTGGAAGCCACCATATTTCCTTAAACAATACTGACATTTATTTCTCTTAGGTAAATAAACTTGCCTTTAATTTTCTATCTGCAGTTTTTGAGATGGTCTTCAACGCTCCAATTTCTGATGTCTAATTTCATTCTATATTTAAAAGTTTCAAATTCTTATTTCCTGTGTTTATGTTATACCTTTTTTAATAAATATAATATTTATACTTGAGAACTAAAATATTTACTTCATTACTAGATTATATTAAAAGGACCCTGAGATTTTTACCATGTCAGATTTTGCACTACACTGTTAAGATAATAAACGTCTCTAAAATAAATTTTAAATTAATTGGACAAATATTTCATTTATCAATTTATAGTTTTGATGAATAAAAAGAAAAATTATTAAAAATGCTTTTAAACATTTGTATCATTCTTAAAAAACATGTAGTTAAATCATTTCTAGATTTAGCTGCTTAAGAAGTTTTATATTCTAGGTTTGCTTTATATATAATTATAAATGAAAAAAACATGGCTTGGTAGTTTTACGCTGTAATCCTAAATAATCAGTCATAAAATATATATATTGCCTAATGTTAAGGTAAATCTATGTTTATGACGTTCATTATATGAACACCCATAGCACATTTTTGATACAAAGGGTTTAAGGATAGTTTAATTTCAGAACAGAACTGAAAAAATAACATTGAATTAATATTTTAAATACATATTTAGATACTTTATATAATTATTAAATAAAATGGTAAGTACATATTGCCTAATAATATTAAAAAATTATTTGGAGATTTTATTTAGAAAATACGTTTAAAAATCAAATGTGCTTTTTGCTTATTGTAAGACAGCAAATATCCTTTATTAATATTTTCATAGCTTTTCCTACATTCATAATCAAGATATTATCTAAGAATGTTAATATGAACAATGTGCCATCTGTGTTTCTAAGGCTGATGTTTTGACTGTCTTACTTTCTCTATTCAATTTCACATTGTTTCTTAGAGTTCAGAAAGTTTCCATTGGTCATGTCAATTGCTAGTTTTAAAAACTTTTTCTGTCGTTCCTCATTATCCATAGAATAAAGGTTAAATACTGAAAATCCAAGAATTTTATTAAAAAAATTGTAACAAACTATAGTGTATCGGGTGCTTATTTGGGTTCAATATTTGAAAGATATTGCTAGAATTATTCTACTTGGTGGATAAAGTCATTATCTCCATTAGATAAATGAGAAGGAGAGGATTAAAGAAGTTGAACGACACACAGGTGCATCCAGGAATTCATCCATATTTCCCAAATCCAGAGCCCTATCTTTTCCGTTTCCAGGACTGTTATATTCTAAATAAATGTTCTTCCCAGAGCAGTCAAGAGTATCTTTTACAATTTTATGCATAATCTTCCCTGCTAAAAATGGGATCATAAATTTATTCCTATGCAGATGGCCTTAACTTTTTCTGCCTATCCAAAATATTGGCTACTTACTTGTTTTAGGTTCTATTTCTTTCTAAAAGTTTTTTTAAAATATGCTAGCCAAAAGGTTCTTTATCTTCTTAACTGCTGAAAATTTCCTGTACTCACGTAGTACAGATTTAGAAGGTTTTTCTCTGTTCCATCATGTCTGTCACTTGTGGGAAATGATCTGAATAGCCACATGTGGTCCTCCTTGCCCAGAGGTATCTCATGGTCTTCTGTCTATATCCCCACCACCACCACCAGTACTTGAGAAAGAGGAGAAAGTTTCTCTGCCTTCAAAATCCACAGACTTTTCTCTCCCCTTTCCTCTTTTCAACCCAAACAGAAATCTATTTTCCGTCTGGGAAAGTGATTCTCCTGTTTAGTGTTTGAGCAATACATTTTCTCTCTGTGAACTGTCTCTTTTGCCATGTGGAAATGAAGTTAGATAAGGCAGTGTTTGGCATCAAAGTTGCATTTGCCTTCCATCTGTTTGCTTTGCTAATGGTACATACAGGAATATTAATGTTTCTATGGAAGAGGAAGAAGACGGAGTCAATGGGAAATGACTAGAATTACAAAATATTATGCCATACACAGTCCTTCACAACTAACCCTTCTGTATAGTAAAGCAAATTCACTTTTTATCGTATCTTCCTCTCATTAGGAATTTTAATGTGTCCTTGTAGACAAGTGGCATAATGCTATAAAAGTGTTATTTTTTCTCAGGGTCTCTAAGTGATTGAAGAATGGACTTAGATATTAACTGAATATCTACATCCTTCTATTATTTACCTTATTTTATTTCTCACGGTGTTACTGCCAGCACAGATGGAATCACTCCCAAAATAAGATGAGCTCCACAGCAAGTGGCTAGAATGTGAAAAACAGGAAAATGCTCCACCAGTCAACTTACTCAGTTTTCATATTTTGCATATAAACATCCAATTTCCCATCTTATAACTCCAGCCATAAACAACTTCTCTTTTGATAAGCTGTTTTTCATCCAGTCTCTAGACCTAACAAGATGGCCTCTGTTCACGTATTTCCACAAGAAGGAACAGATTAGGAAGAAAGCTATGTGAGCATTGCCTACCTAGGGATAATCACATGGTGGAATTTTTTGTCCTTTTCTTTTCGCTCTTGTGGATCACACATCCCAGGCTGGAAAACAGAAATAGCTGATGACTGACCATGCACAGGTCTGCCTGGCTGGAATTGCATCAGTTTTTCTTGTCTGATTTCCAAGACTCCTCAACCTTACTCCTATTCAGTTTTCTTTCGCTTTGAGCTTTATGGACCTGGGAGCTCTTATGGAAATATTTTACCATGAACTCTCAAAGAGTTAATTCTCTTTTCTAAATTCATAATGATGTCCACCAGTTTTCCTACTAACCAAGTGCAGGACACACTCCTTTTTGAAGCTTCTACTTTTCTACAGAGTGTAGTCTTTTCAAAGGCGTGGTCTGTCTTCATGTATCCATACTACAGATGGCAAATGGTGAAATACCAGGATCCATTTGTCCTGGAATATTTTTCTTAAGAAGCTAGTGAAAGGATGCTGGCATATATAGCTCAGATACACAAAGGAAGCCGTCTAGGTCTGCACGTGTCAAGCCTGAGCTTGAGCTATGCCCTATATTTCTAGGTAGGTTTTTACTTAGTTGAGAAGTTCTGAATCCAAAGTAGGGACCTTAACTATTTCTATGCCTTCTCTTTTCAGATAATTTTCTGGAATACTGTGAAAATGTATTCTTATTAGCAAATTCAAACACTTGCAGGATTTTGTTTTGTTTCGGTTCTATAGCCACACTGTACTCACTCAGGGATTTTAGACAAACTATGCATTAATTAGGTTACAACATATTCAACTCAAACTTAAGGTGGTCCATTGTTGTCCCCAAAATGTTGTAATGCATTATAACTTTATTACCATATATCTGTTATCAAAGAGGTCCTTGATTATTGTATCAGAAGTAATTGGTTGCAATTCTAGATGTTATTAATATGCTCTCTGTGTACATATATGATCCTGGAAACTTTTATCTGTAACCTACCAAATCCAACATGAATTGAAGTGGATCTCTGCCTTTGAATGGAGATTTGGAAGAAAAAACTTTTATATAATGCTTTCTTGCTCAATAACCATTCCGTGGGAATGGCAGGAAAAAAGTTAAGCCAGTCTTTTCTTTGTGCCATCTTTTCCAAAGACCAGGTAGGACCTCTGACGGATGAGTTAGGAAATGCCAAAGTAATGAGTTGGCATCTAGAATTTTTCCTAATATTTGTATTCTTATAAAATGTATTGTTTAAGATGTTTTGTTCAAATACTGTTAGATCTTTGAGAGGAACACTATATTCTATTTACTTAGAGTACCTGAGTTTACTTTAGTTGAATAAGTTCTCATTTCTAAAAAAGGGAGACATATAATAATTGTATTTTGAAACAACTTTTAAAACTCTAAGTGCATTGATACAACTAATACTTATTTAAACTATTGAACAGTATAACTCTTAGTTTTGTCTGAACCAACATAAATTATTAATATTCATATATACTCTATTTTTAAAGAAATTTTGAGGCTAAATTTTCATTAAATTTGTTCTCCTTTAGCAAGTTAGCTATCTCATTCCAATTTCACACACACACACACACACACACACACACACACACACACACACACAAGCATAATTTCAGAGCATTGTTTGATGGATATCATTTTCCATAGTTTGTGTGTGTTCCATATGTTGTGTGTGTGAATTTGTGTTTATGTCTACCTGAATTTGTATTGCTATAGAAAATACACAAAAGAATTTACAAGAAAACAAAGGACAAAGCTTATTTGCTTAGCTCTTGCAGACTAAGGTAACTATTTTGAATAGTAGAAGACCTCTGAAATTCTTTGGATCAGTAGATTTACTATTTTATCCACATATGTATTTTTGAAAAAATAAACCTGTACATATCCTTTTTATAATCAATTATATTTTAACTGTTGATCAGTTTTACTGTATTCAAGTGAATGTGTGCATTAAACCATTGCAACAAAAAAAGGAAACATTGGCCCTGCTTTTTATGAAGATAGAATAAAGTAAACTGAGTAAACGAGCCATTCTCCAATGTGTTTTGCTGTGTTTTTGTATATTGGAACTAGACTAAAGCTAATTACCATGTGTAGAAAAAAAACACCAGAAAGCATTAAATTTAAGAAATCATTACTGTCTTATATTTATATATGTTTACTTATGATCTTCGATATTATACTATTTAAGTAATTTCACAAGATGACTTTTTTAGTATTGGTTTATACTTTAAATAAAGCAGTAAAATAAAAATTTTAAATGTGATAGGAGGGTTATAACTTCACTCAATATTTCCACACATGACAATCCCCATTCATTCAAATTAACAAATGGATATTACTCAAAATTAAATGACAATAATTACAGTTAATGTCTCAAAAGTCTCTGTTGAATGGTGTTACCTAGACTTTAAATAACACATAAATATGTCTTTAATCAATAATGATTAATAGCTATATTTTATAATATAGCTGAAAATATTTTTCCATTCTATGTTCATTGATAAGACCAGTTGCATCCTTGATTAAGCTGAAAATGTATCAAGGCTGTCACACTCTATTCATCATTTACATATAGCCTATTGACAGTTCACAGCTAAAGAATCATGTACAAAGATAGTAACATCATGATTCAGTGCTAATTAACTGTTTTTCCTGGAAGTCCTCCTGTTAGTACTATAATATCATGCAGGAATATTCTGAATTATATTCTATAGCATGTATTTCTTGTAGTTTCAATTAATCCATCTTTTTTTTGCTTATTGTCATTACTAGACAAACAAAGATGAACCTCTAGAATCTTAAAATTCAAACATATATTCAAGTAGAGTATAAAATCAATGTCAAGCTGAACATCCACATAATATTATTCAAATTAACCATTATTAACTGAAATAAAATTAAAATCAACTATTTATTTCTGTAGGGATTAAAATATCCAAATTAGAATAGACCCCGAATAGAACATTACCTATTTTAAAATGATTAATTTAATTACCTAGACTTGGCACTGAGCTAGTAAATATAGTTTTTAAGCTCCTTATCTGACCATAATAGTTGACTTTTTTTTCCTTTTTACATTAAAAGCATCACTTTTTTTAAGTTACGTGCTTTGAACTTAATTTCTAAAAATCCTTTGTATAGCACTGTAAACAACTGATGCAAATAAGTGTGTTGTCCTTCATGTGTGTTTGTGTGTGTGTGTGTATGTTATGAGTATTCCCAGCTGACCATTTTTTTCTGCTACCTATGATTTGGTGAAAAAAAAGAAAAAGACAGTGGCGAGGGAAAAAATACTCTGTGAAACTTTTAGCTTATCTCTCCTTTTCATTTTGGTGGTTTGTTGATCAGCTTAGTATTCTACTGATAAACTCTTGGATTTCAGAGCAGATACACTGATGATAATAACATGTTAGAGCTCTCAATGGCAAATTGGAGTCTTCAAAACAGAGAACTTTTTCAACTGCAGTAAATGTCATATACATCTAAGTACTCATAAATCATTAAAACTGGGTAAACATAAAATTTCCCTCAAATTATCCTAGTTATAATTCCCTCAGCAGTCTGAGAAAGCCTATGAATTTCTTCTGAGTGATAAGAGTAGGAGTAAAAATTTATATTTCATGTTACAAGGAAGATAACCATTCCTTAACTACCAGCATCACCTAAGAGCCCCATTGTCTATCATTATTTCCAATATTCCATAGGCACAAATTGTTAAGTGGTTAAAATGACTCTACTTGCTGATTAAGTGCAGTGTTTAATTATTAGCTATTGATGCCAATTTATAAATGTTATAGAAAAGGACTATAATAAAACTCAGGTCACCTAAGGGTTTTAAAATGCAGAAAAATGCGTAAATTAAACATTATACTTACCACATGACCCAGCAATTACACACATACATATTTACCAAAGTAAATGAAAACACATAAACACACAATGACTCACATGAAAGTTCAGATTGGCCTGAACCTGGGAGTAAGCTCAAATGCCAATCGATCGGTGAATGGATAAATTGCAATAAATCCAATAATTAGAATATCATTTAGCAATGGAAAGGAGTGACCTACTGATACATCCCAAAGCATTTATCATCACATTATTCGGGGTAAAACAAACAAGGAATAAAACTATTTACTGTTCAATTCCACTTATATGAGATTTTAGAAGAGGAACTCGGTTTATAATCTCCAGAAACATATCAGTCATGCCTTGGGACTGGGGAAAAAAGCATGAGGAAAGTTTTGAAGGTTATAAAAATGCTTTCTATCTTGATAAGGGTGGTAAATGAGATTATAGGGAATATATGTTTTATCAAAACTCATTAAAAAGGTACACTTAAAATGGATGTCATGTCTTAAATGTAAATTAGACCTCAGTAAAGTTGATTTAAAATTTTAAAAAGTGCTAATTTTTATTCATGGCTTACCATATATACTTCACTATCTCATGGCTTTGCATATATTCTTTTACTTTCATTTGGTGATTTTGAGGGGTGTTACAAGTTATTTTAATGTTGCCACTTTTTAGCAGCTTATTTTCAATGCGAGTTTTGATTATCATAAAATTACATAAGTAGAAGTAGAAATGTTCACGCCCACCCCATAGTCCCATTTGTACACTAATAATAGAATATTAATTTGAAAACTAGCATTTTCTTAATTATAGTTATTATAGTAAAACCTGTTGTTTTCCACTGACATTATGTAGTAGTCTTTTTGATATGTTTTACAGGTTACTTAATTTAACTGCCATAAATCTTTTATGAGGATTCCTGCCTGTAAAGTGGAATCTAACCAATCTAAAACTTTTTAGAATTACTGCAGTTAGAATGTTTTCAATATCTGTTTAGCAACTGCATCCTCATGAGAAAGGGTGTATTTTATTTTAGTCAGCAAATCAAGAAGTATTTACTGGGCTCTCACAGGATGTCTTTACGTAACGTAAGCAAATTTATTACTTCCTTACAAGTGCCTATGAAACATGGGGATATTTTCCCAGAGTTGCTGTTTAACACATTTGGCAATATTAATTAAATAAAGATGACACAAAAGAGAAGAAACTGACATTTTCATGTAAGATTTTTTTCTTTTTATGGCATGGTATATGCTTTCAGAGAAATCTCTCCCATTTGAGTATGTTAAGAAATTATATTACCACATATATCAGAAATTGGCATTAAATTTAAATATGAAACTTGAGAAATATTTCTACTGTCTTTCTATCTCTCCATGAACAAATAAAAGGGTGAAAAAAACAAGATATTGAGTCAAATAAGAATTCTCGTAAGTCTATTTATTTCCCATAAACTGCCTAAATGTAAGATCCCTTTCAGTACTAAATTCTACATTACAACTTCCAAATGATGAACTTGAAACTTCTCTGGACCTTGAGCCTTTGGTTCTTCCCCATAGCTAAGTGAATTCCTCACTCATCTATCAATCATTACCTACATTCCTACAACAGAAATTTAATTTTGAACTATATCAGAGCATTTATTCAATGTTAGCCTTCAAAAAAATTAATGTGATAAATCATGTAACAATATCTTCTGAAACATTCCTTGATAGTTTGGATGCAGAAGTATGGTCATTCAGACATGTTCACACATGTACATACACAAAAGTCTGAGATTTCAGAGGCATTTTTTTCTTCAATCAGAAATTGTTTATTATCTGATATTTTAAGTACAGTTTTCTGCAAATTATAGCTCTTTGGTTTTCTCCTAAGTACCTAATAGGAATGTGATAAAATATGGATTTGAAATCGCCCCCCAAAAGTGTAACTGATAGAGTCACACTTCTCTATTCAGTTATTAAACTGAAAAATCATGATGGTAATAAGAAGCAATGACTAGCCAGTGGGTGTTATTTGAAAACAGATACAAACTTTTTGATACTTATTTCATGAATGTTCTAAATAAAAAGGTTAGATATACCTGTTTTGCTGACCCTTATCATACTTAGTCTACATTTAGTAAAAGTACAAAATAACAATTAAAATGAAAATATTATACCTACTCTTTCTTTTTTTTTTTTTACTTTACATTGGTTTAAATGAAATAATACAGCAAAAAGGAATACTTAAGGGAAAACAATACACATACTATTTATATGCAGTGTTCAGCCCCTTTGGCTCAAAAGAAGGAATAGAAGAATGCTATTATTCCTGTTAGAAGGAGGAATCTGTTCATTTCTATGAGTGGTTGACTTCAGGGTAAGTTACAATTTAAAATTTCCTACTGGGTTAATAGCAGGTACCAAAAGTTCAGAAGAGCATTAGTAATTACTTCTCCTCAAAGCAGAGATTTATTGAGAATATCATGCAGTTCAGCATTACGCATATCCTGTTCTTTTCATTGTGGCTTAAAATACATGCAATTTAATGTTTCTGTTCCTAAGGCACTCAAAGACTGTGTCATAATCAGACTGGTTTATTTGGCTATTTTAAGTTATATATGTTTTCTTACTATCGAGATTCTTCATGAAATGCACAAGTCAGTACCAGTATAAAAGGTGATGATCAATTCTTAACAGTTCTGATCTATATTGAGTAGGTCATACGTGTAACAGATTTCTCTGGATTGAACTAATTGGTGTGTGTTAAGGGTAAAATTATGGTGATTTGGATCTGAGGAATTGTGTAAATACTTTCACTGGCTGTCGTTCTAAGTTTTGAGGGACCATTATTAAGTATTTCCCATGTGTATATACCAACCTAAACCTCTGGAACAATTTGTGG
The DNA here is from genome assembly GCA_004024745.2 of Catagonus wagneri. NCBI lineage: Eukaryota > Metazoa > Chordata > Mammalia > Artiodactyla > Tayassuidae > Catagonus > Catagonus wagneri. The sequence continues at coordinate 2,788,339 of PVHT020000009.1, forward strand.
CTTTAATACACTGACATCTCAGTAAATTTCATATTAGATTTTTTTTTTTCCTTCTGTTCCTGAGAGAATCTGCCTGGCTTGCTTCTGAGATCTCTGCCTTTGGCTCTGTGATGTCCTACTCCATTGGGTTCCTGATTTTTCTTACTCACCAGGCCTCTGCTTCCCTAAGGCTGCCACATCCTCATTCTGTTTTCATCATCACTTTGCTGAACTAGAGCAAACCCTTTTCTTCTTGGCTTTTATTTCACACCGTTACAATAACGCTTTGAAAACTGCCCTAAGCACTCATTATATCACAGTTATTTTAATGATCTATTTATTTATTTCTCATTACCAACTTCTCAGACTTCCTCACAGGACTTTGGGGGTAAAGAGTGGAAGAGAAGCCAGGACAGAGGATTACAGAAGCAGTAAGATCCATGGTGTACTAAAAACCAGGACATGTTTTACATGAAGCTCAGATGCCTAAATTCTTTCACCCTGAAAAATTCATTCCTCATCTTGAGATCCTTAGGTTTTCAGTGTGAACCACGGTGAGTGCCTTGATGGCTTTTCACACAAACTGATCAAAATGGCCCTCACACTGCCACTGCTTGCCTGACAGGTTTCTTCCTGGGCAGGGCCTCGGATCACCCCTTTCTTGGAGCATTAACTTTTGAAAACTCTAGTGTAAACTCTCTTTGCCTCTTTAAGAAGTAAATCTTTTCCCAGCCTCTTGCCAGTTTTAAACCCAGGGCTTTTTTTTTTTTTTTTCCAAGGACCCAGGGGCTACCACTTTAAAATGTAATCATCAAGGAAGATACAGATCCCTATATCCTCCTCTCTGTGAAAAGGTGTAGGAGTCACACTTTGATAAGTGCCATTTAGCAAACACAAAGTGACCTATACAACTCAATAACTGCTGACTAAAATCTTTTAGAGTTCCTATTTTTAATACTAAAAATTTTAAAGTATATAAATTATTATACACCATTATCTATTTTAATAATATATATTATATCTAACAATATATATTATATATATATATATATATATATATATATATATAATTCTGTACACAACATTGAGTATGTTATTCTTTTAATGTGGCAAACTTGGGTGGTAAGCAGCCAATGAGAAATTAATCTCCATCACTGAAAGAATACATTTTGAAGTTGGACTGGGAAAAAAACTTGCTAATATGGATGGCAGAAATCTTGTAAATGAAGATTAAATTGTACCTACAGACTAGGACTGCTTCATTTGGATGTCTTCCTTATTTAAAATATGTCTTATCTCTTAATTCTCTCCCACATCCCTTCTCCCATATAAATAACCAAGATGAAGCTTGTAGTCTTTTGATCTGAGTCAAAGAAAATGGCAACACTATAGAATCCCACATAGGAGCAGTTAGTGGTACTATTTATGCCTTTGTGAAGTGTGTCCCCCAAAAGATGTCTCTTTTAAGAGTCCGTGTCAGTGATTCCAAGTGGGACTGTATTAGAGTTAGGGATAAGCCTTTATTACCAGGAATGGACTCAGAGCAAGTGAAAGTCATACAGTTTTTGCCTTGGTTTCCAAGGGGGAGGATTGGTTCCAGGACCCCTGAGGATACCAAAATCAAAGGATGATTAAGTCTCATTTAAAATGGACTAGTATTTGCATGTAACCTATGCACATTCCTCTGTATACTTTAAATCATCTCTAGATGACTTAGAAGTACAAAATACAGTGAAAGTGCTATGAAAATAGTTGCCATCATGGGGTAAATTAAACTTTTGCTTTTTGGAAGTTTCTGGAATTTTTGTTCAAATATTTTTGATTCTTGGCTTGTGGAATATACAGGTGTGAAACTCATGAATTTGAAAGCTGACTCTATAACTATTTAAGATTTCATCTGACTTTGGTGAAGAATTATTTTATTTGGGAAAAGGTATACTTGAGGCAGGGAAGAGAATAAAATGGAGATGTATAGGAATGGAATCCTAATTTTATGTATCCTAAATGGTATAGATGAATATGGGAAAAATGAAATAAAGATAATTTTGCAATAATAATAGATGAGCCTATATTGCAGAGTTTTCTTTTTGCAGATTACTAATGAAATGAAGGAGGAAAATGATAACATAGTTAAGGGCAATGTAGACTGTGGATCATACCCTGCTTTTGATTATGGCTTCTCCATGTACTGCCTGTGGGCTTTCACAAATTACCTTAACCTCCTTTCCTTTCCATGCGCTTATTTGTAAAATGGAATAATCATAGTACTGCATCATTACATTTGTATAAATTTTAAATAAGTTGACATTAATAGTCCTTAGAGAGAAAACAATTTTGGCACATTACAAGCATTGCTGAATTATTTGTTAAATAAAATGAAATACAAATATCACAAAATCAGTTTACTGTGAGCAACTGCAGAGAAAACAGGGCTCATTCCTATGTAATATGATTCAAAATCTTATCAAAAGAAAGAGGATGGCACAGAGAAAAAGCATCACACCAAAGCTCCTAAAAGCGCTTGGATGGAAGAAACCTATGTATTTTATTAAAGACAACCCACAAAATAGGAGAAGATATTTGCCAGTGAAACAACCTACAAGAGATTAATCTCCAAGATATACAGACAGCTCATACAGCTCATCACCTAAGTATGACAGTGATTCTTCCTTTGTTTCTCAGTTCCATCTTTTAAGAGCTATCGTGATTACATTGGGCCAACCTGGATAATTCAGGATAATCTCCCTGAAATCCTTATCATAATCACATTTGTCAACTTCCTTTTATAATGTAATATATTCCCAGATTCTGGCTATTAAGGTGCAGACATTTTATAAGGGCGGTATTCTGCGCGCGCGCGTGTGTGTGTGTGTGTGTGTGTGTCTTTAATATATTTTTAAAACACAAATCTACAAACCAGAGGTATTTGATGGGCTTCAGTTTTTGTGTGGAGAATCTAATTCCTGCCTGAAAGTGAAACATCTGAAGAAGTGTGTTTGGTTTTTAAGTCCACAGGATGCTATTTAATAAATACTGCTCCAGTAAACTGGAAGGTCCACCCTTAAATAAGCCTTAGTTCTTTCATAGTATTAGAATGTTAGAAGAAAAATTATAAGAGAAATGTTCTCTGGGGTTAGATATTAGAATAAAATACATACAAAATATATGACAGTATCTATATTGCCACTAAAGGAAGCGTTACACGTAAACAAATATTTCATTTACAAAAACATATGTCTATCAGATTTTAAAATAAAGAAATAAATGATCAGATTATTCTTCAAATTGCTAAGTAAACAAAGGCATTCTATATTGTGTGTATGTTTATATGTGTGTACATATGTATTTTTTCTCAGGAATATCTAAAGGAGGAAGTGTACGAAATCCTTTTTAAGTACATTTCATTTTTCTGTGTAGTAGGAAAAGAATAATACAGTTTTTCTGTTTGAGTTCATAATTTCTTTGACAAAATTACACAAGGAAATTCTCTTAATAAGCTCATATTCATTTAATAGAAGTTAACTGTCATGGTTATAAGGGACCCACCTAAAATAGATATACATTGAATTAAGATTGATTCTTAATTCTCCAATGCAAATATAGGTGAATGACTTTAGAACATCCATGGTAAAAATATAGCAACTTAAAACTCTACAGGCAAAGGAAGGAATTTAGCTACCTTTCAAATTAAACAATAGGAAATTATAGATTACACGCACAATTACCCATTTTGTGTATGTAATTACATGTTTTTTACATCATTAGATATAACTTTGGAAATTTAACCCTAGAACTTGCCTTTGTATTTTGATCAGCATTATATAAATATATGAAATGGTTGTACCAATGCTATCATGCCTCAACTTTCCATCAAAATGCATTCCTTCTTGAGTATTATTTTCAGTTAAAAGTAATGGATTCATTGTACTTGCTCTCGTTTTAAAATGTATTCTATGTTTTTCCAAGCAACATCTCTTCCTTCATTTGTTAAGTATAAAGGTTTTGTTGTTGCTGTTGTTGACTCCAATGGTGCTTAACATGGAAAATGTTAACTAGTTATAACCAAGGAATGTTTTAGACTATTGCAATGAAGCAACAATACCAATTTGCTTTGTATTGAATTAGTGATTCTCAAATCTGGTTGCAATTTATAATGACCTGATAAGTTTTAGATAGATACCAATGCTTGAGTTTTTCCCATAGAGTCACGCCTGAGGAATGGCGTGACCATTTCAACATTTTAAAAATTCTCCAGGCACTTCTAGTATCTATCTAGTATGGCCCAGGTATAAAGTCATTGAAGGAAGCTGTGAATATCTCAAGGCCTAGGAATTTTAAAATTCTCTTTTGTACCAAGTACATTATCATTGTTTAAAATAAATTATCACTGAAGTTCCTGTTGTGGCTCAGCAAGTTAAGAACCTGACTAGTATCCATGAGAATGTGGGTTTGATCCCTGGCCTCACTCAGTGGCTTAAGGATTTGGTGTTGCCACAGGCTGTGGCGTAAGTCACAAATGCAGCTCTGATCCAGGGTTGCAGTGGCTGTGGCATAGGCCTGCAGCTGTAACTCCAGCTCCACCCCTAACCTGGGAACGTCTATATGCAGCAGGTGCAGCCTATTAAGAAAAAAGAAATTATCTTAAGGTCTTAAAATGGCTCAATAAGTTAGATATTCTTATCTCCTACTTATTGATGAAACACAGATATTTGGAAAATTTAAGGAACACACAGATATTTGGAAAATTCAAAATTATATACCTAATAATATTAAAAGCCAGGATTTTTAAAAAGTCGTGTCAGATTACAGAATTGATCTTCCTCAATTTTCTATTCTCTATAAGCTAGGACAGTCTCAGAGATTTAAGAGCCATTAAAATGCACGTTGAATTATTTCCCCTGGTATATTTATGCTAGTATTTTTAAGTACAGGCAATATATACTTGTCACTATATTTTATCAAAATGAAGATATTCAAATATGGAATAACCCTAAAATTTTTGAATAAATTTTAGAGCCTATTATCTAGTTTATACACATATATATTTAAAAAAAAACTGACAACATTCCATTGCTGCAAGGATTAGGACATTACAGACTATCCATTTTTACTCTTCAGATTTGATTCCACCTGATATGTCTCATGGAATCTATACCATATAATGTTCTTTAAAGTGACGTGCACTCTAAGACTTCCAATTTGTTCAGTGTTTATAATGTTTAAGATAAAAATATGACTCCAAAGTTATCTCCAACTTTTATTTGAATACAAAATTAAAATTTAACTGATTTCAATTTTACAAAAAAATTTCTGGAATATCTTGAAAACAGATTTTTTTGAATAGTTCTTAATGTTCTTCTCTTTAATTGTTTATGGATTGAATTATGTCATGGGATGTGAAAATGTTTGGTAAGTTAATTTATCATGTATTTATTTCATGAGAATCTCAGGAGTATCTTCCTAAAAATTTTGCAGTGGTACATTTCAAATTAAACCACAATTTCTAAGATAGCCTGGTAAAGGAACATGATTAGTAGACTGCAATAACAGCCAAGTTTTTAAATCTGACACTGACATTGTGTTTATGACATCCATGATGTCTCTTTCATTCTTCAAATTCTGCCTTCTTTTTCCTCCAAAGTTTATAATTCTGCCATAGTTGTATAGACATATATCTGTTGTTTTGTCTTCTCTAAATAAATAGTTGGAATACTTAAAGGTGAATTTATTTAAACTGAACAACAGTAACTTTATTTCAGTGGTGAGTAAATGCTGCATGTTATTTCTATTGTAAAATGTGGTACCCTGCTTCACATTCTATTTATTTCCTGTTTCAATCTTCATACAAGGAGGTGGGTCTATATTTTAAATAAGTGTGATTTTTTTCTAATTTAGAAACTAGTAATTGGTATTGATAAAAAAAAAGAGGGGCTGAGGAGTTGATGAAAATTAGGTAATTACCAAAAATAGTTGTGAGAATAATCAGATGAAAAACTTGTCTGATTGTAGGAGTGAATTAAAGTTAACAGATCAGCTTTTTCTAAGATCTCATTTTAAAAGAAGACTAAATAGGCATTTTTACTACATGTGGTTTTAATCAGTGTGATATAATTTTCAGTTCCTTTGATTAATGAGTACATTCTCAGCTTTTAGGTGTTACCTATTTGTTCAGAAGCCATAGAAACACTCCGACTTAACTGGCTTAAACACAATTTTTGACTTACTTAATTAGCTTCTCTAGAGTTGCTAATAACCATACAGCCTTGACTGTGAACCATGTAATTATTTTGACATTAATTCTCTCCCTGGGATATCTTACTCTTGAGGTCATCATTTCTCCACTTCAATTTCTGGCTAGTAATTTTACAAATGTAATGCAACTACTATTGGAAGACATTCATGGATATTATACCTTAAAATTTTGCGGGATAAATAGGTATCAACTTTTATTTTCACTCTAATAGCAGCTATATGCTCTATAATATCTGATGTTTCCAAAGTGAAGGAGGGGAAGAATATGAAGGAGGAGGTGAGTAAAAGCTAAGAAGAAGAAAAAGAAGTAGTGATGAGGCAGGGGAAGGAAAAGGAGAAAAAAAGTAAAAAGAGAAGAGGAAGAATTCTTTTCTAATCCCCAGTGGCCAAATTTTGCTTGCCCCTTCAAATAAAGCTTCTTAAATGAATAAACTGCAGATGGTCTCAGATTTACATTGGTTCAACTTCTGACTTTTTTTGACTTTATGATGATGTGAAACCTATACACATTTAGTAGAAACTGTATTTTGAATTTTGGTATTTTCCCAGGCTTGTTATATGTTGTACAATAGTGGGCACCAGCAGTTGTAGCTCCTAGTCTGCACAAAATGATGATATTAAACAATGAATAGACTCACAGTAGTTCTGTACTCAGACAACCATTCTGTTTTTCACTGTCAGTACAGTAGGTTAAGTGTATTACATACATCTTGGAGCTCTAATTAAAAAGACTACAAATAAGGAATGTTGACGAAGATGTGGAGAAAAAAATAACTCTAGAACACTATTGGTGGGAATGTCAGTTGGTACATTCACTGTGGAAAACGTTATGGAGCTTCCTTAAGAAACTAAAAATAGAACTATATGATCCAGAAATCCTACTCGTAGGTATAAATCTGAAGAAAGTAAAACCACTAATTTGAAAAGAGATATGTACCTCAATATTCATAGTAGCACTATTTATAATAGCAATGTGTGGAAGCAACCTAAGTGTCCATCAATATATGTAGGGACAAAGAAGATGTGGTATATATAAACAACAAAGTATTACCCAGTCATAGAAAGGAATGAAATTCTTCCATTTGCAAGTAGATGGACCTAGACAGTATTATGCTAGTGAGGCAAAGAAAGACAGGCAGAGAAAGACAAATTTGCATGTTATCACTTAAAATTTGGAATCTAAAAAATAAAACAAAGGAATGTACAAAGCAAAACAAACAGACTCACAGAAAACAAACTAGTGGCTAGTAGTGGGGAGAGGGAAGGTTGGAGGAGCAAGATAGTAGTAGGGGATTAAGAAATACAAACTGCTGTGTATAAAACAAGTAACAAGGATACACTGTACAGCGCAGGGTACTGTAGCCATTATTTTGTAATAATAGTAAATGGAATATAATTATAAAAAAGATCGACTCATTTGGTTGCACACCTGAAAGTAATGCAATATTAGTAAATTATACTTCAGGAAAAAAATACAGTTTTGACTCAATGTGTTTCCAAATTATGATGAGTTTACCAAGACCTAGCCCTGCTGTCAATTGAGAAGGATCGGTATCTATATTATCTCCAATTTCACATCTCCTATTTTCCCTTCACCAAGCAATCTAACTTGCTTTTGACAAGGTCATCAAAATGATATCTATGTTGCTACATCCAAAGGGTAAATTTTTAGTTCTCAGTTCATTTAACCCAATAGCAATAGTTGCCAGAGTCTATCATGTACTCCTTTATAAAATGTAATAACTAGGATAACATAGTATATAATTTTTTCTCCCACTTCACTGAATACCTCTCCTAAAGTCTGCTTTATTGGTTATTCATCTTTCCCATCTTTAATTTGGAGTGCCCCATAACTTTGTGATGTTCTTTTATATATCTCCACTCAGTCCATTGTCAGTTGTTGAACGAATATGCTCTCACACCTTGAACATGTTTTTACAACTCCTTTTATATCTTCAGCAAAACCTCTCTCTCAAACTTCTTACCTGAATTCTCTTACATATCAAATGAGTTTTTCTTTCTTTCTTCCTTTCCTTCCTCCTTCCCTTCTTTCCTTCTTCCTGAATTCTCTTACATATCAAATGAGTTTTTCCAACTTCTTACCTGAATTCTTACATATCAATGAGTTTTTTCTTCCTTCCTTCCTTCCTACCTTCCTTCCTTCCTTCCTCCCTCTCTCCCTTCCTTTCTTCCTCCCTGCCTTCCTTCCTTCCTCCCTCCCTCCTTCCTTCCTCCCTCCCTCCTTCCTTCCCTTCTTTCCTCCCTTCCATCCTTCCCCCTTCCTTCTTTCTTTTTTTTTTTTCTCTTTATGGCCGAAGCATTCTTTCTTTCTTCCAACTGTAGCATATGGAAATTTCTGGGCCAGGGGTCAAATTGGAGTTGCAGCTGAGCCTATGCCACAGCCATGGCAATGCTGGATCTGAGCCACATCTGTGACCCATGCCATCACGGCAATGCTGGATCCATAAACCAATGATTGAGACCAGGGATTAAATTTATATCCTCACGGAGACTTATGTCAGGTCCTTAACCCACTGAGCCACAATAGGAATTCCATGAGTTTTTCTAATTTAACCTGTCCAAGAAGGTATCCTAATCTTCTGCTCCAAATCTTATCCAATCACAGCCTTTCCTATTCCATTTGATGGTTTTACTTTTGTCAGAGAATTCTTTCTTATATTTTCAATTTATTTCTTAAAACCCAGAAATTTAGCAACTTTCCCTCAGGTCTTCTGCTACCTTGCTGGTGTGTATCACCACAATCTCTTAGAGATAAAGTTCCAGCTACCTTCTACTTAGTATATCTGCTTTCAGTCTTGCCCAATTCCCAAAATCTTTTCTCCAAGAAAATATTGACAGTGGTCCTTTTAAATTCTAAGTCTGATGATTATTAAGCCTTTAATTTAGTATCCTCCCCTAAATTCATTCCTTTCAAAGTGAAAGCCCAAGTATTTGCAATCACCTAAAAAAGGGTCTTTAAAATCCCCAAACATGGTACTTTTCTAATATCATCCCCAACTTGCTTTTGCTCTTCAGCTATGATGGTGAACTCCTATTGTAAGACTTTACACTCCCTTTTTCTTCATCTAGGCCATCTGCATAGATATCTCCCTAACTTCCTTTATGCCTTTGCTCAATGTCACTTTCTCAAAGAAGAGTTCCCTAATCTCTGGCTTGCCCTTGACCCTAACAATGCAATCTAACTTGCCCAGTCTGTGCCCCCAGAGGACTAATCACTTTCCATAACACTATAATAAATCTTTATGGTTTATACTCCATTCCTTCCCCCAGAATAAAAGATGGATAGGGGGCATCCTTCTTTGTTGTCTGATCAATTACATGTCCTATGCGTAGGTGCTAAATGTTGTAATATTTAACATCTGCTAAGCAACAAACAAAACTGATCCTCATTTGTTGTATGTAACACACTCTTTCTCTATTTATACTTGGAATTTTCTGTTTATCCTTAATATATTGAAGTTTTATCACAGTGCCTTCTTACTTGTTGCTGAAATTTGTATGTATTATTGTATTGGTGTTGTAGCTATTGTTGATTGAAGTAGTACATAGCAGATTCTTTAATTCTGAAGATATCACTTTTATCACGTAAAACTTAATGCCTTTACTTCTTAACAGGTTTTCTGTCTTCTATGCTCACTCTGCCTTCTTTCAGAACTCTGATTATAAGTATTTAGAAGTTTGGGTTGATGTTATTACTCTATTTTCATATTTTTCTTCCTTGTTTCTTCTGACTGTATAGTAATATAGCTTAACATATGGGTTTGGTCTAGTGTCCTCTTTATACCTTTCATCTTAATGACTTGTTGCTACTTTGGTCATTTCAATGTATATTATTTTAATTTCCCAGATTTCTGAGTTTTTTTCTGTTTTATAAGAGACTCGCATTTTACAGTCTCATTTTCTTTTACATGATTTGGTCCCATCTCCAATTTTCTTAAGAATTTAAGTATATGTTTTATGATTTCCTTTAGTAAAGACTGTTCTTTTTATCTCTTTTTGCAGATAATACATTTTCTATGTGTTTATATCTAGAATTAGAACTTCCTTAGAGGAAAGTTACTTGTTCATTGAGTTTATATATTTTTAGAAAATGGAAAGGAATTTCTCCTGAATCAGTTCTGGTTTATGTGCTTCCCTCCCAGGAATCAAAAAGAACTAAACTCCATTACAGACGTTTATATTCTGAAGCTTACTTCTTTGATTATGACATGTTATGCTACATTTTGGAGGGTACTTAAATACCATGTTTGAGAGTATAGGTCATTGATTGTCAACTCTTTGCATTAGAATCATGAGAGAAGACCTCAAAACTAAGAAAATCTGGTCCTCATCTGTAAAGTTTTTATTTAGTTGTTTTAAGGTGGGTGGTGTTCATTCCATGTGTTTCTAGTGGGCAAAATTTTAAAGCCAACAATACTGGAATTACAGTCAAAACAAGACAAATACAAAAATTCTACATATTGGTCATTAATACACAGACCTATGTTTATCTCTGATTATTTCACAGATACATTAGTAAAATGTGGGCAATATTTCATAGACAACAAATGTAAGGGAATTCGATTTTTTTTTTGTCTTTTGTCTTTTTAGGGCCACACCCATGGCTTATGGAGGCTAGGGGTCGAATTAGAGCTGTACCTACCACCCTACACCACAACCACAACAACACCAGATCCAAGCCATGTCTGCATACACCACAGCTCATGGCAACTCCGGATCCTTAACCCACTGCGTGAGGCCAGGTATTAAACCCACATCCTCATGGATACTAGTTGAGTTCTTTAACCACTGAGCCACGATGGGAACTCCACTTCCCATTTTTTTTCCCTTGGAAATTAGATTTTTTTTTGCAATAATAGTATATCAAATATGTAGGAAAAGTTTGTCAAACTGAGATGAAATAAGAATATGTTAATTATGTTGGGGATCTTAGATGGAAAAATGTTTTGAAGACAATGTTTAAAATTAGCATAGAGATAATTTATTCTGTAAAAAAACCTGTGTAACTGTATCCAAAACTTTTGATGAATTAACTTACTAACTCATAGAGTTAATCCAATTTTAACTCATTTATTTTTTTAATTGAAGCTAATTTTTTGACAGTTGATGTACTACAAGCACTATTCTATTATGCACTGGTAATACACAAATAAGACTGACATTTGCTCATATAGTTTACATTCTAAGAGAGTAATGACAAACTTTCCACCCAACCATGAAAAGTGTTACCAATTTTAGGGTTTATGTTTCTGTGTTGTTTCATTTGATGTTGATTCTGATAATTATTTGAAAGATATTATAATGAAAGATATTATAATAAAATATAATTACTTGAAAGAACAGAGATATGAAGACAAATTAATATTCCTTTAATAATAGAATCATTTTTTGAGTAGATCCAATTAGTAGAATAATAAAGTATGTTCATTTTTGTCCAACATAGTACGTAGCTATATATTGATTTTTTAATTGAATAAATTTTGTATAATTTATAAAAAGAGAATTCTGTGAGATTACTCTTGCAGTTTCAAATGATACATCTGGGTCTTTAATTTGCAGCAAAAAAAAAGCCAACTAATCTATACATCTTGATAGCATTCTTAATGCATGAAAGAGAGTAATATTTAAAAGAAAATAAATCTGTGAAGGCAGGAGTAATTCTATTTTAACATAGATGTATAAGCAGCTAGATAAATTCTTCTAATGCCTGTTCACCTGAATATTTTTTCAAACAGATATTACAAACACCTTGGATAAGGTCCCATGTTATCACATGGTATTTAAGAGAATGTTCTCTGGTGTCACAAACTTGCGTGCTAAAAAAAATCTAAGGTGGAGTTCTAAGAATAATCCCCAATGATTCTCCCCCTTCTGTAATCTTCTACCCTTTCAGTGTGAGTGGAATTTGTAAATATGTCTAGATATTATTTCATGACTGCTGCATTACATGGTGAAAGTAATTTTGCAGATGTAATAAAGATTGTTAATTAACCTTAAAATAGTGATATTATTTGGGTGGGCTGAATCTAATTACAATGCCCTTTAAAAGGAGAACATTTTCTCTGGCTGGTGGCAGAAAGGACATTAGGGAGAGAGTAGGTGTAAGACTAATGCACCATTGCTGACTTTGAAGGGGAAAGGGACCTGTGAGAAGGAACACTGGCAGTCTCTTGGAGTGGAAAACAGTTTCCAGCTATGGCAAAAAAAATATAAAAAATTAGATTTAGAGCCACAAACAACTGGATCCTGCTAACAACCTAAACGAGCAAATGGAAATGCTATAAAATTTACTTGTGATGATTTTTGTACACCTATAAATGTAATAAAATTCATTAAGAAAAAAAATTAGAAAATAAAAGAGCAGGGAAGCAGATTCTTCTCAGAGCCTTTAGACAAATGCCTGGTCCTGCCAATACTTTGATTTCAGCCTGTGAGACCCTAGAAGAATGCCATCCAGCTGATCTAATCCTGACTTTGCTGTGAGACAGTAAACAGGTATTGCTTTAGCCCGTTAAGTTTGAGGCAGTTAGTTGCATGCAAGAGAAAACTGATGCAGACGTGAATCTGGCTTCTGCCACTTGCTTAGATGTACAAATAGGGCAATTTGTAAATAATTAACGGTCTTTTTTTTTTGGCCACACCTGTGGCATGTGGAAGTTTCCAGGCCAGGGATCGAACCCTAGCCACAACAATGACAGGGCTGAATTCTTAACCACTAGACCACCGAGGAACTCCAGTAATTTCTAACTTATATATTCTGAGGTATGCAGAAGAGGTGGTAATTATGGTTAAAAGGCATTGTGTAGCATAATGTCTTGAACATCACAACAAATAAAATTAGTGAAAAATAAAAATACAGACCTTCTTTGGATGAAATAATTTTTATACATAAGGAAAAAAAACTTTGTGTTTTTCTTTTTTTTTTTTGCCTTTTAGGGCCAAATCAGAGGTATATGGAAGTTTATACGCTAGGTGTCGAATCAGAGCTGCAACTATAGGCTTACGCCACAGCCACAGCAACTCAGGATACCCAAAGTTCACGGCAACACTGGATACTTAGCCCACTGAGCAAGGTCAGGGATTGAATCTGCACTCTTGTGGATACTAGTCAGGTTCGATACCACCAAGCCACAACACGAACACCCAGGAAAAATAAACTTTAATGACTCTTTAAAATTGTTTTAATGCTAAATGTTTTCTATTCCATTGGTAAACTAGTATAACATTTCATTACTTTTATTAAATCAGTAGTATTAAGTGCTAATCACATCTGCATCTAAGTCCCAGGAGAACCCCTTCTCCTTTCATTGGATATGAAGTCACGATCCAAAAACAATATTTACCAATATTAAAAAGTAACAAAAGGAACAACACATCAGCATATATACCAGCATGGAGAGCTTCCTATATATTAATTCAGTTCTCACAATTCATTTATTTTTATTTTACGTGTATTAATTCCTAACGGCCCTATGTGGTGTTAATAGATAAACTGAGGCATACTAAACATTTTAAGAGTTTGTTTGAACATTTATCAGTTAGAATCAGTCCTCCCCAAACCAGCAGTGGTTAGAAGCCCTTCCCAACAGGAGCTGGGGAGAGACTTTTACAGACAAAAAGCAGAAGACAAGGAAATCACTGCTTGGCTATAGTCTAAAACCTAGTTGGCTGTTTGTGCTGGGCTGTCGTTAGGTTTTAATTCTATAACCTTGAGGCATTTCCAGGTTTAAATTTTGCTTTGCCAAGGCATTAGAGCCTCTCCAGTCTAATGGCCTCCTTGTTTAATTAAATCAACAGTAGTAAGTACTCTTAGGCATATTTTAAAATGAAGAAACAGAGTAACCCGCACAACACTGAACAGAGGTGAGTTTTGATCTCGTGTAATTCAGACTTAGAGTCAGTGTTTATAAGCAGTGAGCTATACTGATGCCTATGTTGATTACCCTGTCTCAGTTTACACCACCTCATCTTAAATTGTAGACATTAACAATTTGCAGACATTTTGTGAGGATTTGCAATATATGTGTGATAATGTGATTTATAATAAGAAATATGCACATGGTTTTTGACCTGTTCCTGGCATTGAGCTCCTAAAACCCTCAGAATTTCCTAAGTGAGAAGAGTGATAAAGATTTTTTTTAACCCTAATAAGCTCCTTTCAACCACAACAGAGTCTATATTAATGTAGTGAATTCTGCAAAGCCCCTAAGGATACAGGTTGGTTGCCAGGGACACCAACCATGTGATTAGAGGATTGGAACTTCCAATTCCTACCTCCAACATCCAGGAACAGAGAAGGGCTGAAGGAAAAGTTGATTCAGTCACCAAAGGCCAGTGATTAAATCAGTAACTCCTACCTAATGAGGCCTCTAGTTTCAGGCTCAGGGAGAGTGGTGCCACCAGAGAGGGTGTGGAAGCTCATCATTGCTTCCCACATACCATGTCCCAAACGCATCTCTCCCACATGACTAGCTGAGTTACATTTTTTTCTAACAAACTGGTAACCTAGTAAGATGTTCTTCTAAGTTCTGTGAGCTGCTCTAGCAAAGGAGGGGGTTGTGGGAACCTCTGATTTATAGCTGGTTGGTAAAAAGCACAGGTAACAACTTAGACTTGTTACTTGCATCTGAAGTGAGTGGGGGGAAGTCTAGTGAGATCAAGCCTTTAACCTGTGGGATCTGAGACTATCTCAGGTCACCAGAACAAGTGATAAAATGAAGTGACCAGAGAGGTGTTGAATGTTGCATGGAGTAGAGGAGAAACACAGAAGGATGTTCTTCCTTTACATGTTTAGCATTTTCCAGAGTGCCTAGCAAAATGTTGGCGCTTTATAAGTATCTATAGATCATTGAAGAATACATTTCAAGATATTGAATTGATGATGTGATAACTATTATAAAACCAGTGTTTATACATCGATACATACTTGAAAAAACATATATATGAAATAAAAATACACACATGAACATTCTTATATCAAACCTGACATGACCTATCAATTAAAATTTATATTTAAGTAAAAGAGCACATAAAACACAATGATAATAAAATAGTGATGCATCTATTTTAGAAAACCAGTTTAAGACATAATATATTAACTTTAATACATAAAAATGCTAATAAGAAAGATAATTTCTAGGGGAAAATGTATTTTTAGCCAACACGAACACTGGTGGTGTAACTACAGTGCCTAGTGTAGCTTGAGAGAGAACCCCCTGAAATGTTTTGGGTGACTGCATCATGTATATTAGAAACATAGTACAACATAGCTTAACTAGAAAAATTCCAGATTCTACCTAAAATCTCAGGCTGTATTACAGTATAAGATAATAATAGATTTTGAAATTAACCTAACTTTTATTAACATTATATCTCAAGACAAAAAGATTTGCGGTTTTAATATTTTTGCTAATTTTCAATAAAAACTTGTTATTAATGAAAAAATATTATTTCTAGAGAAAAAAATCCAATAAACCACTTATTTCCTAGTTTTCCATTAGAAAGGATTATGCTTTCCGATTTGTGATTATATACTCAGCATGTTTCATAAATGAGTTTTGGTGTACATTTATGCCAAGTCCTGAAGTTCTTCCAAAACATCTTTTTTTTTCTAAATACAGTTTGGAAATCTCTTCATTAATGTTTCCAGTTGCTAAGCAACACCCCCTCTTTGCTTGTTGCCATGGTTGCCCTTGAATCAGGGAGGACACAAAGCCATCTGCTGAAACAGCACCCCTTCTTTCTCTAAAGTATGACCTGCTTTACTCATCCAGAGGCAAAATGGAGTAAGTTATATATAACTTACGGTCTAGTTATGAAGGTGAAACTCCAAAACAGCAGTTATTTTCTTATTTTGTTTGAAATGTAATCATTCTTACATAAGACATAAAATCACTATGCTGCTGGAGTGCTATATTCGCAACATATTGAAAGTAGACTCTGGAATGATAAGGAAGGACCAAACAGTAGAACAAAACCCAACAAAGTATCTTCAGTTATTTTAAAATACTGGTTTAATTTTCTGTGATGATTACTGTCTATAAATGTGCTGCCTAAAATAACATTTTCAAAAAAATGTTTGAATGTGTAACTAGAATAGTCAATTTGTTTAATCTCATGGAATCTTTGGAGTAGAAATGAACAAGTTGGTGCTAGAATTAGGAACAAAAATTGGAATTTGTATTTGTTTTCCCAAAGCAAAACTATTTCCTGGACCTCTAAGTGATTTCAGAATGTGCCTGGGGATATGGCTTCATTGAGATTGAAAATTTCACCAAGTACACTTTATAGATATGTAAGCATTTATAAAGAGACTTCTGTTCTCAATAATTTGTTCAGAGCCTCATAAACTAAATAGAGGAAGTAAACATTCACTTACTGGGATATCAATAGTTTTAGAGTTTACCAGAATATTTTCAGCATAGTAAATGTGAACAATGATATTTTTTCTCTTACAATATTGTCATATCTTTATTTCTCAGCTTTGTGCTATTATCTATCATTTCAAAAAATCATTTTTTGAAATGTTAATAAAATCTTCAGTTCTGTTGATTTGCTTCTGCATACTTCGCTTCTGAATACTTGCCAAAATGCGTGAGAAACTCCACTGACTTACTTTGGGGGCTACATCTGAAAATGGTTTTCTTCCATCTAAAAATAACGTGATGCTCAGGAAGTAAGGACTTTCTGGTTACTAACACCTAACTGGATTGTATGTGTAGGCTTAGGTGTTTGCAGAGTAATAATACGTACTTTTACTTGAGTATTTATTGGAATAAGTGCCAGTTACTATACTGCATTGTGAATCATGAAATAAAAAGATCAAATGAGCATTATAATGTTTTGTTTTTATGACACATAAATGTCTTTAAATATGCTTTTATCAAAGAAAAAAGAAAGGCATATATGTCGAGTGAAAGTAGATAACAACTGAATCGTAACACCTTAGGACTATGCCTAAAATTTTTATAAAAGCTTTCATGTACTAATTCCCACAATTAAATTTCCCTAAGCATTTTTATCTGAGAGTATAAAACACAGTCTACTATAAGATCATTTTAATTATACGTAATACTTTATTTTGATCAATTTTCAAGGTTTTAATGAATATTTTAGATTAATGTACTGGCCTTTTCAGCTATTATATATTATTAATATCATTATTTATAGAAAACAAAGTCCCCAACATCTTAAAAACGAATTTCTGACTAAACTTGAAAGGTATTCCACTTTAATGTGGGCTTTTCTACTAATAAAGGGCAATGTGTAATATATATTTTTTCAAATTCAGAAATTGTGTTCCACTTGTTATTTTACCATTATCTTGTGGTGAATTTATTGTGTGGTTTGTTAATTCTTGTGTGTGCTGCAGTGTTTGTTAAAGCTTTTCCATCTTCAGTATAATTTTTTGAGAACTCATTACAAGTTAGAAAAACATTTTGGTTTACTAATAAGTTGATATTTTACATGTAAAAGGAATTTGTGACTAAATATGTTATTACCTTTATCCATTGTATAAAATTGTATTTAATGAAGAATATAACACATAGCATTTCTTCACATTTTGAGATTAAATGTTTTGACATATGTCTATACTTATGGAACCAATACAAAAATAATTAGCTTCCAAAAGTTCCCCGAAGCCTCCTTGTTTTCCCTTACTTCTCTCCTTGCCACAAACTGTCCCTCTCCCCAGCACTGATCTGTTTTCTGTCATTATATTTGTTTCTATTGCCTAGAATTTATACCCATGGAATCATGCAGAGTGTACTCTTTCTGTTTGGCTTCTATAATTCAGCATAATTATATTGAGATACACCCATGTTTCCATGGACTTATTTCATTCATTTGTATGACCGAGCTGTATTCCACTGTGTACCACAGTCCATTTACTCAGTCACCTGCTGAAGAACATTTGGGTTATTTCCTGTTGTTTTCTGTTACAAGTAAAGTTGCTATGAACATTTGTTTACAAGTCTTCATGCATATATGCTTTCATTTTCCTTGGATTTTCCAGTTAGGAGTGGAATGGCTATATACGATATTAAATTCTTAAGAATATGACAAAATGTTCATTTCCATACCACCCAGAATTGTATTGCAGTTTTAATTCTTATAATTGACAGTCTTGTTAATTTTAACCATTCTAACAACCATGGAGGGGATTTGAATTTAATTTTTATGTTGCTAATGACATGGAGAACCTTTTCATGTGTTCATTAGTCATCTATATATTTTCTTAGATAATTATATTTAAATATAAATATATATACATATGTGTATATATATATATATATATAGTCTATTTTTACTTGGTTATTTCTTCACTGTTGCCTTTTGAGAATTTTTGGTATAGTGTGGATGCAAATACTTTAATCATATATGATTTGCAAATATCCTCAAGTCTGTGGCTTTGGTTTTTCTTTTTTTTTTTTAATTTTGAAGGTCCAGTAATCAAATTGGTTTGGGGGGGCTCATATTTTTGGTGTAACATCTAAGAAGTCATTGCTTAACAAAAAAATGCAAAAGTTTTCTCCAAGGTTACCTTCTAGAACTATTACAGTTTAGGTTTTACGTTTACGTCTATGACACATTTGAGTTAAATTGTGCATACAGTGTTAGGCCAAGTATGAAGCAAAGTTGACTTTATTTGGGTATTTGAAAGTTCCAGCTCCGATTAATTAAAATGCTTTCTACATATTCTCCACTGAATTGGGATTGTGTATTTGTCAAAAATTAGTTCTCCATACATTCTTCTTTTCTGAAATCTGTACTGTTTATTGATCAATTTGGCTATATTTACTCTAGTATCACAGTCTTAACTAGTTCTTTTATATTATCTTAAGATCAGGTAGTATTATTCATGTTTTTCAGCGTTTTAAAAGTTTTATCCTTTGTATTTTCATATAAATTTTACTGCCAGCTTATTAATTTCTACAAAGAAATCTACTGGGATTTAGACAGGTCTGTAGATGAGTTGTAGAAGTAACATCTTAATGCTTTATTGTTCTGAGCCATTAACATAGTACAGATCTCCATTCACTTAGGTCTTTTTAAAGTTCCCTCAGCAATATTTGTAGTTTACAGTGAAACAGTCTGTCATGTTTTTGTCAGATATATCCCTGAGGCTTTTGTTTCACATATTTTAATGTTATTATAAATAATATTATTTTTAAAATTCAATTTTGAAATTTTTTCTTTGTAATATATAGAAATATGATTGATTTGTATATATTGGTCTTATTTTTCTGCAGCCTTATCAAACATGTATTAGTTGTTCAGTTGATTTCAGCAGGATTTTCTCCACAGATGATTATGCCCTCTGTAAATAAAAACAGTTTTTCTCCTTTTTGTGAAAGCAAAATCAAAATAAAGTCAGTGTTGCTTAGAGAGCTCTTTAAAATGGAGCTGTGAGGGCATTAAGGAAGTGTGACTTATGTATGTCTCAGCCTGGATGGCATCTGATCTTTTGACCTCTTCTTATCTTAAATGAAACCATCTAGAACATTACCAGAAATTCCAAATATTTATCAGATCACTTCCCTAAAGAACTTGTGATTTTTCAAGGACAGATATTTCCTGACTCGTGTCAGAATCAGTCACAATTCTTACCAGGCATTTTTTAACAACCTGGTGGCTTTCTATCCTTATGAGCCCCTCACTCTCTTTCCTGGAACTCTCTAACCTTCTAACCTGCCCCCTCCACATCCCACTTCCCCACACTGCCTTGGGTTGAGTAAAGTACCTACAAAAGCTCCTTGTGCTCTACTGGTCTTTCCATGGTCCCAAATTGTGGTGGTCAGTCCTTCTGTACCCAAACCTCCCACACTGGCAAACATTCTAGTTTGTCTGGATGCCTTATTTTGCCGACTTCTGTCCTCTGGGATCTTATTTCCAGTTTTATTTAAACATCCTCTGGGATTTCATATCCCATCTTATGTGTCCTCTAGGATTCTGGTTCCCGTTTGGTTTGGGATACTGACTTGTGTTCTCTAGATTTTATTTTGCATTGTGTTCTGGTGAGTAAATACTCCTGAATTATGATGGGAAGCCTACTCTCTAGGGACAAGTCTGTAAAGCAGCCTCTTTCTTGAACTTATGCTGCTTTTCTAAGAACTATGGGTCTTGGTCCTGCAAATATTTGTTTTGCTGGACTATACTCTGGATGATTTACAATTAAATTGGCTGAACTGAGGCTCTTCAAAGTTCTTAAATTTGTTTATCTGTGAAGTCAAGTAGAAAAATGATGTGAGACAAGATTTGAAGCATATTTTAATTGATATTTTGAGGCTTCCAAAAATATAATAATGAATCCACTATTTTTTTTCTTCAGAGAAACTAACCCACAATTATCTTAAAGGATTTCTGAATTGGAAAAACCCTTCAAAACTTCAGAATGTTCTCTCTCACTGCCTAGTTCTCCATCAGCTCCCTCTGCTCCCCGTTGTCCCCTAACTCCTGAAAAGGAGGAAAAACAGTTAGTGTCTTAAAAACAAACTGCTAAAAGAACTCTCTTGCCTAAAGAGCCTCCTTAAAATTGCTTGTCAAGGGCAAATGCAGATCTTAAAATTCTTCTCCATAAATAATAAGACTTTAGACATTTGAGTGAGTAGATAATTTATTCCAACTGTTAGTTATAAACTAGTGAGTTTTGCATTATATCTGATTTTATAGCTAAAGTTTTTAAATGAACTATGAGATCTCTGTGTCTGTCTGTACGTATGTTATAGGTATGCTATATTTCTACCTTCAAATGTTACTGCCAAAATTAGTCTGTAAAAATGCTCTATTCAATTTACTTAAAATTAATCACATATTAAATTATTTGATATAAAACAGAAAGTAACCCAAATGTGCTCCAGCCTCATGTGATCTCGGAAATATTTGGTATTAAATTAATATTTGATATTAAACTTTGTTGGTTTAATTAATACAAACATGTCTATAGTGTTAACATTAAATATACTACTTTTATTTTTACCTAATTTTACTGTAAGTCAAATAAGTCCATGTCTCTCCTAGAAAATCTGTCAGCAAGAAAAATAACTTGGTATGATATTTTCACAAGTAAATTATGTAAATGGGGTAAGAGGTTTTAGCTAAACTCTTTAAGAATAATAATGTTTTATGGTATAGCTACTTAATAGTTTCCCCAAATTTATGTAACTTGAAACTTTCGAGTTTTGCTAAATTAAATTATGGAAATTTATTGACTAGCTATTTCCCAAATAAAATAAGGTATTTAAACATTAATTACTCAACATATTCATCTTTTTACAGAGAAACTTAGAAGTTTTAATTTATGTATACACATCTTTCTGGCATACTTTCATTGTTTGCAGGAAGGTAATTCTTTTACTCTCTCTCTCTGTCCTTATAGACTTTTCTATGAGTTTTTACACTGATTCCTTTCTATCCCTCATTTCCACTTGAAATTAGCTTTTCTTTTCTCTTAGAATGAAGTAATGCTCAGGAAATTTTTTATTTTTATTTTTTTTAATGTCACAGACCTTCCTTGTCTTGCTTATTTTCTGTAGTTTTCAGAAATAGTTTTGCTTGTATCCTGGAACTTTCTGTTGCTGTTACCTAATCCTTTTGGTCTGTACTTCCTCTTTCCTTCCACATAAAAAGGAATTGTAATGGGTCAATTTTAAGACTTCTAAGGGACCACACTCTCCAGCTTTTTCACTTCTTCTTACTGTGAGCCTCTTGTCTTCACCTGGCATTGGAGAGGATAAAACTCTCCAACTGTCACCTACTTTTTAGCGAATCTATTGGCTGTCTTGGCATTTTTCCTTTTCTCAAGTCCAGCAGATTCCATTCCTCTGCTTCCTCCTTCTTTTCACTGCACAGATGTTGGCACCATGCTTATCTTGTGTGTGTTGACAGTTTGTCACCATTTGCTCTTTTTTGGGGGGTTGTTGGGATAATTTTTCACCTAGTTTGCTGTACATATTGTTCAAGATTTTTTTGGATTTGCTATTTATTTTTAAATATGAAAATTCAATATTTGAAAAAAATATGCTTCTGTCTGCTACTAATGTTATTTTTCTCAAATTCCCCTCAATCGCCTTTAATTTCTGCCTTTATACTTATGTTACACTTTTTTACTACAAAGCATTCCATCTGAAAAACAAGCAGGTAAACTTATTCTGTTGACTTCCAAGTACTATTAAATCATTTTTGTCATAACTGTGGATAATATCATCTGACTCAAAACACAAGGTTTATTTTTTTTTTTTATTCCTTAGTCTGTAATGGTCACCTACTTCCAAAGCAGGACCTGATTTATGACTACTATTCTGATTGGTGGGTGTCATTAAAGAAAGTCATTGAGCTCAGAGTGAACTGTTGAGACAAGAAATGACCATCCATTGTTAGATTTCCTATCATCTTACATCATTAAAGCAACTATGTTAGTCTCAGCATTTTTCTGGGAGCCTGTCACAACTATCTGTGTTTTTTCCCTCCTACCCGCATTCTACAAAGCCTCCAATCTCATGCTTTCATAGATGTCGGGAAGGTATTCTAACCCCTATTAACCTTTTTATCACTCTCTTATCTACTTATGTCACTTTGCCTATAAATCCTGCTTTCAGTTATTGTAACAATGAAAGTGTTAGATTTTAAGATACTGAAATAAAAGTCCTGTGTTTCTTATCCTCCAGTAGATCACACTCTATGAGGGAGGGAGTTGACGTTAACTTATTAGAATGGAGTGGGTAATTTTAACAAGAGATTGAAGTACATGGGAACAGAGGAGTTTAACACAAAATTCCATCTCCATGTTGTTCTAGGAGCATGGCCTGATAAAACAGAATGGAGAATTCAATATGTATAGCTTATGTATATTATGTGCTGATGCACAGAGAAGGGGTTGCTGAGGTCTGTCTGTGCTGCTTTGTAGGAAACACATATAAAGATTACTTAATAAAATCTGGGAGATTTCATCGGGGCATTTCACAAATTTAGAAGAATATAATGTACTATTTACATAGCATATTTTAATATTTTTTGGATATAATGTCTCTAGCTTCCAGTCTAAGTGGTGTTAATTAATTTAAAGTTAATTTGCTGTAGCATTCTTGAATATTTGGTATCTTGAAAAAATATGATATTGGATTAAAATATTTTTATTCAAAAATTTAGTAATGAAACTAATGAAGCTAAATAATTTTATTAAATTATTTAATTTACTAAATTAAAAATTTAATTTTCTTTAAGTTTCCACAAAAGTTGAATGTTAAAATAAAATATGAGAATATAGGATATATCCCTAAACCCTTATTTTACTTCAGTCTTTTTTATTAGAGAACACAGCTAGAAAAATAACTTGATAAGTTATTTTATTCAAAATTCTTTAAAATGTATTAATTCAGTAAAAATAATATTGAAGTAGAAAACCAAACCAAACCAAACGAATAAGCAAACAAACACACAAGGTAAAATAATGTGACTTCATTTATGATTCAATCATTTATCCGTTCCACAAATATTTATTGCACTTCAATGTGAGAACAACTTCATACAATAAGTATGTTCTTTCCAGTGACTGAACACATACCTAAACCTGTAAATATAAGGAATTACATAAGCAATGTCACAAGTTTAAAGAAAAATTATAAAGTGCTTTTAGAAAATTTATGAATGGATCCTAATCTTGAATGGGAGGACCATGTTGCCTGTTTTGAGAAAAATCCACTTCAGTACAGCAGTTAGGTGGCAAAGAAAATGGAAGAAATTTGTATAAATTGAACTACATAAGTGAAAGCCCAAGACAGAGAGACAAAAGGAGATTAAAGGAAGTGAGAAAGCCAGCATAAATGAATCATGTTGAGAAATGCAGACAGGGAAGCAGAAGCCTCTGCTGTATTAGAATTATTAAGAACCAGGCAGATCTAATACTTGGAGCTTTATCCTAAGAACAGTGTGAAGCCTTTGGTGGCTTTCAAGAAAGATCAAATTTACATTTTAAGAATAGATCAGTGGAAATTCTGCCCCCAGTGAGGGCTGAGTTAGGCCTTATCAGGAAGACCTTCTTGTAGATAACAACTATAAATTGTGAACATAATATGAAAAGCAGCTCCCTGAAGGGACTAGATAGTGAATAAACACATTTATTTGTGGGGAGTACATGCTCTAGGAAGATGAGCTATATGTGGCGATTTTCTGTTTTTACTGATTTTATTCCAAATGGCTACTCATAACATATTGTGACTGTTGAATATGATAACATAGGTAAAATTATCTGGCATAGGTATTCTTATAACTATTAATTATTAAGGTTATTAGGCTATAGTTTCTTTGTCTGAACCAAACACTTTAGTTTTTATAAGGGCTCAATCTTCAAGTTACCTCTATGCACTTACCCAAGTTAATTAATTTTGGTAATTATTTATAACATCATAGTTTATATTATGTCAGGCATTAGAGTATTCATTTCAGATAGATTACTGCTAATCTTCCCACTACCTCTAAAATGTATCCACTCCTTTTTCTGCTTTGGAGATGAGTTTTAGTAGGGTAAGTTGTTCAGTGGAATTTAATGACAGACAAGCAGCAGAGTCATGGTTTAAACACGATTTCATACTTGAAAGTCCATGCTCTTTCAATGAAGGACTTGTTGAAGAGAAATATCTATCATTTCGAAACATATTTATTGCATATGATAGAGATCGGCTCATATGATCATCATTCAGTTCAGCAAACTCAACTCAGTATCATTTAAAATTAACTTTCATGTTGATTTAAAAAAATCACAAGTTTCTACAAAACTATAAAAATAATATGGGAAAGGTTACTGGAGACAGTTTGGGTCAAAAGCCTCAAGTATAGGTGAGAACATGGAGAATTCCTATTTCAGATTAGTTTCAGCTACTTCTAGGAAACGATGTCCTGATTTACAGTTTGATTTCTGTTCTATTCTTTAACTAGCTTAGGATTTTTATACCATAGTGTTCGTTCCTGAAATATACTTTAATTGGTATTTAAATAAGATTTATATTTTAGCCAGTGTGGAATTCAAGATATATTCCTATATTTAGTGGTATCAGAGACCACTCTCTGCTAAACCTATATTCAGTAAATACAGAAATTTCATGAGTAACCTTCTATGTTAGTTCTGGGCTAGGCATGAATGACTTTTAATTTAATTACTATTATTCAGAGAGAACACTTAAGATGAGATCTACTCTTTTGACAAACATACATTTTAATAGAATATTGTTAACTATAGGCACAATGTCATATGGCAGACATCTGGAACTTACTCATATTGCATAATTGTACCTATATACCCATTGAAAAGCAACTCCCCTACTCCTCTTTCCCCATTCCTGGAACACCACCATTCTACTCTGCTACCATTTGTTTTGACTTTTTTTTTTTTTTTTTTTTTTTTTTTTGGCCACACCTATGGCATGTGGAAGTCCCCAAGCCAGAAATCCAATTCTGGCCACAGCAGCAACCCCAGCCACTGCAGTGACAACACTAGATCCTTAACCAGCTGCACCACAAGGGAACTCTGAGTTTGACATTTAAATTCTTCATATTAGAGCAATTATTCAGTGTTTTTCCTTCTATGACACCCTTATTTCATTTAGCATAATGTTCTCCAGATTCATTCATGTTATCACATATGGCAAGATTTTCTTTTCTTATTTTTTTAAAGGTGAATTATGTTCCATTGTATGTATGAACACATTTAGTTTATCCGTTCATCACTGATGACATTTAGGTTATTTCCATATATTACCTATTGTGAATAATGCTGCAGTTAACATGGAAGTGCAGACAACTCTTAGAGATTCTGATTGCAATTCTTTTTGATATGGATCCAGAAATGGGATTTTTAGATCTTACAGTATTTTTTTTTTCATTTCTGAGGAAGCTCTATACTGTTTTCCATAGCAACTATGGAAATATGTTCCCAACAAGAGCACATGAGCATTCCAATATCTTCACATTTTTGCCAACATGTATCTTTTTTTATTTTTGGCTTGATAATAGCCATTTAGTAGGTGGGAGATGGTACTTCACTGTGGTTTTGATTTACATTTCTCTGATGACTAGTTATGTTTAGTGTAATTTCACATGTCTGTTGTCATTTGTATGCCTCCTTTGTATAAATCTCTATTCAAGTCTTTTGCCTATTTTTTAAACATGGTTATTTGTGCCTATGCAATTGAATTTTAGGAGTTACTTAATATTTTGGAGATCAGTTCCATATGAGATGCATGGTTTGCAAATATTTTTCCCATTTCAACGTTTTTTATATTTACTCTGTTCTCTGTTTCCTTTAGTTTGATATTGTCCCACTTGTCTGTTTTTGCTTTTATTGCTCATGTTTTGGTGTCATCCAAGAAACTGTTGTTAATAAAAATGCCATGAAGATTTTCCCCTACATTTTCTTTTAGGGATTTTATACTTTCACATTTTACATTTAAGTCTTTAATTCATTTTGAATTGATTTTAGCTTTTGATGTAAAATAAGCATCCAATGTTATTATTTTGTATGTGGCTATCCAGTTTTCCTACCATTAGTGAAAAGAACATCCTTTTCCCATTGTTTATTCTTGGCACTTCTGTCAAAAATCAGTTGGCCATACTCAAGGGTTTACTTCTGCACTATCTATTTTGTTCCATTGAGTAATGTGTCTATTTTAAATCCAGGACCATGCTGCTTTAATTTCTCCAGCTTTGTATTATATTTTGAAATCAGAAAATATACCTCCACCTCTGTTCTTCTTTCTCAAGAATGCTGTCGCTATTTGAAGGCTTTTGTGATTCCAAATTAGCAAATCAAATACAATAGCATATTAAAAGGATTATATATCATGGAGAAATGGGATTTATCACTGGGATAAAAGGATGGTTCGACACTGGCAAATTAAATAATGCTATATATTACCTTAACAGAATGAAGGATAAAAATGATATGCTTATCTCAATAGACTTAGAGAAGCATTTGACCAAAGTCAACACTCTTACATAAGAAAAACTGTCAACATGCATATATGAACAGTTTATAGCTAACATCATACTCAATGGTAAAAAACTGAAAATATGTCCCCTATGATCAAGAACAAGGCAAGGTTGCCCACTTTCACCTCTTCTATTCAACATAATACTGAAATTCCTAGCCAAAGGAAATATGTAAGAAAAAGAAATAAAAGGTACAGAAATTGGGGCGGGTGAAGTAATACTTGTTTGCAGATGTCATGATCTTATATGTAGAAAACCCACAAAGCACTGTTTTCTCTGATAAACAAATTCAGTCCAGTTGCAAGATACAAAATTAACCCACAGAAATCAGTTGTGTTTCTCTGTACTAACAAAAAAACTAAACCAGAAGGAAATTAAAACAATCTCATTTATAATAGAATCAGAAAGAATAAAATTCTTCCAGTTAACCAAGGAAGTGAGAGACTTGTATATTCAAAACAATGAAATATAGATGAAATAAATAGAAGAAAATACAAATATACAGAAACATAGTCCTCGTTTATAGATTGTTAAAATCTCCACACTACCCAGATCAATCTACAGGTTAAATACTATTCATGTTCAAATCCCTATGGTATTTTTCACAGAAATTAAAAAAATCCTAGGCATGGCTGATAACGAACATGATAAATACCCTTAATACAATACTTAATACACTAAAATAAGAATTGAAATTGTAAACAAATACAGACTTAACACACATAAAATAATTCACTCAATGTGTTAATGTGCCTCAGACAAGTTTGCAAAGTATAGCTGTTTCACTTGGAAATATATGCAGTTCTGAATAATGCTAGTGATTATTTACTGAATAATTACTCAGAGATAATAGTTACTCTGAGAACATTGCTATTCAAAAATTAATTATGCCATCATTTCGTTGCAAAAATAGATGCATGTATGTTCAAAGCTCCAGGAACTGAGAGCAAAAGATGAACATTAGACAGGAGTATCATTCTAGAAAATCTGTATTTCTCACATATACTAGCAAGTGAAGGATAACTGAGAGAAGCTAGAGGAAATAACTCCAATGTAACATCTGTGTGATCAACATCATCTAAGTAATTAATCATCTCTCATGGGAATTTATAAAATCTATCTTTATGTGCTTTGGCATTACACTAACTCATCAGTTTCTAGACTCCAACTGGAGTCTTGGTATATTTTTTTAGAGCACATATTTGCACTAAAATTAAGGGATTTTATTACCTTGTTATTTACAGGATTCTGTAACCACTGAGGAATTTTTGACAGGATTTAGTGTTGTTAAATCTTAAAATGATAGCACCTTATCTAGCTATAAAACTAGAGACTATGATAAAGTCATAGACTTCAGTGGTTTGGCTTTTATAATTAGAAGAGTTATCTTTTAATTACTTCTAAAGTGATGTCTCAATTACTTGGATTAAAATTTAAACTAGTTAAACTTTCATATTAACAAAGATTATCAAAAACAGTTACTTAAAAGAAAACAAGAATCAATCATTCATACTTACTACCTTGACATAAAAATTTTAGCTGAATAAGTGATCAGAGGATTCAAAGAAATGAGTGAGTATTGGACAGATTTACACATATTACAGGAGTAAAGGATGGTCTGAAATATGTGTTTTGAAGTATGCCCCCTCCCCCCCTTTTTCCTGTGCTCTAGGCATGTGGAAGTTCCCAGGCCAGGAATCAGACCCACATTTAATCAGACTTAACAGCTAAGCCACCAGGAACACCTGAAGTATGTACTTTTAAATAAGTAAGGTTGCCTTTTTTCTTCTGTGGAATAAGGTTAACAATAATAATATTTATTTATCTGGAGGTTAAGCAAAATGGTAATATAAAAGAAAGCACAGGAAAGATTAGCATTACCTTTGGATCTTCTTTATAGAAATATCCCCCCTATTGCTCAGCTACAATGTTTGTCAATATGAGAGAAGTAAGTAGAATCTAAGACGTTAATGGAAGGACTTTATGTGTAAACTTGGAGAAAACTGATACATGGGAGGTTGAGGACACCATATGCAAGAAGTAGAGTTTAGCTCCTGAGGAAAGAAGAGTAATTAACTCAAAATTTTAATCGCTCCAAATAATCTACTTAGTCAATCAGCCAACACTTATATAGTATAAGGAAATAAGCTAGGTTGTACTAGATAGACAAAGATTTTACCAAATAGGGAGGGCATATGACAACATACAAATAATTACTAGTATGATATATAATGATAAGAGGATAATCTAGAGAGGCAGCAAGAAAGTACAAATTGATTGCTTGGTTTCTTTGGAGGTGAAGAAAGTGGTTGAGCAGTATGGATGTGAGTGAAGGCATAGACGTGGAAATAATAACAGCTACCATACATTTAGTACAGACATTTTCAGGCAGGATCAGTACTGCAATTTAACTTGTATTTTCGTGATTATTAATACAGTAGAGCTTATTGGTTAACGAATCCAACTAAGAACCATGAGGTTGTGGGTTCGATCCCTGGCCTTGCTCAGTGGGTTAAGGATCCGGTGTTGCCGTGAGCTGTGGTGTAGATTGCAGACGTGGCTCAGATCCCACGTTGCTGTGGCTGTGGCGAAGGCCGGCGGCTACAGATCTGATTAGACCCCTAGCCTGGGAACCTCCATATGCTGTGGGTGTGGCCCTAGATAAGGCAAAAAGACAAAAAAATCATTTAAAAACCATAATAATTAAACATTTACAAATAATAAATGCTGGAGATGGTGTGCAGGAAAAGGGAACCCTCCTACACTGTTGATGGGAATGTAAATTGGTTCAGATGCTATGGAAAACAATATGGAGGTTTCTCTTAAAAAAAATTAAAAGTAGAGTTGCCTGTGATCCAGCAGTTCCACTTCTGGGCATATATATGAAGAAATCTCTAATTTGGAAAGATATATGAACCACAGATTTCATTGCAGCACTATTTACAGTAGCTAAGACATGGTAGCAACTTATGTCCATTGACAGGAGAATGGATAAAGAAGATGTGGTACATATATGCAATGGAATATTAAACAGCCATAAAAATGAAATAATGCCATTTGCAGCAACATGGATGGACCTAGAGATTATCATACTAAGTGAAGAAAGTCAGATAAAGATGGATATCATATGATATCACTTATATATGGAATCTAAAAAAAAGATACAGATGAACTTATTTACAAAACAAAAGCAGATTCACAGACATAGAAGACAAAACTTATGGTTACCAAAGGACAATGAGGGAAATAGGGATAAATTAGGAGTTTGGGATTGGCAGATACACATTATCATATATAAAATAGATAAACAACAAGGACTTCATAACACAGGGAATTTTATTCAATGTCTTATAATAACCTATAATGGAAAAGAATATGAAAAATATAGATATATATGTATAACCAAATAATGTTGCTATACACTTGAAACTAAGGCAATGTTGTAAACCAGGTATACTTCAATTAAAAAAAAAACAGACGTGAAAAAAATTATGTTAACTTTTTAACACCAAATAGGTAAAAGTATTTTTTGTGAAACATTATTAGTTTTCTCCCGCTTGGAAATAAGAAAAAAAATTCAGTAACAACTTTGTGTAACCAAATTTTATTACATTATAAATGTTAAATATTCTTATTGATTTCATTTTGAAATAATTCTGTCACAAAGCAGTTAATAAATTATAAATCATTCTTCATTCAATGAAATGTAATACTTAATCTTTTTTTTTTCTTTTGTCTTTTGTCCTTTTATGGCTGCACCCACGGGATATGGAAGTTCCCAGGCTAGGAGCCCAATCGGAGCTACAGCTGGCAGCCTACACCAGAGCCAGAGCAATGCCAGATTCGAGCCGCATCTGTGACCTACACCATAGCTCATGGCAATACCAGATCCTTAACCCACTAAGGCAAGGCCAGGGATCAAACCCGCAACCTCATGGTTCCTAGTCGGATTTGTTTCCCCTGCGCCACAATGGGAACTCCGTGTAATTAATCTTTTTTTAGTACCCTAGGGAATGAAAGGCATTTCTTTGACTAGGAATTGTGATATATAAATAGATGTTTTCATCATTATATTATTTCCCAAGTTTTTTTTTATTATGCATCTAATAATAATGCTTGATTCTAAACAACTTAGAAAATAGGAAGAAAGTGCAAGAGGAAGACAAAGAAATTAAAGATGAATATGCAGATACAACAAAGGAAATTGAAAGAAAAAACCTCAGTCTATAGGAAGACCTAGTAATTGCCATACTTAATGGAAGTTAGCAAAGTGAAGACTACAATAATCAATAAGAGTAACATAAAGAAGTAATAAGTGTAGTGTGGGGCAAAGCAGGAAAAAGTAAGGTTGATATGGTTCCACTGTTTATTAACTTTTTCCATTCATCAGTATCCTTTATTCTCTTCATCACTGTATTATAACTATATACCTTGTAAAATGAAGGCTCTCCACATAGCTTAGGAATTAATTATTTTTCAGTTTTAGATTGCAGTTTATATTTGCTGTTCCCTTTGTCCACTCTCCCATCCATCTTGAGTAGCATGGAAAAATAGAAACTGGCTATATTATAGATGATAAATCTAGAATTCATTGGTATAAAATCTTTGTTCAAAGCCCTACAGTGAGTTTCTATGATGAAATCCAAATCCAGGGAAATATTAATACAAAGGTAGCAATATGGAATTCAGTGATAAAAGAATGCAATGACTTTATCTAGATCAATATAATTAAGGCAGAAAATCCTTTTAGTCAACAGATAATTACCAAATACTTTATATTTGCCAAAGGTACTTTATAAAATAATGCAAGAATAAATCAAATGTATTTTCTATATCATCTCAGTGTAGGCAAGAGATTAAAGAATCTACACAAAGTTTTATTGATGTCATAGTATAAGTATGGAAAGGGTGCTATAGTATAAGCACTTATACTTAGTATAAGTATGGAAGGGTGCTGTATTTAAGGATATTTAAGACTAATTTATCAACATAAATCGTGGAGGAGTATAATCAAAGACGGCAACTGGAGAGTTTGAGACTCATATTGTACATGAAGAGTAGAAGTTACCCTTTAAAACAGTCAACAAAGAGATAAAACATATTCTCTAGGTGAACTCAATAACTAGAAAGGTGAGCTAATTTGAGGGTAGGTAGGATTTATGTTAGTGCAAAGGGATGGGTAGTGAGTGTGTCTCTGTGGGGATATAGTATCAGAGAGGTAAGTAATGTGTTTGTTCTTATTTTATAGAGTTGCAAATATTATCCTAAAAGTAATCAGGTAGCATTGAGGAATATCATTGGAGTCAGGAATCATTTGGCTGTAAGAAAATAAGTTCTTAAACAAATATATGACTATATATTTGTTAGGCTTATAATCTCCGATTATCAAGGCCTACTCACTTTTTATGAAGATGTATTTAATTTCATAGGTTTAATATCCTTTGTGTTTATCCCTCCCAGTCCTAAATGTCTCCATGCCTCTCTGCTATAACTCTCTACTATTCTTTTGGCTAATTAGTTACATTAAATGTTTGCACCTGAAAAGATGAGGCAGGTTGCCAAGGAATAAAATATTTTAGGAGGGAACTATAATTCTTAAGCTTTGGAGTTTATAGCATGAGGTTGGCTGATTAGGTAACACATTATGAGACATAAATAAAAGTTGGCTCTAAAATAATGTATTCACAATAGGGTGGACATTTGAATACACTAAAGTCGAAAAGATATTTAATATCATTGGCTCTAACAGTGCAGTTGCACTGCATTAAGGAAACAACAATGTATGAGAAACTGGAAAAATCTTACATATCCTATATTCAGTAAATGGACAACATACTCATCTGTGAAAGAGGTTCTGAAATCTGACCAAAAAAATGAAGGCAACAATTTAAGCTAGACTTACTGGAAGATGGATCTGGAAAGCAACCACAAACTAAAAACCAGCTACAGTTTTCTACTGCTTAGCAACACTGTCAGTTTTTCTTTTCTCTTAGTAATATTTGATTCTTCTTCCCACTGTTTAAAGACTGGATATTTGCACTGGATTAAAAAGGCAGAGACTATTTTGAGGGCACCATTGTATTAAATACTATTTAATAGAGTGATTGGTATATACTGTCAGCTCATAAATATTGTTTAATGGTTCAGTGTTTCTCTACAAACAATGGAAACTGCCTACTCCAGTTTTCTATATGCCCTCTAAGACTGAATATTTATGATACTGACTCAAATTCCTGTGACCAAATTACAAATAACTGGTAGAAAAATCACTAGACCTGTAGGGGTCCCACTGTTCAGTTTCCACTTCATAACATAAGGAGAGTAGATTCTTGAGACCCTATTTGACTGAAGGAAGTATGGAGGCATAGAAAATACAAAGGCCATGTCTTTCATATTGTGTACATAAGTATATATACATGTTATGTTAGAAATTATATATATATATGTATATATATATTTATATGTTATGGTAGAAATGGTGAGATTTTAGGAGATTTTTTTCTTTAATAGAATATAAAAAGCCCACTAAATGTTTCTGAGAGGTGAAATTATAATCATTATGTCCTTAGAAATGATCACTGGAGGCAACATAATTTGTTGGTGTTAGGGTAGACGAGATCTTGAGAAATCAGGAGGAGGGTTTGGCATAAGGCAAAAGAAACTAGATGGCACCATTAGAAATGGAAGGGAAATAAGACATAAGTGATACATCACAATTAGGGTGAGATATATCATGTAATTTAAACATGCACCAATATATTAATGGACTAGGAATATGCTAGAGTAAAGGTTTGATTTAGAAACAGGAAAAAAAAAATGCTTATAAAATTCAAATAGACGTGTTTTTATGGATCAGAGCTGCCATCATCACCTGTTCTTCCAAGTCCATAGATGAGTAACCATGAACATGAAAGAAGGCACTTAAATCCACATCTCTGAATAATGTCAATTCTTAGATTAGGTACACTAACTTATTTCAGCAATAGATTACATAGCTGAGAAGGCCTTTGGGACGTATGGATTTCAGACACCTTATGGAATCTTGCTTTCACCTGAATGGCTTTAGAAGGTTATTATAATGATAATAAGATTATTTTATTTTGTCTTTTTGTCTTTTTAGGGCCGCACCCATGGCATGTGGAGGTTCCCAGGCTAGGGATCTAATTGGAGCTGTAGCCACCAGCCTTCGCCACAGCTACAGCAATGCCAGGTCCAAGCCATGTCTAAGACCTACACCACTTCTCATAGCAACGCTGGATCATTGACCTGCTGAGCAAGGCCAGGGATTCGTTTCCACTGAGCCATGACAGGAACTCCAGTTAAGATCATTTTAAACTACATTTTTTTCTGTTGATGATTTAAACTTTGCAACCAAAGAATTGTCTTATCTTTGACAATCTAATCTATATGCCTCATTATAAATATGACTTCAAAAAAATTGGTATTTCTCTCTGGTAAATTTGGGCAAAATTAAAATCTACTCAGTGTTTACTTTCTTCCTAGTAACTTTTTGTTTATTTTAATTTTGATGAACAATAGTTAAATCTTGGTACATATGAAATGCCTTATACCCAAGAGCCTACATCTTATGGGAGCTACAGATATTCCTTCAAAGTTTCAGGGGAACCAAAAACTTGACAGAATTTTTTTTTTTTTTGCTGAATAGGAGATCCTTTTTCATATGAAATGATATGTACAATTATGATGTACAAAGGATATTTTAATACAATTAAACATAACAGTGTCCTGAATTGGGATAAAAGTAGAGTATAGTTTGTAAATATATCTCTGTCATAATCCACAGAGATACAGTGACATTAAAAATATTTTATTAGAGCATCAGAGTCACAAATAAATCTTAATTAACCCACAGTTAAATGACAATGGATGCCAGGTGATGAATAGAGTTAATTGCCATGCTTGAAAGTAGACTCTGACATAACTACAGGAATTTAAAACCTGGAGGTCAGTTTGCATCTGCTAGCATTAGGTTTTAAAATACATATATAGATTAGAGAGGTTACATATTATCATTTATGGTAAAGGAATATAAAGGATTGGAGAATAAACTATACAGATTATTTCAAACTAAAAATAGCACCTTTTAAAATGATAATTTTAGATACTCCTGTTTTGATGCCCTGAATTATTTGCTATTCAATCCTCAATTCTTTTTGATTTTAAATACCAAGAATATGTCAAAGGTAATTATATTCTTTTTTTTGTGTGTGTGTGTCTTTTTGCCTTATCTAGGGCCGCACCCGCAGCATATGGAGGTTCCCAGGCTAGGGGTCTAACAGGAGCTGTAGCCGCCGATCAATGCCAGAGCCACAGCAATGCAGGATCAGAGCCGCGTCTGCAACCTACACCACAGCTCACGGCAACGCCGGATCCTTAACCCACTGAGCAAGGCCAGGGATCAAACCCGCAGCCTCATGGTTCTTAGATTCATTAACCACTGAGCCACGATGGGAACTCCAATAACTATATTCTTGACTTAAAAAAACTGACAAGTCCCACAACTTATTTGGATTAAAATTGTAAATAGCAATATGTAGAATGCTGTCCCAAATCTCTACAATATAACTAACATGTAATTTGATATGTTAATAAATTCAATAATTATAATAGTCAATGATATTTTCATATTATGTTAAATATTTGAGAATTTTTATGCTTCTCTACCATTACATTTTAAAATCTATGATCTTGACGAATAGAATCATGGTGTCTGCCTTCCTACCTTATTTATTTTAGCCAAACACTTTGAAAGAAAATTTAGAGTATGCTATTCATCGCACTCTTATGTATTTGCCCTCTTCTTATTAAGTACACAAAATCTTATGTAATCACTTCCCACAAGAAATTTTCTGAGAGCTTTGGTCCCTTCAAAATCCCAAGACTGAAGACCACTGCCAAGGTAAAGACAAACATGGCACAGAATTTCAGATGACAAAATCAACTCCTTATAAAGTTTCTTTAGAGATAGAAAACAAAAGACTGATGGATAGAATTTTTTTTTTTTTTGCTTTTTACAAAAAGAACCCAAAAATGAAATAAAATAAAGGAATGGAAGGAGAAAGTGTTATTATCATAGGCCAGGGTTAATAACTGTTCTAAATTTGTTTCACTGTTAGGTAATTAATAGAGGAATAAACTATGCTTAGCCCTTTCAAAAATTTCAGTCATTTTTGCTTTTCCAAGGAAATCTCTTAACTCCTTTTTTAAAAATCTCTGTTACCTCTATAATGAAAACTTAGATTAACATTTTTCTTTTTTTTGGAGTGAGCCTCTTTTCAGAGACAGAGGTATTAGAAAGCAAAAGCAGACCCAACAAATGAGTGGTCAACCAAGATTCACAGGGGAAAAAACAGTGCTTGATGGAAGAATACACTACTTAACATCTATTGCACATATAACATTCTCACTGAATGTTACCATTTTATGTCAATCTAATAGGCCAATTTTTTCTTAAAAATGCTGAGCGGCTTGTCTTGCTCTTATCAAAGTTAAGAGGACACATCTATGGACTATCATAATGAATAAATCCTTATTTGTCTGCCACTCTTAAGAGAAGAGGTTGTCATGGCTTGGATATGTGAAGCAACTGAAGGAAAGAAAAAAAATGAGTAGAAGTCTGAGAGCGCACAATCATGAGTAAAACGACAAAAGGCAAAATAATTTTTTAATACTAATTTTATAAATGGTGTCTGTCTTATGAGGTTCAAATCTTTCAGTCATAAAATTAATCATTCAGTGTATTGTCTGGCATGGAGAAAGGACTCTCGTATTTAGGCAAGAATTTCCACAAAACCTTAGTGTATTCAGCATAATAAGATAGTGAGTAAATTCAGTACTCTGATATGCTATAAAGTAAAAATGTGAGGCTTCTTCTTTTGTAAGAAGATAATTATTGTGTTGAAACAGGGTGGGTAAAATATTTGGTCATTTTCCCCATTTTCCATTTTCATACTTGTTGATCTCAATGGAATTTAAAAATATGCTGTACTTTGTTACGGCTTACTGAAATTCTAAGGAAAAAAACTGCTCTAAGTGTGATGAGCCAAGAGTCTTTCCATGGACTGAATGAGTAAAATTAAATCATACCTCCATCTAGGGGACAACCATTGTATTAGGAAATAAAACCTGATACTCTGAAAGTTGAAAATAGCCTGCACTTCCTAATGTAAACTCTATAAACATAAT
Organism: Catagonus wagneri; assembly: GCA_004024745.2. Taxonomy (NCBI): domain Eukaryota; kingdom Metazoa; phylum Chordata; class Mammalia; order Artiodactyla; family Tayassuidae; genus Catagonus; species Catagonus wagneri. The sequence continues at coordinate 2,825,779 of PVHT020000009.1, forward strand.
ATTAACCCTAAGGAGGGCAATGAGTCAGATGTATGAGAGCCAAATGTATGTGGCAGCAACTGGTTGCTTATTGGCTACAGCTATTAAAGTTGTCTTAAATTAGTAATTAGTAATAAGTATTTTTAAGGAATGCTTGCTTGATAATTATTAAACATTTAAAAAGAAATATAATAAGACATCTCTGAAAATATGAACTTCTAGAATCTTAAGATTTCAAAGCTATTTTATATGTACATAATATAAATAATTTAGTTATATTTTATAAATAAAATCTATAATAGCTTTCATATTATATATCATATATATGTAGAAAAATACAGAGTTCGAAATCTGATATGAGGAGGTTATAGCTTTCAATACAAGATGATAGATAAAGTTAAAATACCAGATAAATTATATACAAAGAGACCATTAACTTGTACTGAAAATATAAGATGCCAGATAAAGTTCCCAGATAAGATAGGGAAGGGAAGACTACAATTCTCCAATCTAAAGTTTTGCCTTTATTCTTCACCAGACATCTGCTGTAAAGACAGAATGATTTGCAACACCTCTGAAAATAATCTCAGCCTGTTCCTCTAATTACCAAAGAGCTAATTAAAAGACAAATTATTGAAAAAGCTTCAACTATAATTCACCTGTAAGACCACAAATTGTCTGTAACATACAGACAAGATTCTGGAGAACTTATGTAATCTTAGCCATTAAGATTATGAGATAAACGTGAAAAATAAGGCCAAGGTAGAAAAGACTGATTGGAGGTGATAAAAGACTTCAGTGAAGAACACTGCCCATTTGTCATTCCAAATGGAACTTCTGGGTCTCTTTCTCTAAAACTGAATGTATAGAACTGACTGGGGGAATTCATAGCCTCTGATACTAGAGTTGTCTCTGATACTAGTGTCCTTTAACACCTTTACCTCCCTTCCTTGTGCTACTTAACTCCTCTTAACCAAGTTATTTACATAACTATTTCTTAATTTAATATGTACTTTTTATCTATTGAATCCCTCCAATGGTCAATTTAGATTTTAATCTCTTTTACACATCCCAATAAAAATACACACATTTCTTGACTGAGTCGCTTTGCTGTGCAGCAGAAATTGGCATAACATTATAAACTGACTATACTTTAATTAAAAAACAAAATTAAAGAGAATTTTTAAAAATAAGTAGAAAAAATATGCATTTCATTCTCTTCTGTTCTCCCAATATAATTTTAACAGCTTTTTATTATATCAATATTTATTATTTAATTGTAATTTTAAACACATTGCTTACTGCCAAGTGAAGTAATACCACATTCATTTTCTTGTACAATGCTTATTTTGCAGTGAAGCATTGCCTTATGTGGTCATGTACTGAATATATATTTATTCCTAACTTATGACTAATCCTTTGATAGAATTCTGAAGCAACCAAGAAATTGTCTGTATCAGACACTCTTTTCTGTTTTTGTTTTTGTTTTTTGTCTTTCCTAGATTAATATATCTTTCTGTTGTCTTCATGGGTTGATATCTATGTACTTCTCTTTGTGCTCCTATATTTTTTCTGAGTTTTCATTTCTCTTTAAGTCTGCATTGCCTTTTTATTGGACATCATATCTTCATCTTTCTTGTTATTTTATTTCCTATTTTGTATAACTTATAAGTACATCGAAAATAAATGTTCTGAGAACATTCAAGTCCAAATGCAAAATGTTTAAAACGAGAAAGCATAAAATGAACTAAAATTTTTCACCTTGAAGAATCTCTGTAACCAATTTTGATTGACAGCTACTCAGTTGAAAGAACATTTGTAAATTGTTCTAAATTATTTTACCTACATCATTAGTTTCTCCTTCTCTTTAATGAGAAATAAGTCATCCTCTGTTTATAGCCTAAACCTAGTTTAAATTTTCATGGAGGCTTTAAAAACAGATGGTAACATCTGTTTAAAGTTGATATGGTTATTAAAGTACAGAAGTACCTAAGCACTGAAGTTTTAATTCATTTGAGATCAACACTTCACGTATTTTAAAAAAGCCCACAAAGACTTGAAAGTTATTTCTATGCCAGAAAAATGTACATAACACAGAAGTATAAAAGAGGGAGATAGATGAAAAGGTGATTATGCGTACTCTGTCTAGAACAAAAATGGCTGACTCAATTTGAATCACTGAAATGATCATATTTCCTCCTGTTTCTCATAATTCTTCCTTTCTAGTAATTTCTTAATTTCTTCCTTTTTTCTTTTCCTTTACAATGGCCATATTTGCCATTGGTGCTTTCTGTTGTTCTCTAACTTAATTTTTGTATATGTAACCATAGGTGCTATCAACCCTAACAAGGTCACCTTTAGGTTTATGAATCCCCATGAAGCTGTACATACTAAAGTTCTAGAAAAGAAAAATAGGGATGCATTAATCCACCTTACTTTATTATTAGGTATTAGTGATAGTTAACTGTATGCATCCACTTGGCTTGGCCATGGTACCCAGATACTTGATTGAACACCAGTATGGATGTTATTGTGAAGGAATTTTTAAGATCATATTAACATTTATTCAGCCAACTTTTAGTAAAGCAGATTACCCTCCATAATGTGAGTGGGTCTCATCCAATCAGCTGAAGGCCTTAAATCAGATTAAGATCCTTTAAGGAAGAGGGAATTCTGTCTCCAGACTGTCTTTGGCCTTAAGCTGTAACATCATTTCTTCTCTTTGTTTCCAGCCTGCTGGCCCATCTCACAGATTTTGGACTTGCTAGCTTTCACAATCACGTGAGCAATTTCTTAAATTTCTCTCTGTACATATACACATATCCTATTGGTTCTGTTTCCCTGAAGAACCGTTAATAATACAGTAGAGTAAAATTCATGATGCCAATCTAAAAGACAAAATTTAGAGATGTAGGAAATTATTCAAAAGAAGAGAAGTGTTTTAGTCACAGTTTGAACTTGCATTTGAACATAATCTCTGGAGGATATTTATTCAGATTATCCTACATTCAAATCGGATTTAGTTCTTTGGTTCTTGACCTCTAAATTAGATGTTTTATTGTATGATTTTGATATTTAACATAAATAAATTACAATACCTTATCAAAAGTACTGCCTTTATGCAACAATAGGAATAGCTAAAGTAAATATTCCTTCCACTTATTTAAGTGGTCCAAAAAGTAAAAGAATTTAGTTGTTGCATTAAAATGCTGTTTTCTCATTCACTGAACATAAATAAAGTGAAAAGTTGGAGATCCCAGTGAATAACTAGGCTTCAGTCTATGTTGATAATATGGAACTGTGTTCAGTTATATTCTGTACTCAAAAATTATAGTAATTTAATTCATTCTATTTATTTTAAATGTTCCTTCCCAGTCTCTACAATCATTTTTTGAATTGTGGATATTTATAGAGTATGAAACTCTATAAAATTTCTGAAGTTAAAAAAGCTAAAACATTAATTTATTCTTAAAATACATAGGTCTCTAATACAATAATAATAACCCAAATTCATAGACTAAAAGGTAATATTTGGAAAAAATAAGATTGTTTGCTGAACCATTTGTCTGTTTTCTGTCAACAAAATCTTTCAGCTCCCCACTTGCAACTCCCATCTAGACTCAACTTTCCATGACACCAAAATTAAGTTTTCTTCTCCTTCTGAAAATCACAAAATGTGTATGTTGTTACACTTGATCATGTTTCAAAGATCCCTTAAGCTCTGGTTACTTTTCTACATTTTTTTTTCTTTTGTGTTTTTTGTGTGTTCTGTCTTTTTTTTTTTTTTTTCAGTGCTGTTGATAACTGAATATAATGAAGGATGTAATCTGGTAACCTCGGAAATCAGTTTCTCCCCTTCTTCAGCATCTGCTATTATATTTTTCAGAACTGTGGTCATCCATTTGTTTAGTGACCTTTTCAATATATTTTGCAATGACTATATTCTTTGCTGTTTGTGGTCACTCAAATCTCTGTTTCACTAACTTTTGAGTCATTCAGTGACCTCAGAGAAATTTCCTTCAATACCTGGATCCAAAAAGAACAGCTAAACAAAAATGTGATCAGACTTTCTGAATTATTTTGATAGATGCTTCCTCGGAGGTCATTTCAGCCCAGGGGGTAAAAATAAGAGCCAGCCTATGTTACCAGTGAATCTCTAGGCTAGTTAAAATACACAACCCCAGTTTTTAGTCAACAAGATCTTTATGCTCACCCTGGCACCAGCAAACCACATGAAGACTGTCTTCAGGACTGTCCTCAAGGGCTGGGGCATAAGGAATGGTAGCTACTATGTGAAACAACACAATTTGAAATACACCAGCCTCTCAATTTATTAAACACTCCTCTCTCTGGATACCATAAGTTTTCATAGACACCAGAGTGCTAAAATATTTTATTCTAACAGTTCTTGTCAGCTCAATTGCTGGTTCAGTGAAGGAACTGATTCTTAGAGCTTCCTACCCCACCAAATTCCGTGAGGTCACTCCATTGTGTATAAAATTGATATCTGTTTCATAGTTTAATTTGTTTGAGTTTGTTTTTATTTGTCTACAATTTTTGTTTGTACCCAGGAGTTCCATTTAAATACTTCATTGTTGCATGATCTGCCTGTTTCTGGTACTTCATTTCACATTACTTAACAATTCCTCTTCATATACAACCTTTTGTTAGAGTTCTGCGTTTCCTTACTTCATAGAAGACATAGTTTTCTTTTCTGTTTTTTTCTTTATTCCTTTTATTATTAGCTAGGGGGAATGGGCAGAGACATTAATGCAATTTCAAACTATGGCCTTCAATACTGTAAGTTTTATTTTTACCTTTAGCATATTTTAATAAGAGAAACACTATTTTTAGGAGCTAAAATATGCAATAAGTTTAAGTTTAATATAATATTTTGGTGCTTGAAAATATATGTAAATCATCATCTATTCATGGTAATGGTAATTTATCTCCAGTGAATAATACTTTTCCTACATGCATATCATAACATAGATAAGCATAACAAATCATTATGGTAATTTCCTTCAAATGTGCACTTTAAGGAAGGAATTGCATTTTCAAGTATTTCATCATGATGATATAGTTGTAAAATTATCATATAATATTTTCATTATTCATATATAATCCATTTTGTTCTTTCTAAATAAGACAAGGACCTACTGTGATCCTCAGACTTAATGAAAATACAACTTTATATTAAACACCATACAGCTTTCCTGTGGGCACTTGTAATTTAACTGCTAAATTTATGTTAAAACTAATTTATGTTCTTTTTGAAGATCAGAGAATATCCCATCTTCAATTTTCCTTTATACTTAGTCAAAAACAGATATTGAACATATTTATTATAGCCCCATTATCTTAAGATTAGAATTCTTGAAGTCATACGCTACCATAAGTAAATTTTTTTAAAAACTTAAATTACTAATATTACAATTATGCATCTTAATTCTTCTTCTCCAGTTCTAAATAACCATGGCTAATCTATATATTTAGTCCTTAAGACAATAAGACATTCTAAAACAAATTTTAAAATGCTTGAACAGATATGTCTATATAGTTAGGGGATTTTATTAAAAAAACTTAAAAACACATTACTCTTCCTTAGGGTTTCAGACAAAGACTGTGAAGTAGACTGTGATGTAATGTTAAAATTCCTTAAACACTCAGGGAGAATTACAAGTTCTTGCTTCCCTTATTAGCATGTAATTTCTTGATTTTAGATAAAGGAGGGGTAAAACCATATCACTCATAATGTGTAGCTATACTCTTCTCAGCATTTCTTTGGACAATAGATGAATACTATAACCCAATTTTGAAAATAATTTAATTGGTTTAAAGAGACAGTATATTTCAAGAATGTATTATAACACTATAATATAAAGTCTGTGAATTTGCAGAAAATATTTTTTAGCATATAATGAAATGCAGATATCTTAGATGAGTGCTGCCAAAGGTCTCTCTCAAATTCCACGAGAGTAAAATCCCCTTGGGTGTCAGCAAATGATGCTTCCTACCTCCTAAAAGGAATCAATGACTGAGGTCAGTTTGTCCTTCAATTCAGAGGGTTTAGATTGTCAGTAGACTAATTAAGGATGATTTTTCATTTATTCATCAAAAACATATCTACGTGAAGAAAAGTGGATATTACTTTTGGTAATTAATTTTTTTCTCCCCCACCCCCAAACTCTCAATAAATTCCCCCTAAGTAATAACGTTTTTGTAAACATATTGCATAGCACCCATTGTTCATGGGCATGAAATTGGTTTAGTCACATCACATACTAACATTTTATAAAAAGAGCAATAATTTTCTAATTCACATAAGAACCATTATCAGCCATAAGCCATGTATTTAGTTGTCCTCAACTTTTATTTAAATTCTCAAGCTAGTTGATTTTTACCTTATAAATTTTTTGAAAATAAAGTCGTGCATATTCGGTCAACTCATATTTGATAAAGGAGCCACAAATAACAACAACAAAAAAGACATTCTCTTTAATAAATGGTGCTGGGGATATTAGATATTCATATGTACAAAATGAAACTAGACCCCTATCTTACTTACACCTATCTTGAAAAGTTAGCTCAAAGTGAATTAAAGACTTAAATATAAGACCTGGAACTATAAAGCACTTAAGAGAAAACATAAGTAAAAATCTGCTTGACGTGAGTTTTGGCAAAATTTTTTTTGGACATGATACCTAAAGCACAAGAAACAAAATAAAAAATGAACAAGTGGAATTCTATCAAACCAAAAAAGCTTCTTCTGTACAACAAAAGACACATTCAAGAAAATGAAAAAGCAACCTATGAAATGGGAAAAAAATTGCAAATCCAATATATGATAAAGAGTTAATAGCCAAAATACATAAATAATTCAGACAACCCCAAAGCAAGCAAACAATAACAAAAAGTCCATTAAAAATGTGCAAAGGACCTGAATAAACATTTTCCCAAAGAAGACAGTCAAATGGCCAACATGTACATGACCAGATGTTCATCATTACTTATTAGGGAAATACAAACCAAAGCCACAATGAGCTATTACCTCATACCTGTTAGAATGGCTATCATCAAAAAAACAAGAGGTAGGTAACAAATGCTGGTGAGAATGTGAAGAAAAGTGAATTCTTGTGCACTGCTGGTGGGAATGTAAATTTGCACAGCCACAGTATGGAGGGTCCTCAGAAAAAATTAGTAATAGTTAGAACTACCATATAATCCGGCAAATCCACTTTGGCTACCCAAAGGAAATAAAATTACTATGCCAAAAAGATATTTGCACACCCATATTCATTGCAGCATTGTTTACAATAACAAAGACATGGAAGCAATCTAAGTGTGTGTGTGTGTGTGTGTGTTGATATAAAACCTCCCACAATGGATCCTAGCATACGTTTTTAGTTTTATCTCTTAATCCCTACCCACCCCTCAACAACTAAAAAACTAAAAAAATTTCTTTTTTTGAGACTAAGCTTGAATATATATATGTCTATATAGTTAGAGGATTTTGTAAAAAAATTTAAAAACACATTCAGGAAGATTTATCTAATAATTGTTGATACCTGGAGACTAGGAAAGAGAGGGAGAGAGAGAAAAACAGAGAGAGACAGAGAGAGACAGAGAGAGAAAGAGAGAGGAAATGCAACCGCTTTGGGTATCAACCATGACATTTTTCAGGCTATACTGCATATCAGTCTTTGTTCTGCGTCTGTTGTAATTTCTGTATTAGAAACTAATTGAATAGAAAGACAAGATATTCTTGTATCATCATCATCAATACTATAATTGTAAGCTATCACCTGAATCCTTTCAATCCATTCCTGAAAAATACTAGGTAAACCATTAAATATTAGGCAAAGATCATGCATGCAGTTATTTTTATAAAAAGCATAATAAACATCAGCAAAAATAAATATATGCAAAAATATATATAAATTGCCAAAGTCTAATTCTGTAATAATGTACACACTTGTTTATTTATTCAGCCACTTTCTCCTTCATGCATAAACATATTTGGCAAATGCCTAAAAATATCAAGAACTATATATTTGGTAAACAAAAATCAAATACAATCAATAATGCTGTTTTCTGTTAATAAAGGAAGTATATATGCTAGAAGAAAAGACATCCATGCTGGCTAGTTCCATAGCCTGTGTGGTCTTTTGTCAGGTCCATACAATTCGTACAGCTCTCTTGTAATTACTGATGTCTATTGAGAGCACAGGGTAGTGGAAAATAGATTACAGTAAAGCACAAGAATCAAGTAGCATCCAAAGCCTTGAAAGAGATAATTAAGTATAAAAGTCAATTAATTTTTTTTTCCTTTTTTTTTGTCTTTTTGCCTTATCTAGGGGGCCGCACCCACAGCATATGGAGGTTCCCAGGCTATGGGTCTAACAGGAGCTGTAGCCACCGGCCTTCGCCACAGCCACAGCAACACGGAATCCGAGCCGCGTCTGCAACCTACCCCACAGCTCACGGCAACGCCGGATCCTTAACCCACTGAGCAAGGCCAGGGATCGAAACCACAATCTCATGGTTCCTACTCGGATTCGTTAACCACTGAGCCACGACGGTAACTCCTAAAAGTCAATTAAAATTAATTGAAGGAGGAATTCCTGTCGTGGATCAGCGGTTATCAAACCCAACTAGCATCCCTGAGGACACGGGTTCAATCCCTGGTCTCGCTCAGTGGGTTAAGGAATCGGCTTTGCCGTGAGCTGTGGTGTAGGTCACAAACGCTGCTCGGATCCTGCGTTGCTGTGGCTATAGTGTAGACCAGTGGCTACAGCTACGATTGGACCCCTAGCCTGGGAACCTCCATATGCCACGGGTGCAGCCCTAAAAAGACAAAAAGACCAAAAAAAAATTTAATTGAAGGATAAAAAGTGATAAACACCTGCAAATTCATTCTGATACCAAAACCAGTATCATTCTGTTTAATTCATCAGCCATAAATATGCAACTACATATCACATATGTAAATACACATGTACGTAAGTGCATAGCTATAACTGTTATCTATGCATAATTATATATTCTTTTGTTTTAATAACCCAACGTACTGACTTTTAATATTGGCTTTGTTTTTGTTTTGGCAATTAAAAATATAAGAATATAGCACAGGATTTATCAAAATGTAAACCATGCAGAAACCCTCACAGAAACATAACAAAATCTGTATTAAAACAAATTTCAAATAATGTTATCATTAACAGAATTACATGATTAAGAGATGAAATAGTTGTATTATAATTTATCTCCTGGTGTATTAAAATAGGGTCTGAAAATAATTGTATTGAAACATCTGCTAATCATTTTTGCTTTTCCATTTAATATTATCTTAATGTTTGGGAGGCACAAAGGTATTTTTGTAGTTAGAGATTTTCTCTGAATTTAGAATTGCTTGATAACTCTTCTAAACATGTATATTAGGAAATAAGTACCTTCAATATATAATGTAAAATTAAGACGTTTTCTGTTGTTATTTTATAGAAATAAATGGCATGTTTGTACTTATTTTGTCTTGAAAAAGTAAATTTCGTCTGTAGATTATATATAAGTATTTATATTTTCAAATTGTTTTAGAATGAATTTGTTAATATTTTAATTTTTGTACTACCTGATATAAAGTACACATCATTTAACGATAAAACATATTTGAAATAATATCTCCTAGATAGCATAAATTATACATCTTGGAATTCCTGTTGTGTCAGCAGATTAAGAACCTGATTAGTGTGCATGAGGATGTGGGTTCGATCCCTGACCTCACTCATTGAATTAAGGATACAGTGTTGATGAAAGCTGTGGTGCAGGTTGCAGATGCAGCTCAGAGCTCCTGTTGCTGTGGCTGTGATGTAGGCTGGCAGCTGCAGCTCTGATTTTACCCCTAACCTGGGAACTTCCATATATCATTGGTGTGGCTCTAAAAAGAGAAAAAGAAATCATACATGTTCAAAAATTTGGTCAAGATAGTGTGAACTATTTTACAAGTAGTAAAAAACCTTTATATTTATTTACTTAAAAGTAAGGAAAGCCAGAACAATTCTGAATGATAATTGTTGGACTTAGTACATCCTATATAGCTGGATTCAAACATTTGAAGTAATATATTAATATCTGGAAAAACATTTTCGGCATGAAGATGTTATTTAATTAAATTCTCTTTTGTATATTGAAGGACTCTGGTTTTCAAAAAGAGCACCTCTTTTTGCACAATGACAAAACTTACGTTTCTCAAGTTGGTGTCATTTAAGTCATAAAGTAATTTTGTTCTGTTACTTTGAGGATTAATTTTCCTTGTAAAATCCAAAATACAGTTTAATATAGGACATAAGTCTTTCAGAATATAGCACTTTCCTTATGAAACCATAAGGAAAGTAAGTGGAGGCTAAGTAGCTTGTAGAAGTTCATATAAATGTATCAAAAATGAATGTGTATCAGCTATAAACTTTTGCATTTCTTAATATAGAAACAGAAGTCAAAACTCAGCCCCGAGAAAGGATATTTTTTTTCTTCCAGAAAATGTTATGACATATTTAAAATCTATTTAACTTTCATTTCAAATAAATTTCATTCATTACTTTGACCAGATTGAGAAAATCAACTCACAAAATTTCTGATAGAAAAAGTTTTAATGTTTTGTTCTATTTTTATAAGAAAACTTAAAGGTATAAGTAAAGTTTAGCATAATCGTAGCCTGTTCTCTTAAATTGCTTGATTCCTTAAAAATGTTTACAGCCACATAGATTTTCATATCTCTGTGTGATAGTTCTTATAATTTATTTTAAAAATGGCTTTCCATTTACTTAATATTGCCAAATTTATTGAATCTAAATGATTTAGTCTCATTAAATATATGAGGATGTCCCTTTTTTCATTGCTGAGATAAAATATATTTTGTATTTTTTAATTAACGTTCTTCATCACTGTTATGGAGGAGTATCCAAATTAATAATATTTTCAAAGAAATGATTACTTTGTTTCAATTTTATTATATTTTACATTTAATTTCTGTTTTATTAATATATGTTCTTTTATTACTTCCTTTATCAATGATCTTGTACTTGATTTATTTTTTTTCCTGGCACTTTGAGATGGAATATTTTGTCAGTGATTTTTCTACCTCATCTCATTATAAATATATAAACTTGAGACAAAAATTATTCCCCAAAGTGTAACTGCATTCCACAGGATATATGTTTTTCCTTCATTATACTTTAAGTTTTTTAATATTTCTTATAAGTCATAAGTTACTTAGGAGTGATTTATTCCAAATGAATGAATTCTCTTTTCTAGCTTAATCCACTGTAAACAGAGAACATTTTAGTGATGTCAAATAATTTATGGCATAGCGTATGGTCAGTTTTGGTAAGTATATCCTGTATCATTGAAAATAAAAGGGAATTCTCATTCTTTGGTAATGCTATATATAAATTGGATCATTTTTACGGTGTTGTTAAGATAGTTTACATTCTTACTTTTTTTTACTGATATTATCTGTTCCAGAGAGGTGTCTTTGTCTTATAGTGTAATTATGGAGAAGTGTTCACATCTAATTGATTTTGTTAATATTGAGGAAACTATTTTTTTCAGGTTGAGGAAAACTAGGTTTTTTAAAAAACCTTAAGATATGTTAGGAAAATCTACAAAGTAATTATTCTAGATAATGCTGTTAATTAGAATATAAACTTTGAAATATAACATAGCTTTCCACAATACAAATAAAGATATTTTAACTCAACATGTTTACAACCAAATCATTTCTTATAAACTTTTCAATGATATATTTAAAAATTAGAGCTTAAAGTTATTTTTTGGGAGATAAATCATTAGAATAAAATTTAAGTATTTAATAAAGGATATTTTTAATATATAGCTATATTGTACAAAATAAAATATTTATCTCATGCACTGATTTAATACGTTATATCAACATCTGAAATAGGTGAGCTAATATCGTATATTACATACTATTCAATGTAATAAGTCATATATTTTAAAGAGGCAGTTATATAAGAGAAGAAAATGGAGGTTAACATGAGGACTATTCCATTGACTGCTATACCATAGATATCTCCGAAGAAATAATATAAGTCAAATCTTAAGGAAAAAAATGCAATATACCAGAATTCCTGATAACCATAATGGTATTTACCAGTGGAATATTAAGAGAGAACCCTGATTTATAAAATCCTTTAGCATGCGTGCACCATCCATCTAGATAGCCTATTATAAACTCAATAAATGGCTAAAAAGTATTAATATTCTAAAATCAAAATAGATCTCCTTCATTTAGCAATATCAGCTCCTCAGAATAAATGTCTTCTATTAAGCTTTTAAAACAAAATGGGCTAAAAGTGGAAGAAAAGCATTTTGGTGAAATTGTCATGGATTGTGACAAAACCATTAAATGATCATCTCCATGATCATCGTAAGTTAACCTAAGGTGAAGTGTATCCATAACTTCCTACTACAATTCACTATTCAAAATTTTTCCCACTAATAACCTAATCTCAACCAGCACTTGACTTGGCATTTCTAACTCCATATCAGACTCATAGTCTCTTCTCTACAAATCTTTATGAGTAAATATCCACTGAAGCATAATAGACTCTGTGTGTGTGTATATATATATATATATACACACACACACATTTAAAGAAATATACATATATATATATGTATATGTATATTTCTTTAAATGAAGAACTGAATGAATTTTGTAGTTTGAAAGGCCTTTTATAACTCTGGCATGGGTCAAGTAATAGAATATTACCCACACTGCTGAAGCTACCCTTGTTTTATATCCAGTAACTACGAACACTCTGCTCCATGATGGTCACCACCATCTTGTCTTCTAACACTATGTATTACATTTGCCTGGTTTAAAATATAATTATAAAATGAATTATAAAATATGTATGTTTTGCATGGCTTCTTTCCCCAACATTATCTCATGAGAGTTATCCTTTCTAACTAAGTATATTTTGTTCATTTTCCATCATTACACTGTAGGTGAACATTTTGTGTTTCCAGTTATTTGTCATTATAAATAATGCCTCTCTAAACATTTTTGTGACATCTCAGAAATCATGAACGCTCATAAATACCTATAAGTAGAATTATCAATCTTGAGTTCATATATTATTAAATTTACTAAAAAGTACCAAATGGTTTTCCAACATTGCTCTACTGATTTATAATGTTGCAATCAATACTTGAGTGTTCCAGTTGCCTCATATCCAATACTTGTTATTTCAGTACTTTAAATTTGTTCATTTTGGGATGTTTCCTGTTCAACTCATATTTTTTTTTTTTTTTAATTTCTTTTTGTCTTTTGTCTTTCTAGGGCCGCACCCGCAGCATATGGAGGTTCCCAAACTAGGGGTCAAATTGGAGGTTCCCAGGCTACAGATCCGAGATCCATCTGCAACCTACACCACAGCCCATGGCAATGCCGGATCCCCAACCCACTAAGCAAGGCCAGGGATCAAACCCATGTTCTCCTGGGTGCCAGTTGGGTTCGTTAACTGCTGAGTCACAACGGGAACGCCTCATATTTGTTTTAATTTTCAGTAATGAAATCTTGGGTTTCCACTGATTTGTTTTTAATCTACATTAATGCAATGATAATAAAATGGGGCATCTTCCCAAATGTTAATTTGTCACTTGAATATGCTATTTAATGAAGTGCCTGTAAAAATTTCTTGCACATTTTTCTATTTAATGTGTTTTTCCTGTTGATTTTTAAAATATTTTTTTAATGGGGAAAAATCTTCCTTTAAATATTACTCTTATAATGAAGTATTTTATGTTGTTAATGCTTAATATTGTTAATTTTAATGTAGCTCAATTTACCAACATTTTATTTTGATTGTTGTCTGATTTCCCTTTTTTTTTTTTTGTCTTTTGTCATTTTAGGGCTGCACCTGCAGCATATGGAGGTTCCCAGGCTAGGGGTATAATTGGAACTGTAGCCACCAGCCTACACCACAGCTACAGCAACACCAGATCCGAACCACATCTGCGGCCTACACCACAGCTCACGGCAATGCGGGATCATTAACCCACTGAGCAAGGCCAGGGATCGAACCTGCAACCTCATGGTTTCTAGTTGGATTCATTAACCGCTGCGCCACGACGGGAACTCCCCTGGCTGCGCCACGACGGGAACTCCCCTGTTGTCTGGTTTCTGTTTACAAAATAGTTTTCTTCTCCCAAATCATAAGGTAGCCATTCACAAAGTAATGCTAACTATCAAACCACCCCAATATTCAGTAACTTCAAACAGGGATGTTTAATTTTTATTAACAAGTATGCAGAGGGGTCATAGCTCAGTGGTTAACAAACCCCACTAGTATCCATGAGAACATGGGTTCAATCCCTGGTCTTGCTCAGTGGGTTAAGGATCCAGCGTAGCTGTAAGCTGTGGTGAAGGTCACAGACATGATTTGGATCCTGCTTTGCTGTGGCTGTGGTGGAGGCAGGCAGCAAGAGCTCTGATTCAACCCCTAGCCTGGGAACTTCCGTATGCCGAGAGTGTGGCCCTAAAAATAAAAAAGACAAAAAAAAAAGGTATGGGGAAGATTAGAGCTGGCTTAGTGATACTGCTTCTCACTGCACACGTGTGGTACAGTCGTGTTGCCTCTGCTTCAGCTTCAGCTCAGCTAAGATGGCCCTACCCATGCCTCTAATCTTTCTCTTAGAACTAAAGGGCTTGCCGGAGCATGTTCCTCTCTATGCAAGGGCTGAGTGGAAGATGAAACAGTCAAGCCTGTTAAGTATTGAGCTTGCAAATGTTGGCATCTTCTCACTTTTGGACTATTTCCTTATCAACATATGCACGTGGTCACATCCAAAGTCAAGAGGGAACAACAGGTGAACGTACTCCATCTATTTAGAAGGAGAAATGACAAAATCATATGCCAAAAACATGGGTTAATAATTCAATCTATTTTCTCAAATTATTGAAAATATTCTCATATGTAATTCAATGTAATCTTCATTTTTTAACATTCTCTTTTAGAGCTAAATTTTACCTAAATCTAACTTCTGTGAAAGACTGAGGTATGCACCGTTTTAATTACTTATACTTTATATGGATATTCCAATTTAATAATTATCATTAATTGAGAGGACTGCCTTATGCTGCTCGGAAGTACCATATTATAAATATTGGTTTAGTTTTGGTCCCTTTATAATACATGTTGGGTTATATGTATATACTTGTGACAAACTGCCACATGATTTTATTTTTATAGCTTTAACATTTTCTAGTAAAGTATATCTTCTACTTTTTCTTTTTCAAGAATATTTTGACTCTTCTTGGATCAACGTACTCTATATAAAATTTAGAATCAGATGTTCAAAATCTACCAAAAAATTTGATAGGGTTTTGATTTGTATTGCACTGAATCAATAGATAAATTTGGGGAATACTCAAATCACTATGAGACTTAACAGTACTATAAGCAACGATCCATTGATTTAGGTATTCATTTATATCATACAGTAATGCTTTCTAATTTTCTATACAGAATCTGGCATATGTTTTGATTGATTTTTTTTACTTAGGCATTTGATATTTTTCATTTAGTTGTATCTTTTTTTTAATGTGTTTTATGAAATTTACATGCAGAAATTCATTGACTGCAATCAGTGGCCTTGCAACAATAAACTTTTTAAATCCACTTAAATCAAATAAAATTTATTTGAAGACTACAGTTTTCAAAGAATCTTCTGGTAATAACTATTCCTTTCAAATTTAAGACTACAGTTTTCAAAGAATCTTCTGGTAATAACTATTCCTTTCAAATTTATTATATTTTCTTTTTCTTCACCTATTTTCTTGCTCCAAGAACCCTAATGTTTTCCCATAATAGTTAAAATAAAATCTGAATAGTAATGGCACCCTGGTTACCTCTAACCTTTTCTTCTACAAATATTCCTTAATTATCCCACTTTAATTATATTTTAAGATTTGTTAATTACTTTTATTTTACAAATACGATCATAGTACACTTGGTGAGCAGTAAAATTTTAATGGGTTCGGCTAACATGCTGTTATTTCACACCTAGACATCTAACAGTTGCTCTTTTTCTAGTATTTCATTTTAATTTTGAAATAGCCTAAGACTATTTTGCAGAAGAGCTTGCAGAGAATAGCACAGAGTTGAAGTTTACTTAAGGATAATATCTTATATAACCACAGGGCACTGCAAAAATCAGAGAAATGATGTTATTATAGTACTATTATTTTGGCTACATAACTTACTTGGCTTTCAGCAGGTTTTACATGCACTATTTGGGGGAATGATATGAATTTGGCTGGTGTATACTTGTGCAAAGTTTTATGACATAAATACAATGTGTTAGAATAACTACCAACACAATCAACATATGAAAATATTCCATCACCACAAAGAAATTCCCTTACATAAACCCTTGATTGTAGGATATTTTCATCAACCTTAAACCATGGTAAACGTACCTGTGACCATCATTATAATTTTCTGTCTTTCAGAAAGCTAGATACATGGGATAATTCTTTGAGATTGAATTTTTCACTTAGCAAAAAGCCCTTGAAATCCATTGAGCTCTCATGTGGATCAATATTTGTTCCTGAGTCACATCCCATTGTATGGTTATACCAGAATTAGGTTGTCCATTCACCATTAAAGGACAATTGGGTTGTTTTCAGTTTTTGTCTACTAGATATGAAGCTGTTGTGAACATCTCTGTACCGGCTTTAGTAGGAACATTCTGCCAGTAATTTGCCTGTTTCTCAATCTTAATTCATTCATTCAGGTCTGTAATAAAATGAACACACCTTAACCAGATATTCACTGATTTGATTTTCTACATTAACATTTCCCCCCAGTAATTCTCTATCACTTTATTGCTTTTGTGTATTTTCCACATTGTATATTTGTATGTCTGTGTGTATATATATTTATATATCTCTGCATATATAAAATTACTATATATATTACTTTCTAATTCCTTTATTATAATGTAAGTACCATTTGGCAAAGGATTGGTCTATCTTATTTATCTCTAATATTCTGATGCCTAGAATTCTTGAAATATATTATTCCTACACATGTTTAAGTATTAAATGTTTTAAAGTAACAAGCTAATATCTTATTTTTATAATATACCTGAACTTTAACTCCATATATTTCAATATTAGTTTCTATTTCCTACTGAGTTCTTGATCTTGGTGTCACCAACTCAAAATCAAAATATTTGCTCTATGTTATTACAAATGGCAAAACTTATCCTAACACTTTCTACATTTGTAGATCATATGCCTCTTGAATATCTGTTATAATTCTAAACTCCAATTCCTAAATAAACATCATCAATGCATTTGATGGGTGACAGTGTTGTTTTTAACTCAATTGTATAAGCCAATTTTGGAGAAATGTTTTTCTTGTCAGAATGTTAGCTTACCATTGCTTATGCAACCTGCTGTTTTTATTTTCTTTTGAAGAGTGTTATGAATAAATAGTAGCAGTGATGTAGACATTTAGAAATATATGCATGAAAAAATTAGGCATAACATAAAGTGTATTCATAGCATAAAGCATATTTGTAAGACTATGGATATAATCATTATTTTATAGAAGGCAGAAAGTAAATGATAGATGATAGTCTATATGTGAGTAAAATTTCATGCATTCTGGAATAGTTAATACTAATTTCAGTTCATGGTAATTATGAGGGAACCAAAAACATGTGACATGATGCTAATGTCTCAGCATCCTTATTTTCCATGTGAGAATAAGAACAAAATGTTTGGGGTCAGTTAGCTCACTAGGATAGAGCATGGTGCTAATAACTCACAGGCTGTTTTTTCTTTTAGCCACTTAAAGACAACTGCAATTCTGTAATGTATGTAGACAAAGATTGCATCTGAGACCATGCCTAAGCATTTTCACCTTTAATAATACATAACCTCAATAACTGAAACTTTTCCGAAAGCCACACACACACACATATACACATTTTATACAATACAGAATGGCCGCCGAATTCTAAGAGAGCAAATGTGTGCCCTTCTCCCTCTGATTATTTCCTAATTAGCATTCTCACAAATAATTTGCAAAGTATTTTTGGACTTTCACTTGGATGTCCCAAAAAGGTCTTAAGGTCAACAAGTTGAAGTAACTATGTATTTTAAATATTCCTTTAATAGACAGTCAAATGTAATCTTCATAACAATGCTTCATAACAATGCTTCTATCCTTTTACTGAATCTGTGAACATAAATTTAGAGACTAACATGTCTAAAATTATTCCATTAGAAAAATGTGTAACTACAATTCATTAATTTATTAATTTATATTTTATTTTGTTCATTCAGTAAGTATTTATTTCACAGTACTTATAGGCTAAACATGTTTGTTAAGTAGAGGAAAAACTGAAGAGATAATCCCTAAAACCTCATATCATATTTGTATACACACACACACACACACACACACACACACACACACACACACTGTAGAGTGGTCAACAGAGAATGAGAAAAAAGTTCCAGTGCAGGAGAACAATGTCAGATAATCTAAACATGAAAGTTAGTATGCCCATTGAATTTTGTGATTTTGAAGTCAATGATAATATTATGGATAACTATTTAGGTTCAGTGATGTGAATGATATATTGATAAGAGTTGTGACTGAGAAATCATGAGTTTAGAACTTTAGAGAAAAGAAATGAGCTAGCAGCAGGGTAGAGGAGTTTGGAGAAAAAGGTAAAATATTTTGTTTTTGCTTTGTGTGTGTTGTTTTGTTCTTTATTTTAAAGGAAAAGACTAGAACCCATTTCAGCATGTGGATGCAGTTCAACTGCCAAAACAAGATGTTGAAAATACATTTAAATGAAGATACATGCATGCTTTGGAAATATTTGGGGTTTGGTTCCAGACCACCAGAACAAAGCAAATATCACAATAAGCAAGTCAGGAATTCCTATTGCTCAGTGGACTAAGGAACCTGACATAGTGTCTGTGAGGATGCAGATTTGATCACTGGCTTTGCTCAGTGGGTTAAGTATCTGAAGTGTAGGTTGCAGAGGCAGCTTGGATCTGGGGTTGCCCTGGCTGAGGCATGGGTCTGTTGCTGCAACTCTGATTTGACCCCTAGCCTGGAAACTCCACTTGCCCTAGGTGTAGCCCTAAAAATAAAAATTAAAAAAAAGTAATAATAAAGCAAGCAAATCACTTGAATGTTTTGGTTTCTCAGTGTCTATAAAACCTACGTTTACACTAGACTGTAGGCTATTAAATGTGTAATGGCAATGTGTCCAAAAAATGTACACATCTTAATTTAAAAATGTTGCTAAAATATATTACCTATTATCTGAGCCTTCAGCAAAGTGTAATCTTTTGCTGGTAGGAAGTGTTGCCTCTATTCTGATGCATAGTGACTATTCAAGGCAGTGGTTGCTGAAGATTGGGTTGGCTGTGGCAGTTTCTTAAAATAAGCTATCAATGAATTTTCCCACAACCATTGACTCTTCCTTTCATAAATGATTTCTCTGTAGTAGATAATGCTGTTTGATAGCATTTTTTCCATAGTAAAACTTTTTTCAAAATTGGAAATCCTCTCAAAACCAGCGACTGCCTTATCAGCTAAGTTTATGTAATGCTCTAAATCATATGTTGTAATCTCAACAATTTTTATAGTATCATAAGTATATTTCATCTCAAAAAACATTTGTTGCTCATTCATAAGAAGAAACTCTTCATTTTTAAGGTTGTATCATGAGATTGCAGCAATTCAGTTTCATCTTCCAGCTCCACGTCTAACTCTAGTTCTTTTAATATTTCTACCACATCTGCAGTTACTTCCTTTACTGAAGTCTTGAATTTTTCAAACTCAGCTATGAGGTTGGAATCAACTTCTTGCAAACTCCTGTTAATATCGATATTTTAAACTCCTCCCATGAATCACAAATGTTCTTAATGGCACTTAGAATAGTAAATCGTTCCGGAAGGTTTTCAACTGACTTTTTCCATATCCATTAGAGGAAATAACTATCTACAGTGATTTATAGATATCCCTAGTCAAATTTACTCCCAATCCACAAGCTCCAGAAGGAATATAGTGTGAATGGGCATGAAAACAACATTAATATCCTTGTATATCTCCATCAAAGCTCCTGGGTGACCAGGTACATTGTCAATGAACACTATTATTTTGTAAAAAAAATATTTTTTTTCTGAGTAGTAGTTCTCAACAGTAGGCTAAACCATATTACAAACAACTGTTACTGTCATCCAGGCTTTATCGTTCCTTTGACAGTCCAAAGGCAGAGTAAATTTCATATGATTACTAAGGGCCCTAGGATTTTTGGAATGATAAATTAGCACTGAATTCAATTTAAAGACCCAAGCTACATTAATCCCTAATAAGAGAGTCAGCCTGTCCTTTGAAGCTTTGTAGTCAGGCACTGATTCCTCCTCTCCAACTATGGAAGTCATAAATTGCATCTTATTTCCAATGGAAGACTATTTTATCTACATTGAAAATACATTGTTTAGTATAGCCACCTTTGTTAATTACCTTATCTAGTTCTTCTGGATAACCTGCTGCAGCTTCTGCATCAGCACTTGGTACTTCACCTTGCACTTGGAATTATGGAGATGGTTTCTTTCTTTAAATCTCATGAACCAAACCCTGCTAATTTCACACTATTCTTCTGAAGTTTCCTCACCTCTTAGCCTTTATAGAACTGAAGAGAGTTAGGGCTTTGCTCTGGATCAGGCTTTTCATAAGGAAATGTTGTGGCAGGTTTGATCTTTTATCCAGATCACTAAAACATTCCTCATATCAGCATTAAGGCTGTTTCACTTTCCTGAGATTTATGTGTTCAATGGAGTAGCACTTTTAATTTCCTTCAAGAACATTTTCTTTGCATTCACAACTAGGCTAACTATTTTGTGCAAGAAACCTAGGCTATATCAGCTTTTAATATGCCTTCCTCACTGAGATTAATCATTTCTAGCTTTTGATTTAAAGCACAAGACTTCAAGTCTTTCTTTCACTTGAACACTTAGAGTTCATTGTAGGCTTATTAATTGACCTGATTTCAATGTCACTGTGTTTCAGGGAACAGGGAGGCCCAAGAAGCAGGAATAACAGTTCCTTCAATTGGTGGAGCAATCAGAACCCACGCAACATTTATCACTTAGGTTTGCCTCCTCATATAGCTGTGGTTTGTGGGTGTCCCAAAATAATTATAATAGTATCTTCCAAGATCACTGATTACAGGTCACCATAATA
The DNA here is from genome assembly GCA_004024745.2 of Catagonus wagneri. Lineage (NCBI taxonomy): Eukaryota > Metazoa > Chordata > Mammalia > Artiodactyla > Tayassuidae > Catagonus > Catagonus wagneri. The sequence continues at coordinate 2,847,060 of PVHT020000009.1, forward strand.
TATATATAATAATAATGGAAATTTTGAAATATTGTGAGAATTACCAAAATGTGACACAGACACATGAACTGAGCAAATGCTGTCAGAAAAATGGTGCTGATAGACTTGCTTAATGCAGGGTTGTCACAAACCTTCAACTTGCAAAACACTCATTATCTGTGAAGCATATTAAAGTTAAGCATAATAAAATGAGATATACTTGTAATAAATATGGCTGGCTCCATAACACGCTCATTCTCCTGAAATTCTAAGTTTCTCATTTAATCAGTGCATTGAGAAAAGCTTACAAAATCCTTTCCTTTTCCTCTAGAAAATTTAGCCTTCCATTCTTGATTCTATTTTCATACAGTTATTACCACAATAGAATTTCGTCAAAGTAGGAAACACTAGATTTTTGTGAGCAGAAATAACCCACTTTAAACTTCATATTTTGTAACAAGTTGTAACCATGTTTTTCTGTATATGAAAGACAATGTGATGAAAATACGAAGTCTGCAAATGTTAAATTTATTACAGATTGATGACTGGCAACTGGTATATTATAGTTCAAATGTTTAAACTCTGAAAAGGAGCACAAAGTCATAAAGAAGAAATGTTTGATGTGGAGTGGTAAAAGCATTCGAAGAATATGGAATTTAAAGTCACGGAGCAAAGGAAATGTATTTCTGGGAACTAGGAACATACGATATGCCATAGCCTTGAAGGTAAAGAACTAAATGTCAGATTATAGCAGGAAAACAGGGATCCGACTCTTAAAACCTGATTATTGTCATACTCAAATTACATAATATAATGAGACTAAATCTTTGATTATACTGTTTCAATGCTTACTCTAAATGGTGAAGCTCTTTAGCTCTCCCTCAACATAAATGTACTTTATTAGTTTATCAATATATTTGACAAATACAGTAGTTTAACTCCTGTCAAGAACCCTGTAAAGTACTACAGATACAAAGATGGTTATTTTTAAAGGGATTCAGTAGTGGGCACTGGGGGACATGCTTATAAGCCAAACTGCATAAATTGTGCTGAGTATAACTGTAGAGGCTCCAAAATGTGCAATAGGAACACAGAGGACTGAGAAAATATACCTAGGAAAGAGGGGGATGCTTTTTGAGAAGGTAATATGTATATGTTTCCTGAGGAATCAATAAATATATCTTCAAAGCCATTAAGAATGAGGAAGATAGATTTTCTAGGGAGAAGAGATAGCTCGTTCAATGATAAAAAAAACATGAACTGGACATGAAGCAGCAAGGACGTAAGTTATCTTCTGTTGTACAATGTGAAAGTTCTCATCAGAAGAGTTGGCATGCAACAAAATGAACCATAACATGTTAACACATGGATCATGCTCAGAGAGCTCCTATACCTGTTTTGAGGTAGGGTACTTCTCCCTAATTTCTGTCTGTTTTATTAGATATCAATGGCATCATTTATCTCTCCTCCTGAGGAGATCTTAACCGAAATATTATGGCTGGTCTAATAAAGAGACCACTCATATACCATTCTTGAGTCATACTGGTTAAGATCATGTATGTATAAGTTGAGCCTAAACAGTAAGTTTAGATTTTATTTCCATCTGAATTGGAATACTCTATAATGCCATTCATTCATTCATTCATTCACTCACATTCATTCTTTTTAAAGTTAGTCACTCCTGAGTTCCCATTATGGCTCAGTGGTAATGAACCCAACTAGTATCCATGAGGATGCAGGTTTTGATCCCTGGCTTCATTCAGTGGGTTAAAGAATCCAGCACTGCCATGAGCTGTGGTGTAGGTCACAGACATGGCTCAGATCTGGCATTGCTGTGCTGCAGGTATAGGCTGAGAGCTGCAGCTCCTATTGGACCCCTAGCCTAGGAACTTCCTTTTGCCACAGGTGCAGCCCTAAAAAGTAAAAATTAAATAAATAAATAAGTAAGCTTTTTTTCTCCCACCTACCCCCTCCCCTTTTTTTTTTCCATTTACAGTCTTCCAATATATTATGTGGGGTCTGTGGATACAGAAATTAATAAAACAGAGTCCCTATCTTATAAGATTTAATGTGGGAAGTGGTAGTGGAGTGTGCATTAAGTCAACCTAGACAAAATTAATTATTCAATTAAAAATGTACCAAGTGCTACAAAGGAGATGTACGTGTTGTTTTAGGAAAGCATAAGTGGAGCTAAACTTTCTAAACAGGGAATATTTCCCAGAGGAAGACAAAATAAAGACTGATATTATCGTAAAAGAATATGCTTCCTCCTGCAGCTGCTGTTATTAATATTTAGTTCAAACTAATTATCAGAGCACTTTATCTTCCATATGCCTAATCGCTATTCAGTTTGACTGCATTTAGTCATCAATTTTAACTTTTAAAAGTAAATGTGTTCTTAGTTTTAGAGTCACTACCACTCCTTCCTCTTGCCTGACATCTAGTGGAAGAGATAATCAGTGGGAAAATTACCAGGGGGGGAATAAATGAAAAGGCAAAATCACACAAGGGAAATAGCAAAGAAACTACCGTTTCAGGTCTGTACTTTATAGAACGAGTAAGCTGGTCCACATTTCCTTACTATGGTACACTTATCTGTGCTGCAACTCTATAGTTTATTGTGAATTTAATATATTTCCCTATAAACTCCCTAGTGACTACCCAACATTCTTCTTCACTAGCTAACACTCTTCTTCACAATGTTGCATGATTGGCAGAAAAGGTTTCTCCTCATTCTGGCTTTCTTCTCTTGCTAATCCTGAAATGCAATATATAATTTAATAGAATCTCGAATGAGCTTATTCAAGCTTTTCATAGAATATTAATATACTATTAAATAGTGCTTTTTCTAACAAATTTCATTTTCAGACATATAAGGATAAAGCAGCATATGGATTTCAAGGTTAAGAAAATGATTCACATATTGTACAGAGTACATGTGTTTTACATAAGAAATTAAGCAACGTATCAGTGTAGATAAAGTATAGGAATAAATGTGAATAGCCTTAAGTAACATATTAAAAGTCGACTTTCATAGTTTCATTACCAATAGCTCTTTACTGAGGATATGCAACAAAACATGTATTTAGGATTTGCCCTGATATTTTTAGGTCCAACATTGTGTGCATGTGTGTATTTGTGTGTGTGGGTATCTGTATTCAAATATATCTATGTACTTTTTAGACAGTTTTAAAGAATGGATAAGCAAGAAGATCCTGCTGTATAGCACTGGGAACTATATCTAGTAATTTATGTTGGAGCATGATGTGAGAAAAAGGAATGTATATGTGTATGTGTGACTGGGTCACTTTGCTGTACAGTAGAAAATTGACAGAACACTGTAAATAAGCTATGATGGAAAAAATAAAAATAATTAAAAAAATTTCTCTTTGTAAATAATGAATTATATTGGTAGTTCTTATATTCACCTACAAATAAGGAGATAAAAACTAAAGTTTCAAATAACCGGATATGAATATATCAGTATCTTTTTCAAGCAGTCTCCCACTGATTAGTAAAGTAGCAAATATGAATGTATTGACATTTCTCTTTCGGGAGCTGAAAAGCCAATTTTCATCATCTGTCGTCATCTTATATACATTTTTTTATATTCTATTTACTCAGACTCTGCTTTTAAACTTCAGTGTCTTTAGAAAATTTCATTATTTCACCTTGCCTATGTTTGAAGTCACAGTTTTTTTATTGTTATCTTTCTGTTTGTTCAGGAAGACATTCTGAAAATGTTTTATATAGCAGTGTGTAATAATTCATCACAAGAAAATTAGAGTCAAAAACTCCTATGAAAAAGATAACGGGTCAAGTAGGTTATTATAGTTAAAAGATTCTCTTGGAGTTCCCTTCGTGGCTCAGTGGTTAACGAATCCGACTAAGAACCATGAGGTTGTGGGTTTGATCCCTGGCCTTGCTCAGTGGGTTAAGGATCCGGCGTTGCCGTGAGCTGTGGTGTAGGTTGCAGACGTGGCTCGGATCCCGCGTTGCTGTGGCTGTGGCGAAGGCCGGCAGCTCCTGTTAGACCCCTAGCCTGGGAACCTCCATATGCTGCGGGTGCGGATCTACATAAAAAGGCAAAAAAGAAAAAAAAAAAGAGATTCTCAGTAATTGGCAATTTTCATTAACTTAAAAAACCAGTATTTTCAAAAACTGATGAGGCACTTGGGTAAAATATAAAGTTAATAAAGAGATACTTTAAATACTATTAAAAAAAGAGAAATAAAAAAATTTAGGAGAGTTGAAAGGTACTGGAAACAAATTTCACTAATTGCCAATTATAAGAGTAGACTATATCTCTAGGCTAAATAAGCAAATCTATTGTAAAAAATTACATTAAAGCCCATACAATTTTAACATTGTAGATATCTGAAATACTCACCAAATTTGATTACCCCATTGGGGAATAATAACAACTAATTGTCATCAACACAGAAGAAACTAGCAAATTATGTAAAAATGCTGCTGATTCCATCTATTACTTTGGGGGAAAGAATAATGACTAAGTCTCGGAAAAATAAATATCTTTAAAAAATACCCTTTAACTTAAAAAATTAAATCAGCTGAAAAAATCAGCTAAAAGCAGAAATATATCAGTCTTTTTGAAACCTAGAGGCATACGATAATTTTCTAAAAATAATTTTAGCCATGTAATACTTAAAAAAATAATCCCCCATTAAACACATAAGCTTCTTTGAAGGGCTTGATCCTTCCTAATTGGCCTAGAGCAAGTAACTAGAGCTTGTTAGAAGTTGAGAAAGCTTTTAAACATATGTAACCTTTAAAGATGTAACCTTTAAATGATACAAATTCTATGAAAAAATAATATATTACTTAATTTATTATATACTTCTCATATAAAGCCTTGTCCATATAACTGTCATATGATCTAGACCCCATGAATGACATGTTCTTGTAAAAAAGTCTAAGTTCTCTCCTAAAATGAGAAGACAGGTGACCTTTAATAAAGAAACTAAAAGCATACCTGTGGACTCAAGCTTCTTAGGCATTATTTGTGGAACACTTAGAAAGGAACATATTCAGGCGAAGATGAAGAGAAATAAAGGAAATTCTTGAAGGCAGGGGGTGGTATAGATTTGTTACTATACTGAGTCCAACCTGTTTTCTCAGGTATCTTATGTACCCGGTGATGCAGGTGATGTGAGAGGGTGAGGAGTTTCAGAGGAATTACTCTAGTGAACATGTTTCATGACCTTATCTGAAATGTTTAGGAGTTCCCTGGTGGCCTAGTGGCTAAGGGTCTGGTGTTGTCACTGCCGTAGCTTGGGTCACTGCTGTGGCACAGGTTAGATCTCTGCTCTGGGAATGTCCACATGCTTTGGGCATGGCCAAAAATAAAAAAATAAAAATAAAATATTTAAATATGATTACATGCTCCTTATTACTTAAGATAATAATTATGAGATCCATCCAATCTTAGAAAAAAATCACTAAAACCTTTGACTTTTAAATATGTCATGTCACCTTTTCAACTTGTTGGTTTGTTCATTCATTATCCATTGCTAATTCTCCACTATTCCCAGAGTATATGTATTCAGGTATTCATCCTTTTGAATAAAGAACAAATAAACAACACTTTGGCTTATACATTACAATCTGTAAGTGGTTTTTAATTGTCTGACAGGATAATAGCGAATTTCTAGATCATGTTAATAAATCACAATTAGAACTGTATTGTTGATAATATCATAATCTATCATTCCATATTGCACAATACTCACTCTTGAAAAAGAGGAAAGGCTTTAGAAATTAGCACTATGTTTGGTTCAAATATTAAAAGTAGAGTACTAGAAGAATTTTTCTCAGAGAATATAACTCATTAACATTTTTGACATTCAACTAAATGTGAACTAAATAATTAAATTTAAAAAATAATAATAAAGTTGAAAGGGAACTTTTAGAATGATTTTACAAGTCAATTTAATTACTAATTACCAGAAGAAATTAATAGCACCTAATAGAATCTACTTATAATCCAGCCTGACTTAGTGCAAATAAAGAATAATCATTGCTATTAGGAGAGCTCTACCCTGCTATGTTATCAAATATTCCTAGAGCCATTTGTGTCTTTTCATTAATTTTAGCATTACTCTTATTAAAGTGATAAAGATTTAACTACCAAAAACCAAGAGTCATTACAGAGTAAGACATACATCCAAAAATAGTTATGGTACCATTAATATTTCCACAGTTTATATGAAACTGACTTTTCTCCTCCCCATTTAAGCAGAAGGCTACTAACAAGGGGGATCAGAACTAATAGAGGCATTGATTCTGTGTTTATTTTTAATATCATCTATCCTAACACAACCACTGTTAAATTAAGCATTTAATATGAAAACATAGCTGGTTAATCAACATCTGCACTCATATAGAGAATGAGAGAGAGAGAATGGGTTCACCAAGGCTGAAACAAGTCAAGTTTCTGAGAATCAAATGGCAAAGTGTTGGAGATAGGCAGCATGAGGTGTGTGCATGTTTATGGGTGTATGGTTCTGGGGAGGAATAAGTTGCAGAGCATTCTCAGCCTAACAGAACAATAGAAAGTATAAATAGAAACTCATTCAATCTGTTCTGCTGGCACAATGTGAAAGCTCTATATTAAAAATAGAAGAACATTCAAAAGTATTTTTGCACTTCTCTAGTTTCTTTCATACTGCAGATTACCTATATTGTTTAACCTATATTGAATTCTTCTTTTCACTCACATTACTTTCTAGCTTTTATAAATGTTATTTGACCAATTAGTCTCTTGATAGCTTGCTCTTGATCTATCAAATTTGTATCTGCAGTGAATCAATTTCTTCCTCGGTCAAATATGTTTAACATGCTTTTATCTATGATAGTATTGCTAATTAACATTCCCTCTTCTTGCCAAAGAACTATAGTTATTAAGCAAAAAGCACTGATTCAAGTCAACCACTTACATACTCAATCACTCACACACTTCCTTTGGAATGTGTCTTTTGCATATCATTATGTTAAAATTGTTATTTTTAAATGTTACTGTTATAGAGTTGAAACCCCAAAATAGCACCATCATCCATTTATGCATTCAACAAACATTAGTTAACTGTACTGGTAAAACATAACTGAACAGGAGAGATTGGTCATTGACCTTATAAAGCTTATATTCAAATAAGGTGTGTAGAACTTAAAAGTAGAAAGATATATGATCTTTCAGGTAACAAAAAGCACATGGATAAGTAAAACTTGGCAAGTGAATAGAGGAATGTAGCATGCTCCTGTAGATAGCGAGATCAAAGATTAGGAGGGCCCTCTCCATGGCAACTTCTCAGCCAAAATCTTTGGGAAAGAAGAGTTCTCCCGAGAGAAGGGGGAGAAAATGTGGCTAAGGGGCAGGCAAACATGGTCTGCCCCAGGAACTCATGGAGGATTAAAATCAAAGTGGTCAAGGGAGAAAGTGTTGGGTGATGAGGCCAAGTTACTTAGGTTCAAAGGAAGAAGCCAAAGGAAAAATTTTGTAATTCTGTTTCTAGTGAGATGTAAAGCTTATGTACAGGTTAAGAACAAGAGATCCATATTCTGTTATCAATTACAAAAGGACCACTTTGAGTGTTGCATGGAATGTTAACAACTGAGAAGAAAGGGGCAAGACGCTTTTGTGGTATTAAATACTCTTAAGCAGATGGTAGTGAGAAATCCTCTTTCCCCCTGGCTTCCAGAGACTGCACTGTGAGGGTCCTTCTCTGTCTCCCTGTGGCTTTGCTTATTTGATTCCTTACCTTCTTTCTGTTCTCTAAGTATAATACCAGGGGTTCCTCTTCAATGATTAATTAGAACATTTTCCTATTTTTCTGGCCCATTTCCCTTAAAATACCTCAATTTTTTTTTCAGTGTGTACCTGATTTATATATAAGAATGTGCCACTTACATGATGCACAGTTCATTGTAAGCCCAAATGAACCAATTACATTTTTATTAGTTTCAGGTAGCAAATCTCTCTATCTCTTTATACCCAACCCCACACACAAATACACAGTCACACAGAGGCACACACATGTATATATTTGCAAGTGTGTGTGTATATAGTATATATGAAATGTTTGGCTGGATTGAGCATAAATTGGGGAAATGAATGGACACCATTCTTGCAAACATTCAGTAAGAAAAATTCTTAAAAGCTCTGCAGTGTTGCTTCAAACATCTGTGACTAAGTGCAAGGATTTGGAAGGAACATCAGAAAAGGAAACATTTCAGGATTTAAAGGCTTTATCGAGTCAGAGTTGAACCCAGTTCCAGGACAAGGAGAAAAATTGTCATAAGTACAAAGAAAGGGGACAGGAAATATTTTTATCAGTACCTTACTTAGCACTGTTAGTCCTGAAGAAACATTTTAAATTGTTTTTAAACTGATATTATAAATATTATTAAATATTTGTTAATGTATATGTAGTTAATAAAAAGTTGGAGTGCAGTTCAGTTTAGAAAATTCAAAAGCCTTGTAGAAAGCTTTAAAATGCTTATTGAGGAGGCTTCATTATAACTTGTGATTTTGTGAGAAACCTGTCCTTTCAGTTAAAAACAGTGACTACATTACTGCATACTATGATTTATCTCAGGAAAGGGTATATACCTGACTTTTTATTTTAATTGCTGCAGAGTATCCCACAGTACATAGCTTAGTAATGGGTTTTACAAACTTCCCTCATTTTAAAGTTTACTCTTGAAAATAATATTGAAATTAATTTCCATGTGTGTATTCCTTTTCTGCACTTGACCAAGCCCTTATTTTCAACACACAAAGAGTAGTGGAACACCTAGGATTGCTGTTTTCAAAAATCTGCATAAAATTTCCACTTTTTTTTGGCTACACCCATGGCATGAGGACATTCTGGGGTTGGGTATCAAACCAATGCCACAGCAGCAGCCCAAGCCGGATCCTTAATGTGCTACACAAGAGAATTCTTGATTTCTACTTTTTAAACTCAAGAATGCATGCTTTTTCTGAATATTATTTAAAGAAATGTTTCTCTATTTTTTCTTCTACTTTTTTTAATATTGTTAAAATTTTTACCTAAGGATGAGAGTAAGCATAATGAGCTGAACTAATCAATATATCTTAAATTATTTGTCCTGTCAAACACCCTGCTGATACCATCGCATTAGTTCATAAGCCCACGTGCTTACCTTAACTTTATTAAATTAAATGGCAAGTTTGACTGGAGAACAGACAATTTCTTCAATAAGTGGTTCTCGGGAAATTGGATATTCACATGGAATAGTATAAAACTTGACTCCTAATTATATCACTCACAAAAAAATAAAAAAATTCAAAATGATTTAAAACTTAAATTTAAGACCTGGAACCATAAAACTCCTGAAAGCAAACCTAAGGAAAAAGCTTTTTGACATGGGCCTTTGCAATGATATTTTGGACATGATACCTAAGAACAGGAAAAACATAAAAAACTAGACAAGTAGGACTACAGCACACTAAAAAACAAATTTTTAAATTTAAAGGCCATAAATATGCTTTTAGTAACACAAAGTGTTCACAGAATATTTTATTTTTGATCCTTCCTAAAAAAATCAATTATCAAAAGATTTTCAAACAACCAACATGACTAGAAAAAAAATGTTAACAAAAAGACTTGGCAATCTCCACAAGTATAATTCTTGCAACAGGATTAAAATATAGTTACTGATAGATGCTTTCTCTGGTAAGGTAGAACTGTACAGCCATCAAAACCATATTTGCTTTGCAAAACACCAGAGCAGGAGCCCTTTAAGAAAAAGATTAGAGAAAAACAATAATGGGTAGGTGGGGGGAATAAAACTAGTAGACATTTGTTGTAAGAAGCTACATAGAATAATGGTGATCCAAACTGGGCGAGGGAGAGTAGTGTAGGAGAAATCACATGACTTACCTAATGGCGCCTGACAAATGTCATGGTGGGTTTATAAATCAAATTCTTTATCAGTTAAATGTTCATGTTGAGACATTTATAGGAAAAATATTTACTTTAAAATAAGATAGCACAACTGCAAAGCATAGAAAGTGGAACAAATAGTATGGTCAAAACACTGATATTCTTGTATATGAATGGCAAGCACGGAGATGATTACTATATTCATCTCTCCATTTTTGTTAGTGTTTTTAAGTTGCTATCTAAAACATTTAAAAATAGAAAAAAATCTACAAACACATAGAAAAAAAGTGAGGCCCTCAATGTGTCTTATGTCTTGGTAGTGATAGGAGTGGTATATTGAGAAAATGATTTTCTACTACGCAGTTGCAGCATAGTTAGGGGGGTCTTCTGCACACATGATAAAGTGTGACAGCTTTCAAACTGAGCATGGCCTGCAGTGGCCCTGAAGGCAGGAAGGAAAGCTGCTTGTCCATACCACCACTATGACTTTTCTGCCTATAATTACTATCTGGTGGTTTCTCAAAAGAAGAAATCTAGGAGTAATTGGAAGTGAGTTTTTCTAACCACAATTATATAAGTTTTACTTTTTAAGATTCAAATTCATAAAACTTCCAATAAATTTCTTTCCCTGATTAGATGGTGTTTCAAAGACTTGAGAACAAGGAAATTGTGTGCTGAATATCTAAATATCTTTTTGCTAAATAAGATTGCTAAATATATCAGTAACAATTGCTAAATATCTCAGTAACAACCTGCTATTAAGTAAATAAGAACATCTAAATCAAATAAGTTATTGGTCTCTGGCAGTTTTTAAAGTAATTATTATTACTTTAGAGTTTGCTTACTTATACTACTAGATATAAAAAGGGAAAGTATTCCTATGCATCTAATTTCTAAAGAGCTAATTTTCATAGTTTCTTTTCACCATAACAAAGTACAGGAGGGAAGAAGTTAGACAGACTATATCCTGTCAAAAATAAAGTGCCTTTGAAATATTACTTACAAAAAATGTGCACACAACTCTATTGCATATTATGATGTAAATGGGAAAAACAGGAGACATAAAATATATGGATTTCACTTATACATTCAAATTAATATTACATACTGCATCTTTTATATTTTACAAAGATGGATATTGTCTAATCCAAAAAATGTAACTGATGGGTATGAATACAAATACAGTTTATAGTTATTTAAAATAAGACCTTAAAATAACATGGACTATTTTGAAAAGATAGCAGAATCTAGCTATTTTTGTTCTATTTTTCTGTATTTTTTCTGAATACAAAAATAATGAAAATTAGAAAAAATCCTATTATATGAAATTATAAATTATATAAGTGTAAGAATAAAATTTAATAATATCTATCAAATAAGTAAATTTTGTGTAAAATTAGAATAAAGCTAAGTGGAATGGTTTGGAAAAGGAACAGATAAAAAATAAAAAACCTGACCAATGATGTTTTATAGGTGTACTGATGTGAAAAGGGCAAGGAAAGGAGGAGGAACTCTTTAGTTTGACCCATTACCACATCACAGGCAACAGTACCAAGAAGAATAGCCTGGAGGTGAGATCACAGGAGAAAAGAGATCAAGTATCAGTGACCTTTAACTGCTTTCCAAGGTCAGTTGAAGAGTAATGAGTGCGCTGTAAATCACCAAAGAGAGCATGCTGATTACAGCTTTTGATCATGATGATCCCCCACCTGGAGCAGATGCTCATCCTAAAGTACAGGGAGACATACAGCCAGATTGAAAGAAGACCTACAAATGAGAGGTAATCTATTCTAAAAATACATACAAAACTTAAAATTACTGGCAACCTTTCCCCCTTGCCCTCAGGCTACTATCTCAAACACAAATATTTCTGTTGAGAAAATAGAGAAATAGATCTGTTAGTATTCCAATACTACTATTGAGCAGAAGGTACATCCATACATAAATGTTGCAAAGAAAATAGAATAAAAAAGAAAATCAAGAAAAATGCAAGAGTAAAAAATTTTCATGACTGAATAAAATTTCAAGAGGATAATAACACCTCGTTATTAGGAAGATGAGACACGGATATCTAAATAAGATACCTAAGAAAGAGGATTAACTACTAAAGATAATAAATTAGATGAAAATGCACTGAAAGAACTCAATAAAGAAATAGAAGATATACTTTTCAAACTAATTTAACAAATTAAAGCCACATGTTACAGAAAGAAACAGACTAGATTTGGCTAAATATAAAGTAATGGATATTACTGATATTAATAAATGTAATAATACAATATTTCCATATACATATATACTACTTAAAACATGCCAATCTCTTTAGGCACTTGCATAAAATAACTCATTTAATAATTACAAAAATCTTAGGAGGTTGGTGCCATAAATATCACTATTTTCATATACAAAAGATGAAGGACTAGATGAGAGAAATAACTTTTCTGAGTTTACAAAATGAAACTATTTCCTCAAGAAAAAATTATATAATTATATAATCCTGCTTTCAGGATTTCTGATTTTTGCTATATTATTGCTTACAAATAGCTTTAGATTTGTTTGTTTGTTTCCAATGTTTATGTGTGCTTCTTCTCCTCTCTCATATATTTTGTTTAATCAGACTTCCAAAAGTTTTATCAATTTTACTGGCATTTATGACCAAGGAAATATAACCAAAGGATACAACTTACAAAGACATTTTAAAGGTTAGAGATATCTACACACCAAATATCATAGCATCATTTTAAAGGTAATAAGATCTGTAGGATATATAAGGAAAAAAGGTATATACTAATTGTAGATTTTAAAACATTTCTCTAAAGTCAAATGAGATGGTCAGAAATGTGCATATAGGCAATCTAAATGGCAAGGTAAAAAATAAATCTTACAATTATATGATTTGAAATCTGTAATCCTCATAAAAGAAAATATGCCTTCTTGGTAAGTAGCCATAGAAAAATCAAGGAAATGGTCCACATAATATATTTCAAAAGATGAAAGAGCAGTTCACTAAATTTACTAAATTGGAAAAAAAAATGGACAGCTTTCTCTGACTACCTTGGGCTAAAAACAAAAAAACACAAAACCAAGATCAAACAAAACAAAACAAGGCAAAAAAGACTCCACCTAATAACTTGAATAAAAACTAAAATTATAGAATTTTTCTAAAATGACATTGAAAATATCACATTAGTATATGTATGAACAGATAATTCAGTACTTAAAGATAAATGTAAAGTCTTAAGCACATAAAATCAATATTAATATTATATATTAAAATATGTTTTATATGCATTATACACACATTACATATGCATATGGTATGTATATGTAGTGTATATTATGTATATCTGGCTAAATATGTATATATGCTAGATTATATATGATCTAATAATCATATTAAATTATAATAGATTTAGACATTAGGTTTAGACACTAAATACAAAAGTTGAATGAATTACAATGATGTAAACATAAAAAAGTAAGGATAAATATATTTTTAAGCAGATACCAATGAAAAAAGCAGATACACAGTAAAAGAATTCATAGGGAAAATGAGCCAATATTTTAGAACATTTAAAAACTAGGAAAAACCATCAACCCCTGTAATCAAGAAAAAAAAACAGGACAGAATGCTGACATATTCAAAAAAGATATAACATGGAGAAAATGTCTATTAAGAGAAGACAATGGATAACAAAAAACGTGACTAATTTTTACATTTTAAATGAATTTAAGACCTAAAAACATGTTGTTTTCCTGATAACTTTTTTAATTAAATGTAGTAGAGGTACAAAGCCTAACAGATCTATCACCCAATGAAAAACAGCCAAAGTTTTCAAAGATTAATGCTCCAAAATGACCAGGCCAGAATATTTCAGATAATTTTTCTTAGACCGTTAAAAAAAAAAAAAAACAGGGAATTCCAATGCATTTACACTGTTTTTGAGAATGGATAATGAAGGAAACCACACAAGGTATATTCATTTAAAATCTCAGTGCTGATTGGGATTGCATAAAATGTAAAAGAACAATCGATTTTTCATATTAACATTGATGCAAAATTCTGAAATTAAATACTCTTAAATAGGATAAACTATATTTAAAAATTGTCACACATAATGAGATACGCATTTCATGATTTCAAAGGTTAGCCATTACTAGAAAATCTATTAATATGAATATCCAGATGAATTAGTAAAAAAATAAAAATTGCATAATCTATCTTAAAGATTTAGAAATGGTAATTTAATTTGTACCTCATAACAAAACCAGAATTAACTCTTAAATATCAAATACTTAAGTGTAAAAATTTTAGACTGAAAATACTGGAGAATAAACAGATTTTTCTTCTAACTATAATAAACATTTTTTAAAGCTACAAAAGATCAAGAAATAAGAAACTCAGAAAACAGTATATCCAGATCGTATGACAGAAGAGAGCAATCAGGAGAGATTCTCCTTTTTTTTTTTTTTTTTGCCTTTTGTCATTTTATGGCCGCACCCACGGCATGTGGAGGTTCCCAGGCTAGGGGTCTAATCTGAGCTGTGGCCACTGGCCTGCGCCGCAGCCACAGCAACGCAGGATCCGAGCAGCGTCTGCAACCTACACCACAGCTCACGGCAACGCCGGATCCTTAACCCACTGAGCAAGGGCAGGGACCGAACCTGCAACCTCATGGTTCCTAGTCGGATTCGTTAACCACTGCGCCACGACGGGAACTCCAGGAGAGATTCTCCTTAATATACAGAAGACTCCTAAGAATAGGAAAGAAAAAAATGCCAATAACCCAGTAGAAAAATGGTAAAAACTTAGTTTTTTAATTCCCACTAATTAGGCTTGCTGGCGAAACACATAAGCAATGGTTTCACATGCACAATGAAAACATTTCTTCCTCATACAAGTAGTTTTGGGTTATGACTCTCAAAAGCCATCTTTGGTTATGTGTTTAGGGAATCTGATTGCTTGCATCTTGGCCTCTCATCAGAAGGTACTGTCTCTCAGGATGTCCTCACCAAGGAAGAAAATTCAATTAAATAAATAAATAATTCAAAGCCAAGATAGAAAGAAAGGAAGGACAAAAAAGAAGAAAGACAAAAAGAAAGAAAAAGAAAGACATGAATGGTTCACACTGACAATAAATTGACTCATAAGCAGAAAGTGATTATTGAGTCATAGTCCATGGTGCTACTATCATGGCATCCATTTTGCTTGGTCAGGTGGCATACTGGGATCTTGAACTGATACTAGCCTCCTTTTCCAAACACATACACTACCTAGATAACAACCTGGAGAGTCACAAGCAAATGTAAATTTCTAATATGATTTCCCCAACAGACCTTGTGATAGCAGTCTACTTCACCTCTCAGTGCCCCTTATGTGCCCCTTAAATAAGAATCTTATGAAACCCCACTATTTTTTGTTTGAATTGACAGATACTGTCTTAGTCCATAGCACTGCACTTAAGTTATGTACCCCAGGTCCTGCCCTTCTCTCTGCTTGCACCCTGCCTTGACCTCTTTATGTGTCCCCTCAAGGTATGCCATGTACTTTTTCTGGGACCTTTGCGTAATAAAATTCTGTATTTCTATTTTTCTTGTGGTTTTGTTGAACTGAGGCTTACCATCCTGCATTCTACTTCACTTAACATATGTTAATTCATAAAATTGTTAAGTGACACAGATCACCTATCCTTTAGCATTCATTAGTCAGAATATTATTCATGTTCAATGAATATCACTGAATTATTCTGGAAATCTAATGAAAGATTGCTTCAAACAGGTATCAATTGGGAGTAAACCAACAGGTGAGTATTAGATGAAAAACTGAACATTTATATAGAGCCAACATAGTATTACACAGACCATATTTGTTACATGAAAAAATGTATACCTTTCTAATAAATTGCTTACGCACAAATAATGGAACACAAATATTATTTGTTCCATGATATGGAGCAATATTGACATAATTTGTTGAAAATATTCAGTAAGTTCCAGAACATGATAAATTCTACCAGCTCAATAATCTTTAGGAGCTCAATAACAAAGAAATATATTTTTCTTAACTTAAAAAAAAAAACTCAAGGTCTCTATATCTTCTTTAGAGAAATATCTATTCAGGCCTTTTTGCCCATTTTTCAAATGGGTTGTTGGCTTTTTTGCTGTTGAGTTGTGTAAGTTGTTCATATATTTTAGAGATTATGCCCTTGTCAGTTGTATCATTTGAAACTATTTTCTCCCACTCTGTAAGTTGTCTTTTTGAACCTTCCCACAGAAAAGAAAATCATGGACATGGAGAACAGACTTGTGGTTGCCAAGGGGGAGGGGGAGGGAGTGGGATGGATTGGAAATTTGGCGTTAATAGATGCAAACTATTGCCTCTGGAATTGATAAGCAATGAGATCCTGCTGTATAGCACTGGGAACTCTATCTAATCACTAATGATGGAACATGAAAATGTGAGAAAAAAGAATGTATACATGTATGTGTAACTGGGTCACCTTGCTATACAGTAGAAAACTGACAGAACACTGTAAACCAGCTATAATGGAAAAATAAAAATCATTATAAAACTAAAAAAATTAAAAAAAACCAAAAGAGACTCAAGGAACAAACTGATCAGATGCAATGTGGTTCTGAATAGGATCCTTGTTTGGATAAATTAACTGTAAAAGAAGGTTCCCAGTATATTAGATACATTTTAACAAGAATATTTATTATTAAGAAACAATCAGTATTTTATTAAATGGGATTATTTTATTGTGACTATACAAAAATGATTTTCTTAAATTTAAAAAGATTTCTAAGTTTTTTTAACGATTATATAAAAAGATGTGCAGTGTATGCACATAATGAATATTCATAAAATGTTATTTAAATTATACATATGATTACTATGTTACGTATATATACCAATATGTTGACAACTCTTTCCTTGCAACACAGGATCATACATGTTTTCACTGTATTTCCTTTCCCCCTTTACTCTTTTGCACATTCTCATTCTGCATATTGAACATTTTCATTACAAATTATTTTATATCCAAACATAAGGACTTAGTCACCAGATTTCTCATAAAAATGTTTCCATCACTTTTTGACACTAATTTTATGTCTAATAATCTCTTTAACCATTGTGGAAAATACAACAGAAAAAAATTACTAAATTCAAAGTATGCAAAGAGTTTGTCAATATAATTGTCTTTTCCCCAAAGCATATCTATTTAAAATGTTAAATAATTTAGAGAATACAAACCCATCATGACACTGACTAAAGAATGAATGATTAACTTGGGAATTCATATTAATAGTTCATAGAAATTACAGGTCACAAAAATATCCAAAAGTGTGCATGTACTCAATGAAGCATTGCCATCCAGGGATATTGAAAATTAATGGAGTCTTCATTTCATCATAAAAAAAAATAAGAACATCTGATAATTATATAGTAATTAATGATTTTTCTTTAGTTTGTTCATGTCTGTTATTCAAATAACACCAAAATAAAAAGTCACTTTAAGTCCCGAAAGACTTTGAGGATTATTCTGTTTTGTAGAAAAAAACAATATTCTGTGTTTCATATAAAACTAACCTCATCAACAATCTGCTTTCTTGTACCTTTGAGAATTTAGATTTCCTTTTTCAGTATTAAATTGGATTGCTTCATGAATATAAAATGACAATGAACAGTCCTTTCAAAAGGACAGCCAAAGGAAATTTGGTGAGTTGCTCATTCAGATTCAAATTTAAATCTGGGAAATCACTTCTCTGTGAGATTCTGTTTAATATGTTTTCTCCCTAGTTTAAAAAAAAATGGTGACACCTCAGGAATAAATAATATAATAAAACAGTTAAATAATATAATGAAACAGTTATACAATAAAATGCTGATCAATTATATTACATAAATATTTTAAAATGTAACATAATATCCATCTCATGAAAGCATTTTCTATCTTTAGTATTGCTTTATAAGTGTCTTTATTTATAGTATATTTTCATTTTACCGAATACACACCTTTCTTAATAATAATAAGTAATGCAAAAAGTAGCTAGACTTCAGAAGAAATGCCTGCCTGACAACTCCTTAATGTCAAAACCTATCCATTTATTTGCATGTGTTTTGAACACACCTGAGAGAAATAAAACACAGATACTTAATACTATATTCTGCACTAAATGCATTAAGTGTATCATTACTTAATATCTTTGCAACGGTCCTAATTATCCTCACTTTACAAATGATAAAAGTAAGGCAAAGAACCAACCTTCCCCAAAGGCACACAGAAAAAGTAAGCAAGAGAATTCAAACTTAACCCTGTAGTATCAGGGTACATTGCAACATGCAGCATAGTATTGACTAAAAGTTGTATGCCACTCCAAAGGATACTTCATTATAATAAGTTATTTTAATCTGAATAGTTGTCTTACAAATCAAATAATAAAAGAAAAAATTTCAAATATTTATCGATTAGCTTTAATCTGTTGCTAATTTTTGCATAATACTGTATGGTTAAAGAGTATTTCTACTTTGGATATATTCATTCAAAAGTAATGCTACATTAAAAGACACATTTGGCACAACAAATATTTTACAGTAATTGTTTCTTCCACCATGTCAATAAGTGGAAAATCAATTAAGAAAAATAATCAAGTATACTGGTATAAATTTATTTATTATTTCATTCTGATTGCCCTTTCTCATCATAAAGCTCATGTATTTAGTGAGAAATGTTATAATTTCCACTTTAAAAATCATGTACATAAACAAATTAAAAGTTTTAATAGAATTTATATTGTTGACTAAGTTTAGCAGCTTTTTCAAAGTCAGATAAACATGGTAGATTACACATATCATTTTACTAGCTTTTACTTTTTATTTACCATATCGGTTCCAAAGTGATTTTTCACAAATGATATTATAATTTCATTAATTTAATATTTCATTGTCATCTAAGTACAAGTTAGTTTACTTCTAGAAATTATAAACTGTTTTAATAAGTATTACATAAGTATACATTTTATTAAATTACAATTATGCATCATAAATCCTAAATCAGTTTTCACAACTCTATGCATTTCCTTTGTCTTCAAGAACTTCTATGATTATTACACTTCCTATGAAATGGTTTAACTATTTTCTTCTTTTCATTGATTTTAAGTGCATTATTTACGTATGTATATACATATGTGTATGTGTGTGTGTGTAAACACACTCATAAATATCTAGCTCCTTCCTTACATGTTTTTATACTGCTATTAATATGCTCTAACCCTTTTTTTTCTCTTTGGCTTATTTTTTTCCCTACACATCCAGTTCTTTACCAGAAAGTTATCATTTTAGCAATGTGAAAAGATTTTCCTAACATAAATAGATCATTAAGCCAAAAAAAGAGATGGAGAAAATGGAGATAGGCGAATGTCAAGAGAATTTGGCATTCACAGGTAGAGCAGCTATGAAGATAATTCTATATCAAATATTAAAGAAAGGAGATATTTAATATTATATATTGGAAGAAGAAATGTTAAAGCCTGTATGGAAATAAAATACTAGCAATATAATAAAAAAGGAAGAAAAGTATCCAGGAATAAAATGATTATGTGTAACATGAGGTATATAAAGCTTTTTTAAGGACTCTCACCTTAAAATAAAAGCAACTGGAATATACTTTAGTGCTTCTCAAAACTATTTTCTACAACCAATATTTTGAAGAATAAAAGATGAGAAATTCAGCCTCCACTGCAGCAACATTTTTAAGGTGTAGAAAGAAAGTATGTGTTTTGCTAGGAAGGCTCAGTCTTCTCTGTGATCACAATATTATTTCTATTTTGTAATATTAATGACTCTTGACTTTTCCTGGATATGGTACTTTATACATATACCTTAATCTATGTGAAGGGACAAAACAGTCTTTGGAAATTTGTTGGTTCAGTACTTAAAGTGTTTATGTCTTGCTCTTCACACCTTCTTGAAGTGTAGAGTCTAGAACTAGTTGTTACAGAATGTAAAAAACAAAATTAGTAAGGAAGCAAGAATTTTCAAAAAATTCAGAATATGTATATCTATAATAGGAAACTTCTAAATCTCACTTTTTTTAAACATCTTCTAGCCAGTTAATATATATGCTTGATTTTGAAAGGCAGTAATAAAGCCTGTTGAATGTTTTGGGATTGAGAAAGGACCATTTTAATTCTAATGCTATTTGAACTACCCTTAGCAAGTGATGTGGTTTACCATTCTCCACTTGAAAAACTCTCTCTCTTTTCTTTCATATCATTTCTTCCTGTTTTTCTCCTTTTTTCCTAGCTACTGATTCTTATCTTATATGATAATTGCTATTCTATTGTCTATCTCTGAAATCCAGATGCCTTAAACTGTGCTGTCCATTAGAACATTTTGTAATAACAGAAATAGTCTGCAATCCATACTCTCCAATACAGCAGCTGGTAGGAACACGTGGCTGTTGAACACTTAAAATGTGACCAGTGCACCAAGGAAATTATTTTTAAATTTTAGTAATCTTAATTAATTAAAAAAACATGTGACCAGTGACTAATGCAATGGACCTCACAGTTTTAGAGATAATGACTCAATCATTCCTGTCTTTTCAAATAATTAGGTCATCTAATTTATACTCATTACTTAAATAATCATTTTCATGTTAATTAATTTCAAAAATATTATCTCCAAGAAAGCCTTTTGTCACAATTTTAGTAAATTATACCATTATTTATTTGTGGACAAGCAAGAATCAAAGTTATATTTCTTGACCCTGTAACACTGTCCTTATCTTTGCATTCACAATTTCTATTTCATCTCCAAAAAAATGTTTAAAGGCTGTCCAGTTCTCTTGATTGTCACCACTCCATTCAAATAATAATGATCTACTAGTAAAATAAGACTAATGGCATCCTAATAATCCTTTCTGATTCTAGTCTTAGGGTTCCATAAAAATCCATCTTAAAAATATAAGTGAGAAATAACTGTGTATTTCACAGATATGTTTGCTATATTATATCTAAAACATCACACTCATTCTTCATTGCTTTTAAATATAACTTCTTGCATGATCTTATTTGTTTTCTCTATTTTCTCCCGAATATAGTCACATCTTTAAAGACCACCTTTTACAATCATACTGAAACCCTTTTGGTTATGGGAGCATAACATATCATGGACTCTCGAATGGGGCTGCAACATAATTTGAGGGTCTCAGTGCAGAATGAAAGGGTGTCACTACCCTTGCTCAAAAAGCCAATAAATAGTGCCATTGATGGTATTAAGATATAAAAGTTTTTCCTTTCTTCTAAGCCCTCACTCTCAAACCATCATGGTGTTTTTCATTTCTATTTATTATCAAATTATAGATTGGAAACTGCAGGTCAGGTCATGTACCTGAATCAGTGGTGGGCTACAGGCTCACTCCCACCAAGTAACTCTGGGAAACTGTGTGTCCCATGACAGAGATGGCATCCACCATATTCTGCCCCAAGGCTGCAAGGGTCCTCCCAACTCTGACCCTTCTGCACCCTTGCCCAGATCTCCACCAAAAAGTAAATGTGGCATGAAAGTGAAAACAAGTGGGATACCTGAGAGACCCGGGTAGGGGAGCAGCTACAAAGAACCTTTACATGGAGACTACGAGGCAGTGGGAGCTACTGCACATGCTCTATTGACTGACTCATCAGACTTCTCTTAAAACATAAATTCAAAAACAAAATGATTAAGAATTTCAAGATGACAATCACAAATCATAAAACACAAACAGATATAGCCCCTCTATGAACACGTGCCTGAAGCCATTACTCCTTTCAGGGCTGGGTCTTTGCACATGCTGTTCCTCCTGTCTGGAACACATATACTCTTCCTTCCCAGAAACCCCAGTGCCTTTTGTGAAACCTGTCTACGTATATGTTGGATTTTTGCAAATGTATAGATAAGTTTTATCCATGATGACTCTTTCAACTAGCCCTTGCAAAAGGCTTGAAATCTCTGTACTTCTAAGAACTTATCAGTATTGATGTATATCAAGACTATGGTTTCTCGGATCAGAATATACTGTCTGGGTTCAAATAATAATACCTGTACTGGCCTTGAGACGTTTCGCAAATTACTCAATCTTTCAGTAACTCAGTTCTGCATCTGCAAAATTTGAATCATAACTGGACATACATTATAGAAATTTATATGACTAATGAAATATTACATGCTAATGTTAAGAATATTGGCTGGTACAGAGTAATTGACAAATATAAACTAGCACTAACAATAATAATGTTATTATTGATTTCCTTTATTGATGTGACTTTCTCTGCATTGCACTGTTCTGTGTAAGTGTATTTATTTTTTCACAAAGAAGAACTATAAAAATGAAGGCAAGACTATTTTGTTCTTCATTATATACCAAGCACATATCATAAAGTATATTTATTTAACAAATACTTGTTAAATAAATTAACAAATTTATGCATAAATGAATGAAATTTTTCAAGAAACTGACAGGTGTGACTTATCAAATTGTTTAATAATTTGGATACTTAATCCTCTGTTTTTCTAATAAATTGTTTAATTTGCCTGTGATAGAAACAGAATAAACTACTGGATAATCATTTGCTGTATGTTCATCACACGCACATATGCCCACACATTCATACAAACATACATAGATATTTTAGAGGTTGAGAGGTTGAATGACCATTTCAAATTTGACAGTTCACTGCAAGGACACATAAGTCTCCATAAATAGCAAGTTGTACTCATGGCTAAGGTGTTACTACAACAAAAACAGAACAAAAGCAGCAGAAAACAAATGTACATTGAGTGAAGTCTAGAAAGAAAAGACATAGGCATTCAAGTTCTTCCTCATCTAGGGCTATACAGAACATTTTTTCTTTCTAGAAGCATACTATAGGTATATATGTGGAATTTCTCTGCCAACAGAAATCCACTTAAGTCTAAGAAGCTGAGGATTTATGGAAGGCAGTTTACATAGGCACATCCTATTGTACTCCCAGGAATAGCACCAAAAAGTCAGGATCCCCAGAAATCAAAGAAAATGCAAATCATCAGTCTTGAGGTTTGTGCCAAGACAGCCCAGAAAGCTGGTGCAAAGTGGTCCATTGTTCTAGGTGTAAATAACAAAATCTTCAATAATTACCATTAAGATCTTTCTGAGAGCCACATTCCCAAGAGTTGGCCAAGAGTCAATCACAATCACAGGTTTCCTTGAAGATATGCTAGGGGAGAGCAATTACATTTACTATATTTACTCTTTCCTAACATATAAAGAAATAATCTTTGTTGTAAAAGCAACAAGCTCAGTATAGAAAAATGTGGCTATTATACAAAGACTTTACATTAAAAAGCCCCTAATCACAAAACTCAAAGAATGGTTAACACTTTTAATGTTATTTTTACAGGTATATATTTTTGTGTGATTGTATTCGTTGGTTTATCTATTATTTTCTTCATCCAGTTTAATCATATCAGTTTTAATCACACTTGTTTTTATTAATATATGAATATATTTTCAAATAACTGCTAAAATTTTCATTTTATTTAATTGCTTTATTACTTTTGATTCAATATAAATGTGATGTTTGTTTCACTTTTTATTTCAAGTTATTATTACTTTATTTTTCTAGTTTTAAAGGGCTATTGCTATTCCTAAATTTCTACCATATTTGTGGTAATTTCTTCTGTATAATTTCAGGGAAGAAAAGCTTCTTAGTCAACCTTCATACATAGTTGATAAAGTTGCACTAAGATTTCTAGTTTCTGGTCTGGCATATAAAGTTCCTGGAGGTCACCTCTGTATCCCAACAAGAGATAAAACTGTGATCACAGAATAGCAGCATCATTACTTTTTCAGAAACACAAACTCCTTGGCCTTTTACTAGTACAAATAGAAACTCTCCGGTGGAGCCCAGCAATCTGTGTTTTAACAAGTCAGCCTGGTGATTCTAATGTTGGCTAAAGTTAGCAGATTGGAACAGCTGCAGGTCCCAAAACTAACAGCCAATTTTCAGAAAAGGGAAGCAAAGGCAGATAAATAAATACAGATTTATAAAATGAATATGATTTTTGCTATTGTGGCTCAAGGTTTCCTGATGGAATAGAGGAAATGTGGCAAAAGGAGATAGATGAATGAGAGCTGATTCATGAGAAGTTTAGATTTTTTTTCTTCATTTTTTGTTTATTGAAGTATAGTTGGGAGTGTCTGCCATGGTTCAGTGGTTAATGAAACTGACTAGTATTCATGAGGATGTGGGTTCAATCCCTAGCCTTGCTCAGTGGGTTAAGGATCTAGCATTTCCATGAGCTATGGTGCAGGTCACAGATGTGGCTCAGATCCTGCATTGCTGTGGCTGTGGTGTAGGCCAGCAGCTGCAGCTCTGATTTAACCCCTAGCCTGGGACCCTCCATATACAATGGGTGTGGCCCTAAAAAAAAAGACAAAAAAAAGGTATACCTGATTTACAATATCGTGATAATTTCTGCTATGCAACAAAGTGATTCAGTTGTATGTATACACACATCTGTTCTTTTTCAGAGTCTTTTCCCATACACATTATCACAGAAAATTGGGTAGAGTTTCCTGTGTTATACAGCAGGTCCCTCTTGGCCAGTCAATCATATGAAGTTATGAAAAGACTTTGGAGCATTGTTCAGGAGCTATCAGTCCAAGCTCTTTTGCTTTACGAGGTTTAACAGATAATGAGAGAGACGTGCATATGTATATACATATGTGAGAAATATGTAATACATATATACATATGTAAGAAAAGATTACAGAAAGATGGAAGGAAGGAAGGAGGGAAGGGAAAAAGGAAGGAAGAAAAAAAGGAAGATAATAAGAAAAGAAAAGCTGGAAAAGTAGTTCATAGACTCATGAAAGTGAAAAGACCAAGAGCTAGCTAGATTCCAGGGCTCAGACTACATTATGTGTCTTTTGCTTTCTTTCTTGTTTCTGCTTTTCTCTCTTTTGTGTCTGCTTCCACTCCCAACAAGTTCCTTCCAATGTGCAAAAAAATCAGCTTCTTGGTGCTTTAGGTTCTTAAAATTGATCACATTTATATTCAGCACCCCAAATGTCTCTGGCATTGCAAAGACATGCTCGACATAACATTAAGTGCAATTGTGGAGGACTGGAATTCAAGAAGACTGATCTGAGTTATATATCCATTCTTGTATTGGGTGTGGTTAACCACATGACACATTTTTTTTCTGGAAAGACAGGAGATGAAATAACCATGGGGGATAAAAGGGCAAGAAGCAGTGCTACAGATGACTACTTAATAAGCCTTGAGCAAATATGCATGCCCTTTGGGAATACTTGAGGTAAATTAGCATGTGAAATAAAATAGACTTAGTCTTTTTTACAAGAAGTTGACTAGTTTTAGTCTCAAAAGCTTGAGCAATAATTTGGAAGCAGTGTGACTCAGCAGCTTTTACAAACTTTCCTAGGGGGTTGGGCAAAATTCAGAACTATTGCAGAGAATTCAAGTAAGATAAAACTAAATAGTGTCCATTCAAATTAGTGACAAAGAAAACACTGGTGACCTTGGCAACAAAGCCCACAATGGACTGACAGAAAGGGAGCCAGATGGCAGTGAACTGACAAGTGTCAATGATAAATAAGGGAGCAAGAGACAGAGGGAAGAAAATACTTTCAAAATATTCCATAGTAAAGCAAAGTTAATGAAAATAGCAGTTTTCTCAATTTAGAGGGAATATGATAACAGTCATTATCACTCTGCTATAGAATTACAAGTGACTATAATTTTGTTCATATTTTTGCATGCATTCCAGAAAAAGTCACATTGAACATGTATCACTTCATAGTCTGAAAAAAATAACATATTTTTAAAAATAAGCATTTAGGCTAAACCCCAGAATGCTTCAAGGCCAGAATCTATCAAAATTACAATCCAGTTTCTGGCACACATCCAAATAAGGTGAACATCTGGATCTTCTGAAGCAATCGGAAAGTTGTGTGTTTGGCCCTGTGGCTGCAAAGTTGATCCAGTAAATTCACAAAAAAATTCAGCTTTACACCCTCGGGCTGTTATGGCAAACTGTACATCTAATTGACAGCTTCTCTGCTGAAAACATCAATAATCTTTCATTGTGGGCTCCAGATCCTGAGCAAGGCTCTGAGGGCTCATTTCAGTAAGTTATAGCTTTGCAGGTCACCTTTGCGGCAGATTTATATAAGGATCTTACAGTGGAGAGGACAGGGTGGGCGAGTGTTTGGGGACATGTTCTTACTCTCTGAAAACCTGGGTTAAAGCTCTGCCTTAAAATACACGTACACAGAGCAACAACAACAAAAAAGTTTCTTATGTCATTTTCCATTTGTTCTTATCTAAAATGTACTGAGTC
Source organism: Catagonus wagneri (assembly GCA_004024745.2). Taxonomy (NCBI): domain Eukaryota; kingdom Metazoa; phylum Chordata; class Mammalia; order Artiodactyla; family Tayassuidae; genus Catagonus; species Catagonus wagneri. Next base: position 2,873,346 of record PVHT020000009.1, read on the forward strand.
AACTGCCAATGGAACTTTTGATTTTTTAGCTTTTTTATCACATAAAAGTATAACACAATGACAAAATAAAAAGGTAAAAAGCAAATTACTGAATTAAACATTTCTTGATTGATCCTTACATTATTTTCTTTGTTCTCATGAAAGTGGTTTGAAGATTTACCTTTATTGCCAGAGCATGACTCACATTTGAGGAACTTAATCCTTTAACTTCCTTATTACCAGAGAAATATAGACCTAGATAGTTCAGTATGGTAGCCATCATCTACAAGTGACTATTTAAATTTAATTTAACTAAAATTAAATTGAAAAGGAAAACTAAGTTATTCAGTCAATCTAAACGCATTCCATGTGCTCAATAGCTAGATGTGGCTGGTGGTTACCATACTGGACTGCTCAGACAATTCCATTATATAGCACTGGCAAAGATCTACTTCTTGGAAGGTAATGTGCTAGGCATTTGAGGAGCTGTGTGGGAATGATGACTTTTGTATTAAAAGATTGCTGTAGCAGAGACTGTTTGTTTTCCTCAGACCATCAGTGTTCATTTATTAGCTGATTTCTAATAGTCAAGACTCCATTTCTCATCCTTACTTGATGGTGAGTATACCATGTGACAAAATCTCGGCAAGCTGAAAATGAACAGTAGAATTATTCAGTGGCTTGCAGAGATCTTCTGAGAGAAACCTGACACCTGGTTTATACTGTTTTATTGAGGGAATGAGCTCTGTTTTGGACTACTAAGATGGAAGTCATAGCTAGTAATGGTGTAGTGAAAATATGGAAGAAGTTGTATACCTGAGGTTTTTTTTTTTTTTTTTTTTTTTTGGAGCAACACCGCCATATTGATCCAGGATAGAATAACTGAAAAAGAAATATATCTGCAACATATTTAACCACTGTAATTTAGGTCCTTATAACTCAGAGATAAAGCATGCCATAAAAGATTTTGTGTGGCTGTGTGCATGGGCGTCCATGAAGGAAACTATTTCTGAATTATTGGAGTACGTATTGCTAGGACCTAGGTCTCTCAGGGAAATAATAGTGAGATATGGACAGCAGGTAACAGCTCTCTATAATGAGAGAGTTATGATAAAGTTAGTTACTGATTTTTTTCTCTCTTTTTTTTGATCTGGTTTATTAAACAGTTAAGCCAAGAGCAATGAAGCCCAGCATACATCAGTCGAACCTCAGCCAGGTGGCAGATAGATGAACAAAAAACACATACTAAGGTTCTATGACAGTAAGATTATTAGTTATTTTTATGCAGCAAAGGGTATCTGTAACTCCCTTATTGTAGTTTCTGAAATAATTCAGATGCTGTCCAGATGATCATTTCTTAAATGTTTTTAGAAAGCTTGAGGACATGGTCTGAGAAAAGTCTGTTGTGTCCAATTTACCTGCAATTAGAATTAGACCTTAAGACAGGGACATATCTTCAAAATAATCACGGGTATGGTTTTGAAATACAGAAAATAAATGAATACAGAGAAAATTCATATTAGTTCTGAGAAAGAGCAATTTAGAGAAAAAAAGGTCCCTGATCTTGGATAAAAAAAAAAATCTCTATAAAATGTAAAAAGACACTTAATCTCCTATTTACCAGCAAGAGATTAAGAAAAACTTCTCAGATCCAAATTGTACACATTTCTCAAAGCTATCTTAAAAAATGACAGAACAGTTTGATAAAATGAAAAAAGTGCCTCAGAAACAAAACGGAAGTTTGATGGAGAAAGACAAAATATGGAGCCACTCCCAAGAAGCAGAATATTTCCTATTTCTGGTTTAGAGAGACTAGTAGACACAATGCCTGCTTAAGTCACCAATCATCATCATGACAATGTTTTACAGTCTTTCCCTTTTTGAATGGATGTGCTGCTTGCAGTTTACCTTTACTCATTTGACCATTGTTTGTTGGATATTTGGGAACATATGTATGATTTTTTTATGTCACAGTTTTCTAAAACAAAGACAGTCAGAATCAGGCATAATAAAAATATAGCATTCTTAGCATTTAATCAGTTTCATAACTGGATAAAAATGTGGTCAGGGAGGAAGAGAATGTATTTTGCATTTGGGCGGTGGTTATAAATCACTGTGACCAATAGGGTGGATTACAATAGCCCACTAATACAAATTCCAAATAAGAGTCAAAAATGATTAAAACAATGAGAGGAAAGACCCTCTTTGCGTCTTATGAAAAAGCATGTTCTAATGTCAAGATAAAGTGCAAAGTAATACATTGAAAAATATACTACAAAACATTTAAAAATTGGCCCTGGTGATGAGTTTTTAGATACAACAACATCAAAAAATACAATCCAGAAAAGAAAAAATACAGATACATTGGATTTCACTTTTTAAAAAATTCTGCTCTGCTGAAGACAATATTAAGAGAATAAAAAGAGAACCACAGACTATGAAAAAAATTTACAAAGACATATGTGTTATTTAGGACATGTATTCAAAATATATATGAAACTCAAAATTAAGAAAAAAATAATAAAGTAGGATGATTTGATCAGACACCTCATCAAGAAGATATACTGATTAAGTATGTAAAAAGATTCTCAACATCATATGTCACTAGGGGATTGCAAATAACACAACAGTAAGATACCACTTCATGCCAATTACAGTAGCAAAAATTCAAAAGAACTGACAACATCACTGACTGGTGAGTTTATGGAGCTGCAGGATTTTATTCACTTTTAGTAGAAATTCAAAATAGTACCCTTAACTCAGGAAAACCGTTTGGTAGTTCACACAAGCTAAATATAGTCTTATCATAAGATCCAACAATCCCATCTTACTATTTACCTAAATAAGTTGAAAACTCATATCTACACAAAAACTTCCACATGAATACTTAACAGCAGATTTAGTCATAATTCTCCCTCAAAATGGTAACAACCATTGTATCTTTAAAGGGATGAATGGGTAAACTCTGATATATTCACATAATGGAATATTATTCAGTCATAGAAATGAGCTATGAAGCCACAAAAAGACCTAGGGAAAACTTCAATGTCTACTGCTAAGTGGAAAAAAAAAAAAAAGGCCAGACTGAAAGGTTATGTAGTTTTCCAATTATACGACATCCCAGAAAAGTAACAGTAGAGAGAGTAGAATGGTGAGTAGTTGCCAGGGGTCTAGAGAGAGGAAGGGAGAGATGAACAGATGGAACACAGAGGACTTTTAGGTTAGTGAATCTCTTCTCTATAATAACATAATGGTGGATACACAATATTTTGTCAAAACCTACAGAATGTACAACATGAAGAGTGAACCCTAATATAAACTATAGACTTTAGTCAATAATAAATACCAATATTAGTTCATAAATTGCAACAAGTATACCAGACTGATGCAAAGTATTAATAACGGGGTAAAGTATGAAAGCAGTGGGGAGAAGCAGTATGTGGGCACTCTCTGTATAATCTACTCAGGTTTATAAACCTAAAATGGCTATGAAATTATGATTATTAATTTTAAAAAAGATAGTATTTTAATATAGTGTGCTATTTCAAAGATAGGGCACTATGCAGCAAATTAGAACAAAATTAGAGTTACATAGAATATACAGATGAATTTCACAGAAGTTTGTGAAAATAAATAACAACATAGAGAAGATTATATAGCCTTTGATTCAATTAATATGCCTTTGAAGACTGGCAAAATTAATCAATTTTGATAGAAGCCAGCACACTGGTTAACTTGACTGGGATATGACAACAGCTTATCTTTTGTGGTCCTGGAATTTTTTTTTTTAATTTTCCCCCTAATGTTTAGTTATATTGATGTTTGCAAAATAAAAGTTTCAGTATTAAGATTAGTTCACTTTAGTCATATTACTCCAATAAAAAAGGAAATAATTATTAGCTTCATTCACAGAATACAATTACAGTAAATTATAGTGTCACATTTTTTTTCTATCAAAGTAATCATGCACAAACACCACTGAGCTGGTGTAGTAGGCAGCAATATGTGAAAATGAAAAGAAAAGAGGAAACACTTGAATTAAGACAACTGGATGACAAATAAAAAATAAATCACTCATTTTGCTTTTGAGTAGAATATGTGTGGAGAGTTTAAGTTATTCTGAATTTGCACAGAGTTGTGAGAGTAGCAGAATGATGGCCACATCTATTTCTCTTATAAAATTCTTCCACTTACTCCTCAAAAGTGACAGCTCTTAGTTAAGCATTCTTGTTTGATTATCCCCTAACATCTTCAAAATTTTATGTTCTTATCTGAATGTATGTTCAGTTAATTATTAAATAAAATTTTACTGTAAAACTAGATTTTTGGAGAGTAACATTAAAGGCAACACCAACAAAAACAGATGATAATGGAAAAATAAATTCAGGATGGAATTTATTTAGAGACACCATCTTTTCATATCTAGGCTTACGTTTCTTAGCATCATATTCAAGAGAAATCATTGAGTGCTGGAATATCTCACAGGTAGGTTTTTTTTGAGTTTATAACAAAAATTAAATAAAATGTAAAAGTTCCTACAAACATTAATGATAAATACCATCATTTAAAATATTCCTACTTATTTAGAATAATGCTTATGAAGCATGTTTTAAATTGTCTTCTCAGAAATTCTTGTTTCAAGCCTATATATATTCTCTGGCACTTATATGTCCATCACAATGGAACATTGTGACATTTACTCTGCTCTCTTGATACATGGCCTGTTTGATCTGGTTTCTCAAGCACCTCATCCAAATAGAATTTAGATGGTGTTTTTAATCACCATTCAGTATTGACATTTTATTATGCGATTTCAGTGAACTCTTCCTCCTACTTTTCAATGAGTGATATATGAGGTTTCCCTGTGTCAGAGAATGAAAAAATTCTTGATAAATTTCATCTTCAATAGAAAACTCCTCAGTTAATACATATTTCATAGGGTATAGCAGGCAATCTACCTTTTCTTAGAGGTTCCTGTCATTTTCACATCTGGAAGTTACTTTGCTGCTTTTCTGTTTCATGATGTCATAATCCAAAAATTATATACATATATATATTTATGGAAGGGTGGACTATTAAACATTTTATCTGTCTCCTCAAGCTATGCCTAAAGTTTAATTTGACATAAAACATTTTAGAAAGCTATTAACAACACACACTAAAAGTCAGAAAGAATGAAAGAAAGCTAGAATCATATATTAAAAACTACTTTGGAGTCTTGGGATAATTAAAATAGAAAAATCCATACTTTCCATGTTGAATTTATTTGGTATGAAAAATTGCTAATTTCTAAGCCACTCATATTAGTCTATTATTATAATTAAATTTGATATTCACCAACTATTGAATTTAAAAATTTTTTTCCCAGTTCTTTCAGTAAGATGTACTTCCAAGAGTAACTGTCTTTTTCCAAAGTGAAAATATAAGTTTGGAGTCAAGCCTTTGTTCTCCATCTGTCTTTGAGTTAAAAATACTGGCTTTTATCTATATTTGTATAAGTTAAGGTATCCTGAAATACACCAAGAGATATTCAAAAGAGGTCATGAAGGAGGTCAACTGTCAATTGTTGAACTGAATTTTTTGAAATTCTAATGTTTAGTGGAACTTTGTATATATGATCAGTGATTTCCAAGTGTAAAGTGAAAAAAAAGTTAAATATAAATGGGAGTAGTTAAAACATATTAGTACCTACCCCAGACTTGATATTTCACATTAGTTCAATAAATACCCTCTTGCGTTCCGACTGATTCTAAAGTTACATGTTAAGAGCTGAGTATGGACTAGGGAAAGGCTCAAACCAAAAAGATTAAACACAGTACTTGCTCTCCATTTTGTTGGCAAAAGGATTCAACCTCAAGAATATTTATCAAAGAAAGCAGATTTTTAAAATTAAAACATATGATTTTAAGAATTATAATTAATTATTTTGTAAAGTGTATACTCACATCTTTCTGGTATTTCGTTTGCCTTTTTTAAAAAAAAAATTTGTCTTTTTAGGGCCGCACCTGCAGCACATGGAGGTTCCCAGGCTAGGGTGGAATCAGAGCTGTGGCTGCTAGCCTATACCACAGCCACAGCAACATCAGATCTGAGCTGCATCTGTGACCTACACCACAGCTCATGGCAACACCAGATCCTTAACCCACTGAGCGAGGCCAGGGATCGAACCCGCATCCTCAAGGATGCTAGTCAAATTCATTTGCACTGAGCCATGATGGGAAATCCCAATAGTTTGTTTCTTAATTATTTATAGGAGTTGATTTACATTATGGATAAAAACCTTTTTCAAATATCTGCATTGCAAATATCTTCTTCATTGTTATGACTTCCCTTTTCATTCTCTTAATGGTATATTTTAATGAATATTTTCAATGCTAATGAAGTTGTTTATCAATACATTCCTTTAATACTATTCCTTTTCTTAATATAATTTTGATAATTTCAAGTTCATGAAGACATTCTAAGTAACTGATCTAGCTGAAAGGGATCATTACAGTTTTTATCAAACAGCATAAAACTCATAATTTCTTTTTTTATTAATAAAGGTGTTCACCTTTTAAGAAAGGAGAAAAAAAACTTTCCCCCATGGTTTTTCAAGAAACTTTATCCAAAATTTCGTGACTTTTTTTTGATATTCATTTATTTCTGGGCTATCTTGTTAGGTCCACTGGTCACTTTCATCTAAATTTACATTTTCATCATATTGCTTTGTGTCAATACTTAACAATAATTGTCACTATGTGGTAGTATAAACTCCCAACTTAGTTTTTCTTCTTCAAGAGTGTTCTGGCTATGGTCTTGTTAGAGCAAGTCTGTGTGCCCAATGTGCAGTGAGGCCAAACAAACTGAAACATTGGAGTCTGGAGCACAGAAAGATTTATTCCGGAGCCATGCAAGGAGACAACTGGCTCATGTCTCCAAACTATCCTGAACTCTCTGAACCAAAATGGTAAAATAAAGCATTTTTAAAAGGCAGGTGTGGGAGGGAGAGTAAGCAATCAGTTCCTGCACAATTCTCTGAGAGGCTGATGGTGAGGTAATAGGGCAGTGTCACAGGGGTCAACATTTAGGTGTCAGTAGGTCGGAAGGCTATGTTCTCATGATCATCAGGTAGTTCATTTCTTCCATTTGGTGATGGTTTTAGCAAGTGCAAAACAATTCAGGAAATGTGCATCAGATACTGTTATCTAGGGTATTTCAGGGAGCAGCTGGTGCAGAGGATATGGTGGAAGGGCCTGCCCTGGAAAGCCCCACAGAATACTGCTCCATTAACTTCCTAAGTAGTTGAATATTTATTTTCAGTCAATTTGTTATTTTCCATACATCTTTAAAATTATCCTGTAAAATCCTACCAAAAAGACACCATTAAAATATCCCCACATATTTAGAGTAATACCTATGGAGCATTGATATTTTTACAACATTCCCAGCTTCTAACCCATGACTATAGTACATTCCCAAAATAAAGGAAATGAAGCAAAAATAAACAAATGGGAGCTAATTAAAGTTAAAAACTTTTGCACTTTTGCTCTCCATTTTGGTGGCAAAAGGATTCAACCTCAAGAATATTTATCAAAGAAAGTAGATTTTTAAAATTAAACCATCAACAAAAAGACAACCTACTGAATGGGACAAAATATTTGCTAATGATGTGATTGATAATGTGTTAATATCCAACATATACACAGCTCATACACTCATCATAAGGAAAATAAAAAAAAAAAGGCAGAAGAATGGAAAAGACATTTTACCAAAGATGAAATGGAGATGGCCAACAGACACATGAAAAGATGCTCAATATTGCCAGTCATCAGGGGAATGCAAATCAAAACCACAATGAGCTATCACCTCACATCAATCAGAAAGGCCACCATCACAAAGAACACAAATAACAAACTTTGGCTCATGCACCATTGGCATCATTGGTGGGAATGTAAATTAGCACAGCCACTTTGGAAATCAGTATGGAGGTTTCTAAACATACCAAAAATAGAACTACTCCTGGACATATATCTGAAAATTCCAAAAATTAACTCAAAAATATACATGCACTCCAGTGTTCATAGTAATATTATTTACAACTGTCAAAATATGGAAGCAACCTAAGTCTCCATCAGTGAATGGATAAAGTAATGGAATACTATTCAGCCATAAAAAAGAATGAAATTTTGCCATTTGCAGCAACATGGATGGACTTGGAGGGCATTATAACAAAATAAGTCAGACAGAAAAAGACAAATACCATATATCACTGATATAGGGACTCTGAAAAATATGACACACTAGTGACTATATCGGAAAAGAAGCAGACTCAGATACAGAGAACAAACTAGTTTTTACAAATAGGGAGAGGGAAAAGGGAGCATTAGGGATAGGAGATTAATAGGTATAAATTATTACATGTAAAATAAGCTACAAAGATATATTTTATAACATGAAGATAAAAAATATTTTATAATAACTATAAATGGAATCTATTCTTTCTACATTTTTTAAAAGACAGCCTACATGTAATAAGGTTCACAAAGTAAACTTACCTAATCTGTGCATTCCAATCATTCTGGATCAAGACACAAGACATTTACAGCATCTCATTTGGTTACATCACACACCTATTAGTCTTACAGCTCATGCTTCTCTACAACCACTCTTCTGATTCTCATAAACATCTGTTATGCCACTTTGTGAAAATAATTAAATTAAATAATACAGCATGTGCTATTTTGTGTTTGGCTTCCTTCACTCAACATACATTTTTTGAAATTCATGGTGTTGTGAAAACTAATATATTTATATCTGTCAATACAACATACTATCAACAAATACACTACCCAACTAATACAATGATATCAATATAATAATATAAAAATTACTTAGCCATTTGTGTGCTAACGAGCATTTTGACTATTTTCCATTTTTAATTACCTGATCTGAGTTGAAGTGGGGGTAAATTCACAAAACTGCTTCATTTGAAGCAGATTCTTTATTATTTAAATAATAGATTCCTTATGATTTAAAAAATCAGGCAATTTAAACTTCTACAGGATTTTTCTTCCTCCTGTGATACTATATAGTATTTTTCAGTCTCTTTCACTTTTTTTAGTGTCTAATTGCTAACTGTAGTTTAGTGTGAAGAAGATGTTACATAACTCATTTGTAGAGACAGAAATGGGGGAAAATTTCATGATTAATGAATGTCTATCTATGAACTGTTATATAGGTAGGAGAAAGCCAGTCTACCTATGTGTGTTTCACTTCTTGAAGTAAGAAAGTAAACAATTATGAAAATATCATAGATATAAAACTTTCGAACATAAATCTGTTTATGTTCAGCACAATTACATGTTCTCTACATCTCTATCTGCAATAATATGAGTGATTATCACTTTATCATGCACCTTGTGTTCAGGCATTTGCTTAACGCTCTCTGCTTTCTTCAATATGATGAATTTTAGGTATGTTGTCCATTGAAGCATATCACACATAGCTGATAAACTGTCTGAACTAAAAGTTATTAGAATATGAGGGATTTGATGATTGAAATATGATTAAATTTAATTTTGTGTCCTATATTGGTATGGTCCATGTTGAATGTAAAATAAATTGTATGTTTTTCTTTCTTCTTCATTTTCTAAAAGACAGTGATTTAATTCATCCTCTTTATTTCATATTTATTTATTAATTTATTAATTAATTTATTTATTTACTTGGTCTGTACCTGTGGCATATGGAATTTCTCAGGCCAGGGGCCAAATGGGAGCTGCAGCTGGGTCCTACACTATGGCCATGGCAACACCAGATCCCAATCACATGTATGAACTTATCACAGGTTGTAGCATCATGGAATCCTTAACCCACTGAGGGAAGCAAGGGATCAAACTTTCATTTGTGCAGAGATAATGTTGGGTCCTTAACCTACTAAGCCACAATGGGAATGGACATATTTTGCATTATTGACATCATCTGAAAACAGATGATTGGTAAAAATTTACCTGCAAAGGCTTGTCTTTTTCAGATGACAATTTAAAAAAAAAATTTGGATGTCAAAATAACATACAGTAAACCACATTTCTTTAACATGTATCCTTTGCCAAATTTTTACACATGTATAAACCTGTAAAACTGTTACAAAAATAAAGATACTGAATATTCCCAACACCACCAAGACTTTCTTTTGTGCCCATTTGTGGCCCCTTCTGCCTTCTTCTCCCTACCAAAGTACTTTTTACAACTGAGGTGTTTTCTCTCACTTAGATTAAATTGCATTTTCTGAAATTTATATAAGTGGATTCATACATAATACACGCCTTTTTTCCTAACTGCCGTATTCTGAGAATCAATTGTGTCATTGCATAATGAGTAGTCCATAGCATGCTATAAAACAATATGCTTATTCATTCACCTATTGATGGACATTTTGTTGTTTCCTATTTTTTTGGTTATTACCTCCCCACATTAAATCGGTATAAACATTAATGCACAAGTCTTTGTGTGGACATATGCTGTCATTACTCTTGGGTAAATACCTCGAAGTGGAATAGTTGTCATGTGGTATATTTTCTTTTAACCGTAATAAGAAACTCCCAAGCTGTTTTCTGTTTTTCTGTTTGTTTGTTTGTTTTTGTCGTTTTTTAAGGACGCACCCATGGATATGGAAGTTCCCAGGCTAGGAGTAAAATAGGAGCTGTAGCTGCCAGCCTACCCCACAGCCACAAACACACAGGATCTGAGCGGCGTCTGCAACCTACACCACAACTCACTGCAATGCTAGATCCTTAACCCACTGAGTGGGGCCAGAGATCGAACCCACATCCTCAGGGATACTAGTCAGGTTGTTAACTGCTGAGCAACAATGGGACCTCCCAAGTTGTTTTCCGAATTGGCTGTACCTGTATGAGACTTCTAGTTGTTCCTTATCCTCACCAACACAGATTAATCAGCCTTTTTAATTTTAGACTTTCTAAAGACACTTGTGATTATCTCACTGCGTATATAATTTTCATTTCCCTAGTGACTAATGTGGTTTAGCATCTTCTCATTTGTATATTTGCCATCTTTTTACCATTCTGATGATGCTTCAGTTCAAGTATTATGTCCATGTTTAATTGTATTTCTTCTAATTGAGATTTGACACTGGTTTTCATACCCTGGTTACTTTATTAGATAAGAAATTTCCAATTATTTTCTCCACATATGTATCTTTTCATTCTTTAAAAAGTTTTTCACTTTTTTTGATCTGTAGTTTTTATACATTACAAATACAAATATTTTAAACACGAACTTATTAAAATATTATCAATTTATGGGATAGCCTTATTTTTTATTTTGTTTGAATAGGCTTTTAAGTTGCTGTTTAAATGTAGTTAAACATTCTGGTTTTTTCAATTGTAGACTGTGCATTTTGTGTCTGTTCAAATAAGCTGCCATAAACTGAAGTCATCATGATATTCCTGCATTTTCTTCTATGTTTTTAAAAATATTTGCTTTTTATGTTTAATCTTTAATCCAATCAATGCTTATTAATATAGAGCTTTTAAAGGCACACTTCTGCTGGTAATTCCAGAGTTTTCAACAACATGAAATGAAGCTTACAACAAGTCTTTAACTTGGAAGAAAACTTGTGAATTCCTACAAAAGGCATATGGTTTCAACTTTTCATAGAATATATTTCCTTCCAACTAAGTCATATCTATAAGTTTCTATGCCATGTCGCTAGCACAGCTGTTTTATTTTCTTATTCAGTTTGGTTTCCCTATCCTACCTTTATTATAACAATAGTGTTCAGGTCTCTACTCCACTTTTCCAACCAGATGGTCCTGCATGGATATTAAGTACTTAATCCTAGATATTAGGGGCAATGTTTGGAGCAAAAATACCCTAGTTTCTGTGACTTTAACTTATGAGTTTCCCCACTTACTGATGATCATTCTTTTTTGAGTCTGAAATCCAAGAAATATGTTTATTTATTCCTTTTTGTTTATTCTTGAGCTCACAGTGTTTAAAATGATTAGTATTATTTATTGAAAGTTATTATATATTTGTATATATAAGTCTGTTTCTTCTCAGTCAGGCATATTTATAGATATAATGCTTTCTTAAACCAATTAAATATTTTTGATTTTTATAATGTACATTATTTTTAAAATTATTGATTTTAAATTAAATTGCACTGTAATCAAGCATTGTTCTCTCTGTGATATATATTCTTATGTATTTGTTAATTTCTTCATGATCGGTTTGCAGTAAATGTTTTACGAATGTTACACATGAACTTAGAAGGAAACGCTAAAGCTGTTAAGTTACTCAATTGCTATGTACACTTATTAAAATGTATTTGTTTGATATGGCTGTCTGTGAAGTTTGCAAATGATCCAGTATGATGGTAGCTTCCTAAATTCATGATATTCATAACTCATTTTGTATATACATGCACACACACACACATATCTGCTTTATGATTTCAGAGGCTAGTTTGAAATATATGCACAAAGACATAACTGCTGTAATTTCTTAGTGCATTATTCCTTTAGGTTCATTAACTTTATATAACATTAATAACTAATTTAAAATATTTTTGCTATTAAATTCCAAATAATTAAAATTAAATGATCATTTAATTACTGAAATAATCATGAAATCCTTCTTATTAATACTCACATAAATTTCTTTTATCTCTACAAATAGACTTTACATTTAAACATAGTCATATTTAGTGTTTCTATGTGGGGTTTGTATTTTGTTTGACATCATTTTTCACTGCTCTACTTTCAAGCTTGCGGGGTCATTGTGTTTTAGATTTGTATCCCAGCTACTGCTAGGATTTTTAAATTTAGATTTAAATTTTTTTAATGGCCACTCCTGTGACATATGTTAAGTTCCCAGGCTAGGGGTTGAATCAGAGCTGAAGCTGCAGGCCTATACTACAGCCATAGCAATGCCAGGTCCTAGAGGCATCTGCGACCTATGTAACATCTTGAGGCAATGCCAGATTCTTAGAACTTCTAAGAGAGGCCAGGGATCAAACCCACATCCTCATGGATACTAGTCAGGTTCTTAACCTACTGAGCCACAATGGGAATGCCTAGATTTAAAAACAAAACAAAAACTTAGGCTGAAGTTGTGTGACATTTAGTGGATATGTGTACTCCATTTATATTAATACAATTTATTTATATATTTAGATTTGTGTTTGTATTTCATTTTGAACAATGTGGTTTTTTGATGGCAGTTACTATGGACTTACTAACTCAAAAAATCTACAACTAACCTACTTTTCCCCCTTAAAGTGACCACATCTTATCAATTACTACTCTTTTTAATTTTTAGATCCATGTGACAGGCAGAGGCACCTGAGTAGAGAAACAAATGTACCCAGTGTCACCCCTCCTCTTTTCTCCTAATCAATCCTATTAAGGGCAAAGAGCTTTAAGCTGAGTCAACCCTCACATAGGCATCAAGTCCAGATGGAGATAGACAGCTACCTACTGAGGGAGACAAGCTGGGGCATAACCTCATTCCTGATATAGATTCACTAAATAGTAGAACCGATGTTAGCACGTTTCTAGTCCCAGACTTCCAACATTTCCTCCTTCCTTCACCATTTTTAAGTTTGTTTAATGAATGTACGCTATTAGAATATAAAATTAAGCTTCTCCCACTGGAACTTGACAAATTTAAGCCTATTGAGACTTAAATTACTCTTTTCTCAGGAATCTCCTCTTTCACAATGTTTCTGATTTTATAGACTGGTACCAACATCAACTCATCCTATAAACCAGAAACCAGAGCACCACTTTTTGTTACTCACTCAGATGGCCTCCTGTACCACCAATTTGCTACTGTGTTCAGCTCATTTAAATTCTACACTTGGATTCATCCTTGCCTCCGCTTTCTGTTCTCATTAGTGTAATCATTTTCAAATTTACCCTCCACTTTCCAGCCTGGCCCCTTCATATACATCTGATATTGCTGTAGGCAAACTGGCAACAATTCTACAATAATTACGTCAGTCCTGTTATTAAAATTATGTGTCCTTCTCCATGATTTTAACATGATTTTCACTTTCCTTGTCTTAAGCATGCAATTCCTCCACAAACATATCTCTATTTAACTTTCCCTCTCTAAGCCCACCTTTGTTTTACATGCCAACCTATCTCCAGACTATAGAATTAATAACTTTCTCTGAATGCTGGACAATTTAGCACTTCTGCATGTAAACATGTAGTACTGGTTCAAAACCAGGCTATATTTTCCTGTTCTCTTTTTTAAAAAATTAAACTTAACCAATTCTTAATCTTTCTCCAAAAATTCAGCATCTGTGTGAATTTTTCCAGCCTTCCTAAAAACTCTCTTTATAGTTTGTAGATACTCCTTTCCAATGTCTGTGCAAACCTTAAAGCTTAAATACAATTTGCTGATATTTTGTCTTTCGTTCTGTTTGGACATCATAGTGTAGCCTTAAAATATTCTTCTGAATTATCTCCCATCTGTGTATTAAAAGAAACAACTAACTACCCGAATTATCCGATCACCTTCCAAGTTTTCTCAAGCCTTTTTTGGGGAATCTTGTTGAAATGTTGTCATGTTCCAGAAACAAATCACCTTGGAAGTTCCTGTTGTGGCTTAGTTGGTTACGAACCCGACTAGTATCCATGAGGATGTGGGTTTGATCCCTAGCCTTGCTCAGTGGGTTAATGCTCCAGCATTGCTGCAAGCTGTAGTGTAGGTTGCAGATTCTCAGACCTGGCATTGCTCTAGCTGTGGTGTAGGCTGGCAGCTGCAGCTCTGATTGAACCCCTAGTCTTGAAATTTCCATAACTTCCATATGCTGCAGGTGCGCCCCTTAAAAAAAGAAAGAAAGACAGAAAGAAAGACATCACCTCGAACCAGGTTATTACTCTACCAGTACAAGTTATTCTTTCAGTTCAAATTTAGAGCAAACAAAGAACACAATCCTATAGTAAATTAGATAATCTCATAAAGCATAAGCTGCTAGTCCACATTTGGGATACTTTCTAATGCACAGGGTGCTAAGGTTGGGACATTCACTATGAGGATGTTCTCATATCAAAAGTTAAATTGCTTTTAAAAATAAATTATTTATTCAAATAACAAATTATCAAGTATTTGTATCAATTTCTCTTAAATTGATACTAACCACTTATTTACAACATTTGCATTTAACTCCTTCATGAGATTTAAGATTTTCTAAGAACAAGCTGAAGTTTCCTCTAATCATGTGTAATAAGGTAGCATCCAAGTATTTGTGACTTTCTGTCTTTCAGAGCTAAGGTATGGCAAAAATATAGGGTAACCAAAAGAGATATACAGCACCCCAGGTTGCTGTAATTATCCCTGGATCTTAAAAGTTCAACAATACATCAAGGTCATTGAAACCAAGGCAAGTAGCTATAGAAGAGAACTGCCTTTTCAGAAGGGGAGGTCCTTGTAGGGTTATAGCAGGTGTACAGCAACCAATAGAGTAGTGAGCCAAGAGAATAAATACCACAACCTTTATCAGTCTAACTCTGTCTCTCAGACCTCCAGTTGTCTGAACAATGAGAAGCTAGATAACAAGGGATCCCATGCTGTCCATACACGTCAACTTCCCAGAGCAGGGAGCAGATGAAGAAAATGGAGAATGAGCCAAGAGCCACAAAAAGGAAAATCTCTCAAACAATCTACTCCTTTACCCCTCAGCATTCATTCTTACATTTCACTCTGGTGAAAACAATTTTTATAACACAAGAACACTCAAAGTCCCATCAGTAACCACACTGGCATTTGCTGAAGTCTGCTTAGTTCAACTTCAGCCTAAAACTGAATATTTAGACATCATTAATGATCTCCATAAAAGGCAATGGGTTTAAAGTGGCAGAAAAAAATTAATTATTAATACATACAATCTTTACTTCCTTGGCTGATCAGAGGAACTGAATTTGTGATCATGTTCCTATATTACTAGTACTTTCCACTAATTCTCTTCACCTCAAGTGGCCAATCAGTTGGATGAACATTTTAACCAATGGAGCAAGCTTAAATGTCATCTCTTGGAGTTACTTTCCATTGAAGTTGACCTTAGTTTTCTATTAAACAGGATTATTAACTAAGAAGGTAGTAATAAGAGGGACTCCCAGTGAATACGAGGGTTCCAGACACAGTCTTCATATAGTGCATGGTGTATCAGAAGCCAATTTTCTTCAGGTGATTGACCATCACATATCCTCCTTCTCTTCATGTTCAGTCAACAATATGAAGAACCCAATCTGGTCAGACAATAGTCATATATTTATAATTCAACAGAATTCTGGCTGTATTCCTCAGAAAGGGCACTCCTTTCTTGGGCTCAAAGACCTTGAAGCTAACCAAACCAAAATTGTGAGGTTGAAATTTTAAAAATTCTCCAAATGACTTTTTATAGGTGATTGTATAATTGGTCACCTCTATCCCTTGGTTCCCAGAACTATGCATTCCGATTATAGAAAAGATAAGATATCAGTTGCTGGCTTAGGGCAGTTGCCCTATTCTATGGAATGACATCAAAAAGTTGCAGGCACTCTGCCTTTACATAACACCACCCTTCCTTCACGCTAGCTCTTTCTAGGTTTTGGAACACAGATGACCGGTTAATACTGTGAGTGAGAATCCATCTCTACATTTAATTTCTCATAAAATGTGTCCAGTGGTCAGAGGAAACCATAGGGTGAAACCATAAAAACAGATAAAACAATTGCTATGGATTCAAATTCCCTCTCCATGCTCCCTCGGAAATTAAATATGCAATCAAATTTTTACCAAGTGATCAGCAATTTTCCTCACATATGGGAATAATGTCATGAATTTGGCATTGACTCCTGCTGGACACATGTGACACACTCAACAGTGGTACCATCCAGATTAGCTCTGATGAGCTCATGTGGAACTCATACCTATCCCCACTCTTTGCCTCCATTACAACTTTATACATGAGGCCACTGAGTAAAATGGAGAGTCTGGGAAAAGAAGCTGATGTTTATAGTACTAGTTATCTTATATGTAATTTATCTGATAACTTCACACATTCTCTTCAGGAAATGCCCTTTGGTGGGCACGTTATTTTCAACAAAGATATCGTCACACTTCATGTCTCTGCATTTAAACATCTTGCACACATTTTTTGAACCCCATTCCAATATTTGGAATCTTTATGAACCACCAGTCACATAATCAAAGCACTAACTACTGACCATGAATTTCTAATTCAGCCTCTTTCTGTACAAGGCCTTATTTCTTTCCTTGGATTGAAAAACCAGGTGTACTACTCAAAATCTATCCATAAGGATAATTTCTCTTCTCCATTGTCTTCAGAGCTACCCTTGTATAGGGCTTTAGAGAAGAAGCCATTCGTTTCTTTCTTTCTTTTTTTTTTTTTTTTTTTTTTTTTTTTTTTTTTTTTTTTTTTTTTGCTTTTTAGGCTCATACTCATGGCATATGGAAGTTCCCAGGCTAGGGGTCAAATTGGAGCTACAGCTACCGGCCTATGCCTCAGCTACAGCAATGAAGAATACGAACTGTGTCTGTGACCTACACCACAGCTCATGGCAATGCTGGATCCTTAACCCAATGAGCAAGACCAGGGATCAAACCTGTGTCCTCATGGATTTGAGTAGTGTTCATTACCCACTGAGCCACAAAGGGAACTCCAGAAGCCATTCATTTCTGACTGGTAGTAGCTGAACATACAAATATACTCACAAATCAAGTTCATGTTGTTATCTCTTTCATTATTTTAAGCAGAGGCCGTATGAGCTTATAGGAAAGAAGAAAAGCAAAAGGAGACTGAGGGCGGAAATCTGTAGCATCTACTCTTGTAGCTTTTTTTTTTTTTTTGAGCTTTCAGGAACTACTCAGTCCCAATTTTCTAAATACTGTTTCTATCATATAATTTACTGCTGTTGTACATATCTACCTTTTAATTTATGAAAGTATTTATGAATGTATAAATGTATGTATTTTGTATGTTGGTATTTATTTTGTGAATCAGACAAAAACCACTACATAATGAGCAGTTGAGCTTAAGTAATGATTTTGTGTCTCATTGTATTAATTTTTTTATTGCCATTATAACAAATTACCACAAACTTAGCGGCTTAAACAATAGAGAACTTTTCCTTATAGTTCTGGATGTCAGAATTCCAAAAATCAGGGTGTCAATGGCTTCTATTCCTTTTGGATTCTTTAGAGGATAATCTGTTTTCTTGCCATTCCTAACTTTTAGAGGCACCAGCAATCTTTGGTTCATGGAGTCATCCTTCACTTTCAAAATCAGCTGTGGAGAACCTTCTAATCTCACCTCTTTCTCTATTTTTTTTCTGACTTTGAAACTCTGGCCTCCCTCTTATTAGGATCCTTGTGATTATACTGGCCCACCTGAATAATTCAGGATAATTTTTTTTTCATTTCAAGATCCTTAAGTTAATCATATCTATAAAGACCTTTTTTGCTATGTAAGGTAACATAACCACAAGCAAATCCCAGTTCAAGCCAGACAACATTTCAAATGGAGAATAACTGGTCAATAGAAAAGAGCATGGCTTTATTTCTAAAGCCTATAATTTAGGACTCCTAATCTCTCAAAGGGGTTTGTCAAGGTGACATGAAAATTATCTCTCTGACACAGACACCTTCAGTAACAATAGGTTCCTGGGTCATAGGCCCAAATGGCAGGGCAGTTTGCACAGTAACCTGGATCTATTACGGATTCCTTTTTGTTCTGGGCTCAACTCAATATTAGCAGCATTTCAAATTATATGGGGAACAGATTGGAATAGGATGACCAAATGTGACATATTGTCTTCAAATTCCATAAACAAGGTCCCCTAAGTGTTGTGCCTATTTATTGACAGTGATTGTTGAAAGGTGCAACAATTTTTCTTTCTTCCTACAGTATAATAAAACATGCTCCAAGACCACTTGAATCCAAGGTATTCCATCAATTTCACAGGTCCATGAATACTGAGAGGTTTATTTGTCAATCTTTAGCATCCCATGTTTTACTTAGGATCTAGGATGCAGGGTACTTCCTGTGTATATGTTTTGGAATGATCATACAACCAAGCATATAATGGACCAGTGTATTCTGTGCACTATCAAGACAACACGCCCTTAGTCCAGAATATTTTGTGACAGAGAGCTGGAGAGTCACCATAGCTCTGAAACAAGACAGGAGGGGTATGCTCTTATATTTATCATGTGACAGCAACCTGCTTATGTTTTCCTTTGCTGGCAGAGGTAGAGGGAAAATAGTGCATTTCTATTTCAATAGCTGTATACCAGGTGGCAGAGTCTGTGTTAATTTTCTCCAGGGGAGATACCATATCTGGAAATGCAGCTATGATTGGAATCACTACCTAATTATGTGGGTGATAATCTACTGTCATTCTCCTTGACACATCTGGCTTTACACTGTCCAAATAGGCATATTAAATGGGGATGTGGTAGAAATTAGCGCTCTTGCATATTTCAAATCATTGATGGTGGCACTAATTTTTGTAATCCCTCTAGGGGTGTGATATTTTTGTTTTGTTTTGTTTTAGCAAGTCAGGATTAGGCTGGTGCAATTCCAGTGGCTTCTACTGGGTCTTTCTCACTGTAACAGTCCTTTCTCTATGGAACAGAAAACCAATGTGGATTTTTAACATTTATTTATGTCTATACCTTATATATTTCGAGGGTTGAGAGAAATAACCATAGAATGAATCTAGGATTATACTGGAAGTAAACTGGGTCCTGACCTCCATAACTCCTCCACTTCATCATTAGTTTCCAGGAGCAGTTTAAAGCCAGGAGACAATAATCCCTAAAAGATTTGGTATTTTCCTTTCTCCTGAGATGGTTTGAAGGAAGATTCAAGGTATAGATTTGTGACCATATTGTAAGGTTCTTCCTCCGTGGATTCTGGCTTCCTCTCAATCAAGATGTTATAGGTCTATAAAGTGGCCTCATTTTTGGAGTAGGTTAAGAGGTCATGAATTTGTACTCGGATGATTCAGGTAAGGTTTTCCCCTCCCAGATCTGAACTTTTTTCTTCTTATAAATATCAACATACACCCTGTTAATTTGTTAATCTCATTCATTCCTAAAATCCCAGCAAATAAATTACCCAACATACTAGATCCCTGATGATCAAAAAATAAATAACTCAAAATATGTGGTTTATAGTTCTAATTGTTCCTCCAAAGTTAAAGGGTAATACCTGGCCTCTGCTTATTTTAAAAAATCCCGTTATTCCCACTGAGACAAAGCAACTCAGTTCTATTGCAGTATCTCCCAAAATCAGAGAGTTCAGTCACCGTAGAACTGTTCACCTGCAGCCCTCTCATCAAGGCATTTCTCTATGTCTTGGTAAAGGGTGGATCTTTTTCAGTCTCTCTCTCTCTGGTCATGTGAATAAAGAATGGCTAAGCAGATCATATATAATAGATTTATTCCAACATTCCCATCTCCCAGAAGTTCTGGATCAATTGCATTATAGTATAGAATGACATATTGGAATTTTAATCTCATTAACTACAGGCCACCATTGAAACTAGGATTTATTTAGCCAATTTAGCAGATTCTTCAAGTGACTTTCAAGCACTTGAGCCATTGCATCAAACCATGAATTCAAGCTGAATATCCTATCTATTAATCTTTCTCCATGGTCTTTTGCTTATTTATTTTCTTTGTTTTATTATGATCCTGACCTGGTTTTGAGGCCCTGCCCAAAGGTTTGTTCTTGAGCAGGTGATTTAGTTCAAACTAGGACTACTCTCCTTACCTAAGTCTCACACTCCAGGCCACTATGGACCCACCCACCCTAATCACCCTAGGGTCAGATACCAGACAGCCAGGGACACTCCTCATACCTGGAAGCACATTTCTCAAATTAGCTAATCTGTAGGAAAACAGAACCAAAGCTGGCTAACTTTCTCCATTCACCACAAACAATATTCACCCTAAGCTCCAGACCGTTGTTACCCTTTCACCAGGTGCAAACCCCTGTGTGACCTTGACTGGTAGCCTTCTCTGCTCGGAGCTGGCAGTAACAGACTTCTGCCTCTCATCAACATCTGAGTATCTGTGTGTTGAGTTCCATCCTCAGAAGGATCTTTAAAGTTTGTAAAACATTGGCACTGTGAAGAGAATGGTGTGGCCCTGATCACAGACTCTTAGAAAGCTTCTTGGGGCGGGGGTGGCTTTTGGAAGACTAATCATCTATAAATTTCCACAACAGTGGCTTGGCAGGGAACTCCTCTTTGAGGGTAATCGCCTTCTTGCTGAGACTTGTTGCTTGCTGCT
Organism: Catagonus wagneri; assembly: GCA_004024745.2. Classification (NCBI taxonomy): domain Eukaryota; kingdom Metazoa; phylum Chordata; class Mammalia; order Artiodactyla; family Tayassuidae; genus Catagonus; species Catagonus wagneri. The sequence continues at coordinate 2,894,643 of PVHT020000009.1, forward strand.
GTGTCTCTTGATGGTTGCCATGTCTCCAGGCCCTAATTTCCTCAGACTGGTAACATTCCTCAGCTTGGGAGTTTATTTCTAATCTCTGGTGGGTAGATGCTTACATAGACAGGCTCCAGCCAGGGCAGCAGGGCTGATGGACCACTGAAGCTACAGTCTCTGAGCTCAGTTTCAGTGGGTTTTGGTCACAGCCTGTGTTTCTTAGAGCCTATCCCAGGGCCCTTCACACCTTCGACTTCAGTGTTTACTATTACTTGGGGTAGAACCCTGGTTTGTCTGTGTGCTTCTGGTGACCAATACAGAGGAAAGTGTGGGTTAGAGTCTTTCATGGTAGGGAAATAGTATAGCCTGTCTCACTAGTGATGATGCTCAGGTGATGGTAGTGGCTACTCTACTTTTTTCCTGGTGTATACTTTGTTGCTTTCCCCAGCAAAATACAAGATCCCCAGAACTTCAGGGGTACTGTGGGTTATATACTCAGAGATCAGTAGCTCAGAGTTATTAAACAAAGGGGGTCTTGGGGGCAAAGAAATTATCTCATCCTTGTACCTCTCACGCCAAGGCCAATACTTGTTAAAGTTATCCAACTTCTTGACAGTGTAAGACTCTAGCCAGGGTGCTTGGGTCTTAGTGAGTGCCTCAGCACATCAAAGTGCAAAGAGACTAATACTTCCAACGAGGGGCTGCCTATGCCATCCCAAGGAGAGCATGCCCTATTTCTCTAAATCTTAGTCCCTCTACTCAGTCTAAGCACAAATGTTTAGGCTCATTCTCTTTATTTATTTTTATTTTTTTCTTTACATTATACCCAGCTGTACAGCGTGGTGACAGGGTTACACATCACAAGTGGTTAGACATAGTTCCCAGTGCTATACAGTGGTATCCTCTTGCTTTTCCAGCCCAGAGGCAACAATCTACAGCTATTAACCCCAGACCCCTCTAGCATGCTATTCCCTCCCCCACCCTTTTTGCCACCACAAGTCTGTTCTCCAAGTCCTTGATTTTCTTTTCTGCATAAAGGTTCATTTATGCAGTATGTTAGATTCCAGTTATTAGTGATATCATATGGTATCTGTCTTTCTCCTTCTGACTTACTTCACTCAGTATGAGGGTCTCTAATTCCATCCATATTGCTGCAAATGACATTATTTTATTCTTTTTTATGGCTGAGTAGTATTCCATTGTGTATATGTACCACATCTTCCTAATCCAGTCATCTGTCGATGGGCATTTGGGTTGTTTCCATGTCTTGGCTATTGTGAGTAGTGCTGCAGTGAACATGCGTGTGCAGGTGTCTTTTTCAAGAAAAGTTTTGTCCGGGTATATGCCCAAGAGTGGGATTGCTGGGTCATATGGTAGTTCTATGTATAGTTTTCTAAGGTATCTCCATACTGTTTTCCATAGTGGTCGTACCAGCTTACATTCCTACCAACAGTGCAGGAGAGTTCCCTTTTCTCCACATCCCCTCCAGCAACTGCTGTTTGTGGACTTGTAATGATGGCCATTCTGACTGGTGTGAGGTGATATCACGTAGTAGTTTTGATTTGCATTTCTCTAATCATCAGTGATGTTGAGCATTTTTTCATGTGCTTGTTGGCCATCTGCATCTCTTCTTTAGAGAACTGTCTATTTAGGTCCTTTGCCCATTTTTCAATGGGGTTGTTGTTTTTTTTGCTGTTGAGCTGCATAAGTTGTTTATATATTTTTGAGATTAGGCCCTTGTCAGTTGCATCATTTGACATTATTTTCTCCCATTCTGTAAGTTGCCTTTTAGTTTTCTTTTTGGTTTCATTTGCTGTGCAAAAGCTTGTCAGCTTGATTAGGTCCCATTGGTTTATCTTTGCTTTTATTTGTGTTGCTTTGGGAAACTGACCCGAGAAAACATTTGTAAGGTTGATGTCAGAGAATGTTTTACCTATGTTTTCTTCCAGGAGTTTAATGGTATATTGTCTTACATTTAAGTCTTTAAGCCATTTAGAGTTTATTTTTGTGCATGGTGTGAGAGTGTGTTCTAGTTTCACTGATTTGCATGCAGCTGACCAGGTTTCCCAGCAATGCTTACTGAACAGACTGTCTTTTTCCCATTTTATGTTCTTTAGAATGCGGAAGACAATTGGGCTCCTCCTTATTCTCCTTTTTCCTAAAAGTCCCTAAAGTCCATCCAGAGATTTTGCTTAAGATGGTATTAAACGAAACAAAACATAGATACGGGGGGAATTTTAAAAAATAAAAATAAGTCATATGTGTGTGGCTGTATATTGGCACAATTGAAAATCCAAAATGTATTAGAATAATTTAGATAACAAAGATAAAAATGGCATTGACTGGGTACTGTGCCTTTACAACAAAAGTGCTAAATTGCATTTACAGGTGCCAAAATGCACCAGCTGAGAAGGCTTCATGAATTAATCAATACCAGGATTCAATTTAAAGATATACACAGGGATCCCACTGAATTTAAACATCATGCCTCTTATAATTTGAGGAAGGTGATTAAATATGATAGAGAAAATTAAGTACACTTCACCTTAACTACAGCTTTTCCTAAATTTCCCATAGGACTATTTTATTAGTCCCATAGGACTATTAAATTATCCTTTAATAGTCCATATTGGGTATAAACAGTAGGACCCAATGCGTACTAAATTATTATTAAATTAAGCCTTTGACAATTTCAAATTGGCTTGCCAAAATGAAACTCAATGGATAGCTCCATTTAAATTGGTTAAGATAGTTCAATATAAGTTATAATAGGCCCTTAAAGTATTAAAACATTTTACAAGACCTAAGTAATGAATTAATGGAGATAATCCTCACTGCTTCTACATTTGAAAATCCAATTTGCCTGTTCTTAAATCTAAAAAAAAAAAAAAAGAATGGTGTCACATGGTGGATTCCTGTAAGGTTAATATTGTGGTTTCATCCACTAAGGTCCCTAAATCTAATACCCAGTATTATTGAAGTTACTAATGTCAGCCAACCAACAGTTGGTAAATATTTCGCTACTATAGTTAAGCAAGTGTATTCTTTTTAATGCCTATTTCAACAGCCTCATGGCTGCAGTTTGCCTTCACCTCCACAAGGACACAATACATTTTTTATACTACCCATGGGTTAACTTAGCAGCCTCACCTCTGCACACAGCTTTTTCAGGAAAGATTTGAACCGCATCCAACTTTTTATAGGAGCACAGGTATGATATGACATTGACGACATCTTTTTCTAAGGAGTTTGATTTAACATATTCATTAAGGATATATAGATCCAATATCTTTTAGTCCTTTCTGAATTCTGGAGGCAACCTATTCCTCATTTACAAATGTGACTTAGGCTCACTGGTGTTTCTACTTACAAATCAATCCACTATAAAAGGTGCCCTCTCCAACAAAGGCTCTAAAATCTATATAAATTAAAAACACACATTCTCCTTAGTGCCTCCAGGGGCTCTTTCACTCTAGTGACTTTAACAACCTCCTCTCATGTTTTCTGGAGACTATGGATCATCAATGAAGAACATAAGGTGTTGATGGGCTTCTGAATCAAGAGACTGTCTTTATCAACGCAGTGGTATACACTATAAAGTGAAAATTGCTGGCCACATACTGGGTTCTTTTGAAAACAGACACTCTCATAGATCCTGAGCCTATGACCTTCTGTACCTACCTTCCCATTATGCCTTGGTCCATGGAAGCAGCACCCCACAAGCTCAGCAAGGTTGCCGAGTTTTTATTGGTTCTGTATGAAACCAAACATGAGCCCTGTGGCATATTCCACCTGGAGGAGGGGGTGGTCTCTTCTATTCTTAGTCTCTGGCCAGATGGCAAATGCTAGAAGAGGTCATTCCTCTCCAAGACCCCTTGGCTACCTGGGCAACCCCTTGACATTAACTGAGTCAACAGCAAGGAAAGTTCATAGACTGTACACACAGCATTGCTACCACCATATACATAATGGAGCTAAGTGAAATATAGCTACTTCCCACCCCTTAACAAGGATGTCCCAAATAAAAAAATGAGACCCACACTGAACATAAACAGCAAAACTTCAGGCAGTCATTTTAGCACTGGATGTCAGTAAATGGATCCATCTGTGCCTTGTGAGACCCTAAATAAAGTACCCAAGTGACCACTGCATCATGAGTCTTCTGACCCATAAACAGTAAGATATTACAGTTGTATTATTTTTACATGGTGGGTTCATGGTAAAATGTTATGAAACCGATAGGTAATAGAAATTATACGTAGAAACTGACATATTTGTACATTTTAATGGAAAAGGCAAAATGGAAAGAAATAATAATATTCCTATATTATTAAAATACAATAAAACATTTAAAAATATTTATAGACAACATACCTTGTTCAATGAATACTTCCATTTGTTAAAGTTCTTGGTTACCTACAACAGGATTCACTGTGACTAGATAAAGCAGAAAGGAAACCTTACAAACATTTAAAACATTTTACAATATATTAAGAATTTCAGATTATCCAGGAAAACTAGATAGCCAATATTATAATATATACAGCAAGATCAGTGTGTTGGGGCATTACTAACCGCAGTACCAACTGTATTGCTGCCCACCCTTATTAACACTATAGCTTCTTTAGGTCACACCAATTACTTTCAGAGTTATGGCCAAAATCTCCAGCATGGTGGCTCCAGAGGATCACAACATGAAACCCACTAAAATATGGTTTCTATCTATAAATGGGATATTTGGTTAACAGTATCTGACATCAAACATCAAAGGAAGCTATGAGAATCAGTTTGAGTGTACAGCTTAGGAAAGTAACAGCGATCATATGAGAAGTAGTCTAAATACACAAAAGGCTTTAACAACAACCACTAAAAAAAAACATCAGACTCTAATATTTCTGTATATTATTAGACAAGGAACTGTTATTAAATATCAGAAATATACTTTTAGTGAAATTATTTTTATAAAATTCATGCAATTCTATTAAGTTAGTCTTTTCCTCATTCCTTATTATAGAGCTCCACCATCTTTTTAATAGGGCATTCCAGAATACTTCAAACTAAACAGAATCACTGAGAATATACAAGATAAAATTTGTGTAAAAATACCTCCCAACCAAAAGTATGAATGAAATACAGAATTCTCAAACTGGTCTTTAGTCACAGCTACAGAAGTTAGGTTTAGGTAGCTTATAGTACCTAATAATTATAATATTAACTAACACCATAATTTTATGGAATTCGAACTCTCAGTTTACATGGTTAGAGAGGTGAAAGCAAGTGGCTATATGTTTTGGATCTCGATACAGATAAAACAATCTTCATTCAAATCTATGAGACATGTTTAAATTATTTTTCCTTTCTTTTAGGTTCTTAGCACAGCTCCTTTCTGTAGCAAGAACAGAGTTATGATCTCCTACATTTTGCATCATAGCATAATTTAGTGCATGGTTTTAACAACCATAATTCCTAGCCATGTTCTCTGCTGTAGATTCATTTGAGAAATCTCATCCTTATCACATATCTTGCACTTAGACAGGCAGTTTGCTCATACAAATAATGTATTAATAATAATAATGAAAACATCTATAGGGAAAGCATTTTAAAGTAAAATTTCCCAAGGAGTGAATTAAGTTATTAATGGTTGTTAATAAAGAAGGACTAAAGTCCTTCGTCTCTTACTCTCTCTGGGAATAGAGAAGTGACAATGTTTCTTCTGCAGTTTACGAATAAAAAACATACTAAAAAAGAGTCAAATGAGTATTAACCTGAGTCATTCTGTCAAGTTGCAGGGTGGTTTTCTGACTTGCAAAGAGACAGTTCAGAATCTGTAAAAATAAGACACAGGAAAGAGTTTTCAAAAATCTTAAAGAAAAATGTGTGTGTTCAGGAAAAGAGGGTGATAACTATCTTTGCACCTGGTGAGAAGCAAAAACAAATTTACACTGTAAATTAAGTCAGCAGGGGCTGTGTGTAAACTCGTAGTACAAAACCTGATTAAATGACATGGGTAATCTAAGGCATGTGGGGGTATCACAAATAACTAAGTCATCTCTGTTGGGGCACTTGATAAACACAAATCATCAATCTTATGCAATTAGACTGTACAACTTTCAAATGTAACACACAAAACTTCCCTTGGGAATAACCATTCTAAGGATGTTAAATATGTGCCTACATGAAGTACAGTAACAGAGCTTCATGAGATTACTCAATTTCAGTAGATCAGAGGCAATGACCATTGTAGCTTCAAATGACTACCCCATGACAATACTTTATTCCAAAAGTTTATTCTAAAAAAAAACAAACTAGGCTGAGAGTGACACTTGTTTTATAAGTTTTAAGTCTATATGTTTTATGGGTCCAGGCAATTGTTGACAATATTCATCCTCAGGCATTGTTTTATTAGTTTGAGTTTTTAAGTTGAGATAAGCAGAATTCTAAGATGATCTGGTACTACCCATACCGTTATATAACCCCCTCCCCTTGAAGGTGAGCAGAACCTATGAACATGATGGAGTATCACTTCCATGATTAGGTTACTTATCAGTTAACTTTTGTTAATTAAATAGATTATTTGGGATGGGCCTGACCTAATTACCTCGTGTCTTAAAGCAGGTGTACTGTCAAGAGTTTCTTCTGCTAAACTGGGGAAAGAAACAAATGGCCACTTTATGAACCACGCAGAGAATGACAACCATTGGGCTTTAGTTCTACAGCCACAAGGAGATAACTTCTGCCAGCAATCTGGATGAGCTTGGAAGGGGATGATGCCTCAGATGAGGTTGCAGCCCCAGCTGGTGCCTTCATTTTAGCCCGTTAAGAACCTAAATCGAGGAACCTGCTAACTTATGCCTGGACTACTGATCCATGGAAACTATGAGCTATTAATTATAATTTTTTCAGCTGCTAAATGTGTGATAATGTGTCATACAGCAACAGAAAAATAATATAATTGTGTTTTATAGGATGATAACTAGTGTTCTAAAAAAACTGGTAATTTCAACAACTCAATTTCTCTGCAGGGTACAGATGACAAAGTTATTTATTTATTTATTTATTTATTTATTTATTTATTTATTTACTTTTTATGGCACATGTGTGGCATATGAAAGTTCCCAGGCTAGGCAGATGACAAATTTAAATTTCTGTAGTGTTAACCAAAGAAACACAACTGAGTAAAGAGAGTAGAACATTGTAGGCTATGTGGAAAATTGAAGCGTGGGCTCTAATCCAGCAACTGACAATGATGCTGAATATGGCTAAATATTGCATTTTTAAAATAAACCAAAAAATCTAACTTGTTCATTTGTTTGTTTTTATCCTAGAATCAGTTGCCAGCAACATACCCCTCCCTTCTCCAAAAGAAGAAGAGGAGGAGGAGCGGAAGGTCTGTGTGTGAACCAAACAAGTCAGTAGGACATTTTGTAACCTGTGGTATACAGCTTAATGATAAAAATATTTGCTTATGTTTTCCTTTTACAAGATCATCTTTGTAAATATCTGTGCATATGTATACTCTTCTCCTTTCTGTCTCATTGACTCATTTTTTATACATTCATTTATTCAAAAAATATTTATTGAGTACTTGCTTTGAGGCAGACAGACACAATACAATACATAACATGCAAAAAGCCTAGTATTATTAGTAGAAGGAGTAGACATGAAAAAATAATTAAAATACATAAATTGTAAAAGTTCATAAGGCCTATGAGGGAAAAGAAGTTATGGAGAGAATGTAAGATGAGTGGTAGCTGGGTAGAGGACTGTCTCACGTGCAGTTTCATATGTGCTAGGCCAACAAGTGTAAAGAGGATGTAATGTTTACTCTCAAAAAGCTTATTGTTTAGTGACATTGACATAAAGGTCATCAGACTATATTCTCATTAGCATATGTGATGTGTGACAGTATACTGGGAAGTAAAATTAATCAAACATAGAGGAATTCCAGTAGACTCTGAAAGTTCCTAGCGAGTGTATAAACTATATTTTAGTTTGCAACCTCCAAATATTTGGTAGAGATTTTAATGAAATAAACTTTAGGACCCCTCTTCTACCCTTCTGAGATATTATGATTTAACATGAAGATCCCACATGGTCCCATAGGAAAAGTTTTCCCAATTCTGGATGAGAATTCAACCTATAAAACTCGAGATGCCTACAACATCCCACAAATCCTTTGAAAGTAATTTGCCCCCCTATAAATTCATATTGTCATAAAGTCTTTTGGTATCTGTAAAACATGGAGACAGCTTAGTTCTGAATTTTGGAACTTTTCCAGAAGCACAATAAACTTCAAAATCCCCATTTTCAGAGTAACTAGGAGATAATGGTAACCTAAGATATTTCAAACAAATTCTACTGAAATTAGAGGCCCACATGTCCTCGGGAGTCCTTGAGTTATGGTGGGGGGAAAACTGTGAGATAGGAAGGATCTAGGCTTAGTGTAGTAGCCATACCAGTAATGAGGGAATCCCACTAGAATCAGGATGGAGGTCAAACAGGGGTCAGGTGCTAGTGAAAGCCAATAGAGAAGGAAAGCGTTTACTCCAAGTGACCTAAACAGCTCAGTTGTCAAAAAGCTCTAGCAAAATAATTTATGGAAATAAATTTGGTGCATCACCTTGGAAATCAAGAGCTGTGTTGCCTGGTGCAGGTGCCCCATGAGGTATCCTAAGAAGAAAACCAGGAAGCCCAGGAGCTGCACAAGCTCTCTTGCCCCAGGATGGTTCTTTGCATCAAGCGAGTTGGGGCTGCACAAAGATCCAGGCTATGAAGTAATAACCTCTACTCTCACAACAGAGGAGGGAGCCACTGAGGGGCAAAGCTTGAAAGTTTTCTTTCCTACCTTCATTCCTTGCAGAGGGACCACTTGAAATGGTTCAGAAAAGTCAGCTCATTCAAACAGTAGTAACAAAAACTGGATTATCCCTTCTACAAAGCTAGAATTATATCAATAACAATTTGATGAGAAAAAAATACAGAGTGTAAATTCATTTTAAGCCCTATACACTGCTTTCAAAATATGGAGACTTTTCTTTCAAAGATAATCCTTGTTAGAAACCAGAGGGGATATTTTTAACAACAGCATTTAGCAGTAAATGAATTTGCAAGTTTGGTGACTAGTAATCACAAAATTCTCTTTTTTAGAGAGATTCTATAGTAAACTGTGACTATGTTAAAAGTTCTTTTTTTCTCTCCCTATCTAGCAATCTTGTTTATACTTTCTGAAACACTTTCTTTCTCTTCTAAAAATATCTGAAAAGTTCTCTGACTCCAAAAGCGAAGAGGAAATTACTGGCGTGTTGAAAGAAGAAACATATGGCTAAATTAAATTGCTTTTCTAAGGGGCAACACAAAGTAATTACATACTAAGGGGTTAAGATCTGGAACAAATTTATCAGGATATAGTAGTTAAAAGTTGCCCTCTAAAACCTACAGTATTGGGGGATTAAGATAAAAGTAAGCCACTCATTATCTATAATTGGTCATTTTTTAGAAAATAAATGAATGCTTTTTAAGTTATTACTTGGGTACAACTGTTAAGTTTTGTTTCCCTATTTAAAAATCAGTGCCAAAGATTCTCAGTAAAAACAGGTTAACTCTTACTTTTCTTTATATAATTTTCAGCGATAAAACTTTGAATGTAGATTCAACTTGCTACAATATCCCCTTCACCTGAGCTTGACTATGCACATAAGAGAGAACATTTGGATTGACCTCACTAGTTAACTTAGTCAAACTGTCTGTTTATATTTTTCAGTGAACTGACAAATTCATCGGTTAGTGTTTCCTAAGTGGAAACATTTTGCTGTACAGAGATAAAAACTGTCTTTCACATTACCTCAGTTCTCAGTCATAAATAGTTACTTTATATCTCATCTCCTTATCAGGAGTACATCTACTTTTCTAATCTTTCCTCCCAAGGATAGTACCCTCATGCTGGTTGGGGTAAAGACCTTGGTCGAAATGGTTTCTTCTATGTCTTTGTTGGAATTTTCTGCACAGTGGATGGTCAGAACTCCACCCCTGTGATTCTGCAATGAGGAGTCTCCTTGTTTGCTCATCACTAGCAGGCCTCTCAAGTGTTAGGCCATTGCTCACTTCCGAAATTAAGGTGCTTGTCTTTTTTCTTTCAAATGTGACATTTTCCTTGTGGCTTCCCTGCATGATACCACACTATTGAGCAGCCACTAATTCTCTCAGCACGCCTGTGTCTGTCATGTGGCATCCTGGTTTCTTCTGCAACAAATCAAGGATACGGGAGCTCAAAGTACCATTTGGTACCTACCAATCTAGTCTCCATCTTAAACTTGGATTTTCTATTGTTCCAACACTGCTGGATGTAGTGGGAGACATGAAACCCCAGCTTATATGTTGCCATATTTTTTCCTCACTATCTGGGTGTCCTTGAGTGCTATAATCACCTTGTTTGTTTTACTCTCAAAGTCTCTCCATGTTACCATAGCATTGACTTTTTTGTTTCACCTAGTGGAAATGTCCTCTACATTGTATTCTCCCCTTTTCCTGTCCTCTCTCTTCTCCGTGCCCACAGAAATCAACTAGTCCAAGCCGAATGGCAGACAAAGTACAAAGAAAAATATACTTCAATTGCTTATACTTATTTTTAAAGACTTCAAAGTTTCAGTATTTCATCACGAGTCCCCAAAAAAATGTCAAATTTTCACTTGAAATTACCTCACCTCAAGATTGTTAGGGTCTACTAATCCAATCTTCTTTTCTCACTGCAGTAGTTTGCACTGTCCAATTTCTGAATTTAATGGTAGGGTTCAAAATGGAACTGGAAACACACAAAATAAAAGGAAAATACTAATATCATCACAGTGCATTACGTTCTCAGGGAGTCACAGTTATTAGCCATGTATGTCTCTTAAACTCAGTTTGCTTCTCTCGAATCACTCATCTTAATCAACCCAGTTTAAATAATTATCAGATGATATCTGACCAGACTCAATAACTAGGATTTAAAAAATCAATACAGAATTTGTAAAATAGACAATTATGATTAGAGAATAAATGATATACCATTTACTAGTCACAAAAACCCAAATTAATAAATGTCAAGTTGTGTTATATATGTGTGGTTTTGCTAATAGCATATAATCCTTAAACACTAGGGAACTACTCAGTAGGAGCAGATATAAATATTGTCTTAGTTTAAGACCCTCTTCCTTTGTTGTTCTAAGCTGTACAGTATTCATGACTTTTTGAACCCCTTGTGTTCAAATCCCATATTAATTCATCTCTGTCATTTCTTTGCATTAGCACTTTGAGTACCAGTTACGCAGCATACTAATCTATCCTCATTTAGACAGACTTTGTACTCCTTTTTACTTTTTCTTTTCTTTTTTTGCTTTTTTAGCTCTGCACCTGCGGCATACATAGGATCCCATACTAGGGGTTGAATCAGAGCTGTAGCTGCTTGCCTACACCACAGCCACAACAATGCAGGATCCAAGCTGAGTCTAAGGACCGTAGCTCATAACAATGCTTGATCCTTAACCCCCTGAGCAAGCCCAGGGATCAAACCTGCATCATCATGGATGCTAGTCAGATTTGTTAACAGCTGAGCCATGACAGGAACTCCCAGACTTTGTACTCTAAATGTAATATGTTCAACTGATAAACTTCTGGAGCCCAAACTTTTCTTTTCTTTCTAGTCAATATGCAGTATGTTTGCATTCAACGCAGAATGAAACTGGATCTGGTTACTCCAAATCAATGTGAAACAGAAAAATGCTAACCACAGCTGCATTGGGAAGTTATGTGTCCACCTTGCCCACATACAATTATTTAAATGAATCTACAGTGACTAATTATAGCGGCCTGGAAATCTGTCTTTTATGTCTCTCTGAACTTCAGCTGCTCAAAGAGAAGCACTTTTTTTTTTTTTTCTGAATATACTGAGGCTAAGTGGATCCCATAGAGGGCTTCTACAATCTGTTCTTTAAAGGGAACCCTATTGAAGCAATCTTTTCGCCCTAGCATGCTCGTAGTAAAGCCATATTAAAATTCCCTCTGACTCAGAGGGTGAGTTAGCATGTTCAAATTGTTTGCCTTCATTATGACATTAAATACCTACTACACTTTGGTAAATATCTAACATTTGACATACTATCATTTTTATACTTGTTTGTCTAAAGTAATGAATTTGAATTTATATGACAATAACATAAAGTACAAATTTCAATTAATCAAATACCTGTTGCATACTACATGAAAAAGATTTTGTTTTGTATTTGCTTTTCTCATTCCACTCTTTTGATGTGATATAAAAGCACTGAGTTTGAATATTTCCTGTGAATCTCACTAATAATACAGTGCATAGTGATCATTTTCCAGAAAAAAAAATGAACAAGTTTACATTTTAAAATGATCTTCTATCACGTTTTGAAATGTTTTCCATTTCTCTTTATCTCAGTGATTTAAATATTTTCCAAAAGAAAGGAAATATGGCAAACATTAAAAAGAAGTAGTAACTGTAATGTTTATCTATGTACTAACAATCACTTCACACATATATTCATTTCTAAAATTAAATTTCAATTTTATGGAGTTCCCATTGTGGCTCAGTGGTTAACGAATCCGATTAGGAACCATGAGGTTGCGGGTTCGATCCCTGGCCTTGCTCAGTGGGTTAAGGATCCCGCGTTGCTGTGGCTGTGGCGAAGGCCGGCAGCTACAGCTCCTGTTAGACCCCTAGCCTGGGAACCTGCATATGCCGCAGGTGCGGCCCTAGATTAGGCAAAAAGACAAAAAAAAATTTCATTTTTTTTATCACATCTAAAATTGCATACCTGGATATTCTGGAATACCTGTTTAAATTAAGAGCTGTCTGCAAATATTCTGTGCTAAATTCTGTGCTAAATCAATTTTCTATAAATAATCCCAAATCATCATTTTGTTAGTCATTAATATTAATACATTTACTTATTAAATAGAAAAATAATCTAAAACAACTAATGTACTTCAAAGCTCGTGACCGCTAATGACAACTCAATTTTAACATCATGCCCTGAAAACTTTTCTTTCTTTTCTCCCTTTCTTTCTTTCCTTCTCTTTCTCTTTCCTCCCTCCTTTCCCTTTCTCTTTCTCTCTCCTTCCTTCCTTTTCTTTTCTTTTCTTTCTTTCTTTCCTTCTTTCACTGCACCTACAGCATATGGAAGTTCCCAGGGTCAACTGGGAACTGCAGCTGCCGGCCTATGTCACAGTCACAGCAACTTGAGATCTGACCGCAGCTGCGGCTTGCTGCATTGCTGCAATGCTGTATCTTTAACCCACTGAGGGAGGCCAGGGATTGAACCTGCATCCTCACAGACACCATGTTGGGTTCTTAACCTAAGCCACAGTGGGAATTCCCATGCCCTGAAAATTATTTAACTTATATTTGAAAAGAAAAATAATTTTAAATTGTGAGTTTTCACTTTGAAGAGTGCATTTAAAATGTTACAGTGGAAATTCTCAAAGATCTGAAAAGTTATTGAATGTTCACCTAGCAATATGAACTTCCTTGAAGATAAGGTTATATACAAAAGTATTTCAGAGAGTAATCAAGTATATATCAATTTACCCATCTAAGTTTCCCGTAATTCCGTTATAGGGTTACTTTAAATCAAATCTTTAAAATCAACCTGCAGGAGTCTGGGAGATCCAGATTCAGTAATTCAGAGATTATTTACTTTCTCAATTATTACCATTACCTATTGTGTAGCAGTTTATTGATTACCTTGAACTGACAGAAATTCTGCAACAAAATGATTCTTGTATAAAATGGAATGCTGAGGCATTTTGGGGAATAAAAGAATTCCTATAAATGTTGAACTAAAAATTTTACTGTTACAGAACATTCTGCCCATATTAACATCTGTTCCTGTTTGGGGAGATTTTTCTCTTGGCAAGGTGAGACCATATCCATCCAATGCTTCTCAACCAGTCCCAGAATGTGTGGAGAGCTGCTTAAGAGCTCATCACTCGGCACCTGTTCAGGCTGAACAACCCAAATTTGTGCCGCAGAGTGAAAGCAGTATAAAACACACAAGGTGCAGTAATTCTGCAAAAAGAAATCACATGTGTCCCTTGTCAGAATTCATGAATACTCCACATAATGTGATAGTAAAAAGAAAAATTATCAGATTTATAATTGCAGTCTTTAAATTTTAGGATCACATAGTTCTGCTAGAATTTTGCAAAGAGAATTTCTGAGTACAATTAATTATTAACCTGAGTTAAATGCTTTATATACTATATCTTCTACTTAATCAAATCAGTCATCTTATGACAGGCATCCCCTCACCCACCTGCTAGGGAGTGATGCTTGCTTTCATTAAGTCCATAGCTTCATGGAAGTTATTTAGCTGTGGATACCTGATCAGTCTTGTGTTACTACTAATACAGAGGCCTCCTGGAGTCAAGGAGAGATTGTTATCAGAATCCCAGAGTCTGAGCAACCCCTTATTCACATCACATTCATATCTCTGTCTTGGGAGATGGCACACAAAAAGCTGATTGGTCTCTCTGAACTAGAAAAAAGCCTCTATGCTTAAAATATTATTTCCCCAGGAATTCCCTTCATGGCTCAGTGGTTAATGATCCCAACTGGGATCCATGAGGATGAGGGGCGGTCCCTGGTCTCACCTCAGTGGGTTAGGGATCTGGTGTTGCTGTGAGCTGTGCTGTAGGTCAAAGAAACGGCTTAGACCCCGAGCTTCTGTGGCTGTAGTACAGGCTAGCAGCTACAGCTCCAATTCCACCCCCGGCCTGAAAAATCCCATATGCCATGGGTGTGACCCTAAAAAGCAATAAAATAAAAATAAATAAATAAACATAATTTTCCCATACCAATTTTCTTACTCACAGAGTATAGGGAAACCACCGTTTTATTCATTTTCTTAAAAATATTTTGTTATTTTTAAAAAGTATGTCCATTTGAAAAAAAAAATGAAATGTGTCCTATTTGAGAAGAAATTTGACTCCTACAACACTATTTAAACTGCCAGTCTTGGAGTTCGCTTCGTGGCTCAGTGGTTAACGAATCCAACTAAGAACCATGAGGTTGCGGGTTCGATTCCTGGCCTTGCTCAGTGGGTTAAGGATCTGGCGTTGCCGTTAGCTGTGGTGAAGGTTGCAGATGCGGCTCGGATCCCGCGTTGCTGTGGCTGTGGTGAAGGCTGGCGGCTACAGCTCCTGTTAGACCCCTAGCCGGGGAATTTCCATATGCCGCGGGTGCGGCTCTACATAAAGGCAAAAAGACAAAAAAAAAAAAAAACAAAAAAAAAAAA
>PVHT020000009.1:2910920-3007169 GCA_004024745.2 Catagonus wagneri
TTTTGCCCAGATTCTAAGGAAGCTGAGAATATCTTTATTCAAGCAGAAAACTGATACAACCAGTAGAAAGAACCAGTAAGAGTACAGAAATCTGAATATTCCTGCTGCCAGGATTTACTTTTAATAAAATTAGCTGAAGGCTAATTTTCACAAAATTCCCATTACGCAAACTTCATCCTCAGAAATCCATTTTGGGATTGGTTTTTGAACCCATGTGTCTCTCAGAGGTGAAATGATTTTTTACTTAGAATAGCTAATCTCCTGCCAATAAAAGCAATATTGGTGCTGGTGATAGGAATCTAGGTACTACTAAAAATAACACATCATTGGGAAATCATAGAAATGTCTTTCAGTGGAGGGACAATGTAAATTGTGTGAGGAGAGAAGCTTTACAGCTATTATACAATACAGTCCAAGCACAAAGAGTTGGATCTGTGTCGTAGCAGTTCCAATCTGCACTTCTAGTTGTTTTGTGTTGTTGCTATTGTTATTGAATAAATGAATCAATAAGTTGTAAATAACACCTTTTATGAACATATAAATATAATAATGTAATACAAAATTGTATAAAATATGTTTAATTATAATTGGGTATGTTTTGACAAATCAAATATTTCCAAATATTTCTTATATTACTATTGGGTCAAAGAGTTGGTTTAAACTATAACCATAAACACATTCCTAGAGAACTCTCTGTGCCTTGGTCTCTATATTTCACTCAAAGCTTATTAACATCACACTGTGGAAGTGATGGAAATTTTGTGTAAATATGAAACTAGCATTAATAATAATGTTTTCCCAACATATCCAAAATCTTCCATAGATCACTATGGCAAAGAGGGCTTCAACCTGAATCGTCTCCTACTTTAGTACTGTGGATGCAAAACTCTGTGATTTAAAATGCATTTTCAAGACATTATATTTAATTTTCCAAAATTATACATGAAGCACTATAGAAATCATAGAGCTATGTAAATAAAAAACAATAATTGGGGAACACCAAAGCTCATGATTACTAAGTATTTAAACCCTACTGGTATTTTTTAATGAAAGAATTAGTATAGTGATCTTATGATTCTCCCATAAGTTTTAGACAAATTCATATTACTGACTAGTGATAGAAATTGTTATAACTATGTTGATTTGGTTAACAATAAAAAGCATAGTTTATGTTGTATAAAACCATAAAGATGTTCAATGTTCTTATTTCATTTTTATGTGCATTAATGACAGGTACATATTTATTCAGTATAATCTTCATTTACAGGTGAATAGGTGAGGATAGTCTCCTATATGCCTTCTTTATTTTCTGCAGCATTCACTTTATGGTCTGCTGCCTTTAAAAACACATGGCTATTCTGGGAACTCTCACGATCCAGTCCACTTTCAGCTATAAATTGAATTTCTGAAATCTATGGTCTCATTTACCATGTTAGCCCTTACTGTGTTAGTGCATATCATAATTCCTTACTGTTAAAGAAATTCATAAAATCCTAGGGCATGGCTAAGGTCAAAAGTTTCTCTAACACATATTTTTCTCTACTTAACTCAGAAGCATCACTTTAACTTACTGTATAGCTTGCTTTATTTATATATAAAAGGCAGTGGATTTTAATTTTGCTGAGACATTTCAAAAACATATATTTACAACAAAAGCTGCTTACATTTATTGATTCTTTTGTGTTTCATACAACAGCAGTTTTTATAGGATTATTTTTCTTTTTCCTTTTTTCTTTTTTTTCTGGTCTTTTTAGGGCTGCACTTGAGGCATATGGAAATTCTGAGGCTAGGGGTTGAATTGGAGCCATAGCTGCCAGCCTACAGCACAGCCACAGCAACACAGGATCTAAGCCGAATCTGCAACCTACGCCAGAGCTCACGGCAATGCCAGATCCTTAACCCATTGAGTGAGGCCCGGGTTTGAACCTGCATCCTCACGGATACTAGTCAGATTCGTTTTTGCTGCACCACCACATGAACTTCAGGATTATTTTTCTTGAATACATATCTTAGGAACAGTTTATTCTGTTATTATGCAAAAGAAGCAAGGGTTCCAAAATAAATCACTCTGTGTCCACATTTCTGACGAGTTTTCTGGTGGGTACTTACAGACTCAGTCCATGTGAATATTTGTTGGAGGAAAAATAAGAGGATTTTTTGGCACAATAAGTTAAAACAGGATTGGGTAGGAAACATGTTATCATACATTGTATACATGAATGAAGTTGAGTCTATGTATTATAATTTTAAGGGTTGTTGTACTTATCTGAGAAAATTTATAAGACAGGAGATTCGAAGCACTCTCTTTTATGGGTAAAATGGACATTTCCCACACTTCACACAGACTACTAATGGACTAGCAGAGAAATCAGGAAAATCATCAAAGATATCCAGAAAATATGATAAAAATCACCAAACTTTTTGGTACACAATGGCAGAATATGTTAAATGGCATGAGAAGAAAGAAACCAAGTCAGCAAACCAAGTAGCTGGGTGGACTTTAAATAAGCATATGCAAGGGCATCTGTGGAACTCGAAGAGTATTTGATTAACGCTTAAGCATGAAACGGATCCTGCAATAAGCTATCCTGTACAAATATAGTTCATGAAAATATAAATCAAAATAAAATACACATAAATAAATCTGTTCTATCATTTGGCTTCATTCTTAAGAGCTGTAATTTCTACCTAACATAACACTTGGAAATGTTGAACCAAATGGATGAAGAAATTAACCTGAATTCAATAGTCAGTTTTGCCACCTGTTAGTGTGCATACTTGAGCAAGCTATTCATTTTCCAAAACAGTTTATCTGCATTACAAACATAAAACACCACATAATTTTTCCCCAAAAATTAACTTCAAAAATCCAGAAGTGGAATTAAATCAGGCACATTTTGATCCAAAATTTCACAGTGCAATTAAGAGTTCTTTCTTTTCAAATCTTTGTTCCTCTGAGTTTTGACTTCAATCTAAGACCAGTACTCTTTATGACAGCAAAAATTACTGTGTGGATCTTAGTTCTTAAACTACATATCTTCTTCTGTCTCTAGGACAATTCCTACCTTCCCAGAAAATGATCTATATTTACTATAATTGGACTAGATAAGATCAAATGTCTACCCCAGAATAATGCAGTGCTGTCAGGTAAATGGACAGTCTGATTAACTTAACGTAGGTAAAGGGCTTCATACCTTGAACCAGAAATGAAGAAGCTTTCCTGGAAGAAGATACTCAGTTCCTAAAATGTGTGTGGGCCGGGGTGGGGGTTGGAGTGGTTACAAGAAGAAGACAAAGAGGTTCATTATTGCTAAGAGGGCAGCTATCACGTTATCTACGATATTATTTCATCCAATTGTTACACAAATTAAGTGAGATAAAGCATGTACAGCCATTTATACAGTCTGTTTCCTATTAAGCAATTACATTTTCAGCAATAATGATGTGATATTAGGACAGGAAATGACAATATAGAAATGCATTTAGGCAACTGAGCCTACATGTAGGCATCTTGAAACTTGCGTATTGGTATCTTATTCTGGCATTCCTTGTTTAAAATTGAAAATGCTCTTTTTATATGAAAATAAGTGTTTAGTACATATCTCTGATGGAAGTATACATCAGAAAAGGGTAGTATACTCACTAAGAATATAGACAACTATCTGCCTGCTAAATTGACCTGCAATTATTCTGAACAGTCTTCTAAGTACACAGAAAAGACTAGAGATTACATTAACCATTTTCTAAAAGTGAATGAGTGTTAGAAACCACGATGCAGCTATCCAGTTACAGAGTACCTGTGTGCAGTGCACTGGATGTCATACCAAGTTAAGAATAACATGTCCCAGCTTTACCACACAAAGGGGGTAAATATAATAGTAACAGCTAATTACAGCTACACAAAACTTTATACAGATCTTCATCATAAAAGCAATGATGCTACTGGAAATGTCCCTGAAAAGAGTTCTCTACTTATTCCTCATATTGGTTCTCTGAATTGGCAAAATTAAACCACCCAACATTTCAATATTTTCTATATGTTACCTAGTCCTGAACTATTTTTGCAGCAATTAAATCACTAACTAAATTCATCTCTATTTCCTTTTCTTTTTTTTATTTTTCCTTTCTTACATATACCATGGCATGTGGAAGATCCCTGGCAAGAGAACAAACCCTGAGACACTGCAGTGACAATGCTAAATCCTTAAGCCACTGAGCCACAAGGGACCTCATCTCAATTTTAAATACTTACCAGGATTTCCCTTGGTAAATAAATAAGTAAATGACTAAAATAATCAGAGTCATGAAAAATTCTGATTTAAAATGAAATCTCTGAGGAAGTACATCAATAATTGAATTAAAGCTAAAAAGAGGATGTTTTTTTGAGAAAGTTTTATAATTTTTATTATCTAAAACTTATGAGAACTGGAGTTACCATTGTGGTTCAGCAGGTTAAGGACCCAACATGTCTCTATGAGGATTCAAATTTGATCCCTGGCTTCTCTCAGTGGGTTAAGGATCAACTGTTGTCACAAGCCAAGGAGTAGGTTGCAGATGTGACATAGATCCAGTGTTGCTGTGGCTGTGTCACAACTTAGACCCAGTGGTGCTGTGGCTGTGGCACAGGCCTCAGCTGCAGTCCCAAGCCCTAGCCTGGAAATTTCCATATGCTGCAGGTGTAACCATTAAATAAATATACAAATAAAAATTATGCATAAAAAGAGAAAATTTTAATTCAGGATGTATCACAAGAGTCAGAAAATATGATGGCTGCATTAAACATATATTGAAGATGGTAAATAATCAATTTAATGATGTAACAAATAAAAATAGTGAAATTGCAAATATTGTCAAAATTTTTTTGAAAGAGGAGGTATTTTAAAGTCAAGTGAAATGAGAAAAGTAAGGGAGAATAAACATGGAGAAAAATAAGAAAGAATCAAGATACAGCTTTATTTATTTAAAGAAGATTTATTGATGTAAGAATAAATATTGTATAATAGAAATTTAGAAGAGAATAAAAGATTAAAATAATCAAAACAACTATTTAAAAAGAGCATTTATGGTGTGGAAGTGTGAACTGAAGATTGGAACTTACCATCTGCCTCTACACAAGTTGAATCATGAGCCGCTGGAGCTGCCGACCCTCTAAACCCTCTGAAAGAAAGTCAGGGTGGAGATCAGGAGTGAGGTACTCTGAGCTGTGGGAAAACTGGCAGAACAGACTTTTAAATAGATATTTTCAGGAGATTTTTATGAGCCCAATTCTTGCATGTCCTCATATCTAGGAAAGCACTAAAATCCTTCATGGTGGAGATGTCTGTTCCTCGTGACTAGCAATAATCTTCATGAGACTAGCAGCAACCTTATGTAAAATGTGTGCTTGGTTGCACATACCTCCCCCTTCACAAAAATCATGTATGTACTGCCATTCCCCCCACCTCTTTGGAGCAGTATCTCAAAGCATCTGAAGTGCCCTCTCCTAGGCTATAGTCCTCATTTTACCCTGAATAAAACTTGACTCTCAAATTTTAAGTTGTGCATATTTTTTTTTAAGTTGACAGAAGCAAATAATAAAGCAATCACAACTTACACTTTCAAACTAAAAAGGCTCACACGAAAAAGCAGGCAATAATTAAAAAAACCTCTAAAATGTTGAAAACCTGTTTATAAGTTTCAAAGACAAAAAAAAATCCCATCTGAATATGGAAGTGGAAATGGTTGATAAAAAAGAAGAAACAGATATAAGTATGTGAATGAACATAAGAGGACCATATCATCAAATCAGATTGATAAAAATTAGAGTTCTTACCTAGGATCAAGCTTTACTAATAAGTAGACAAACAGACTCTGATACACCTGGGAAATCCAGGGGCTTCTTCAGGTCTGTTGTCCTGAATTAGCACACAATCTCTGCCCCAGTTGAAAGGAGTCTGAGGCTTGTGTGTTCCCCAAAGGACATCATTTAAGATATCAAACATCTCCATTTTATACCATGATTGCTAAAGGCTTTGTATAATATTTTAAGAGAGTTACTAAAATCCTTTGATTTTAGCTTTGTTTATCTTAAGGAATCTTAAGCCAAGACTATCCAGCTAGAGTTTCCATAGATAAGGCCATTCCTTTTTGTTAAACAATATTAGCAGTCTTATTTAG
This sequence comes from Catagonus wagneri, assembly GCA_004024745.2. Classification (NCBI taxonomy): domain Eukaryota; kingdom Metazoa; phylum Chordata; class Mammalia; order Artiodactyla; family Tayassuidae; genus Catagonus; species Catagonus wagneri. The sequence continues at coordinate 2,917,077 of PVHT020000009.1, forward strand.
GAGGAGTTTTAGTTAACAGGGAGTGTACAAGACTAAACTAGGTCACTTTCCTCCTTCTCCAGGGACATAGCTTTAATATTCGGGAGAGACGAATCACAATCCAGCTGCTTTAACACTTTCCTTCCACATGTTTCCCTTTTAGTCTAATATTTAATCTTGTCTCATATTTTTCGGGTTTTTTTCTTTTTTTTCTGATGGTCGGGTACACCCATGGCATATGGAAGTTCCCAGGCTCGGGCTGTAATCTGAGCTGTAGCCACTGGCCCACACCACAGCCACAGCAATGTGGGATATAGACCACCTCTGTAACCCACACCACAGCTCACAGCAACACTGGATCCTTAACCCAGTGAGCTGGCCAGGGGTTGAATCTGTGTGCTCATGGACGCCAGTCAGGTTCTTTACCATTGAGCCACAACAGGAACTCCTTAGGTTATTGTTGTTATTATTTGTCTTACAAAATTTTCTCCAAATTTTTTTACAAAGTGATAAGTCAATTAACAATTAAAAGACCACCAGGATTTGAAACTTTTAATGGGAAATATGGATTCCCCTTACAAATAGGGTGATTTTGACAATATGCCTTCTATCTTCTCCTAAAGTCAGTCTTTCTAGCTCAGCAGTTATAAGATTTACTACAAAGCTAATAATAACAATACTTTCATTATAAGTTATATTTCGGTGTCTAATACCAGGCACATGCATAGGCGTTGACAAATAAAGAATCACAGAATTGTCTCTGCCACTTGGTCATGGAGGGATTCACAACTGGCCTTAATGAGAATAGATGAGATAAATTTATGTTCCAACCTAACATTCTCTGGAATACATATTGTCAAAAAAAATGTTATCGATATGACAACTGGGACATCACCTTTTGGGGGAATGCTTATTTAATCTTAGGCTTGGTACCACTAGATCTGGAAAAGAAAAGAAAAAGTGAGACATTTCCTCTTTACATGGGCCACAGTTCCTTGGATGGTTCAATAATCTCATAGTTTGGCAATTTGGTCCATGTGTTTGTGTCATCTCTTAGTTCACAAGTACAAAGTCTAATTTCTCACACACCTGGAAACACGTAGCTATTGTGAGGGATGTGACCAAGTCATCTAGTTTAGCCTTACAATCCTTTTTAGGTCTGCAACTATGTTTTTCTTTTTCCAGGATCATCTACATTATTCACTTTACTTTTTCAATTATCCCTACAATTTGCATTCATTCTGAGTCTATTTACCTAATTATACATAACTGTGCTTGTCTTTATCTTAAGATTCTGTCATATTCAAATGATGCACTAAGAGTAGGAGCTTGGTGCTTCCTCTATTGCTTAAAAAAATGTTTCTTAATTGTGACCACTATGAGAACTTGGCCTTGCCCTCCTCCATCAAGGTTGTACCATCTCTAAGGTGTGTTTTTGCTGATTTCCAAACAGTAATTTATCCTTTAATCCAGAAATTCTTATCAGTGAATCAGGTGTTCGGCTTTGCTTTGGCTGGACAAAAACTATGAGGCTTCAAACAGACAGTGACAGGAACAAGTCTTTGGAAACTTCTATCCTTGACCATTTGAGTAGGACAGTAGTTTATCAAACTACTTCTGAACGCAGTTAACTCCCCTTGAATTCTGCTCCTTTTAGTATGCCCTTTAATATAATCCACTTTATGAGTAGGCTTTGATGTTTCACCCTCTCCTGTTGACTAGCCAAAGGCTATTTTCCCCAAACTATTGAATACAACCTAATATTCCACCTTCATTTCACTCTCAGTGGTAGGGCAAGATCTTGGCCTCTCCTTCACTCTTTTTCAGATTCTATGGCCTTAATTAAAGCAATAAATTCAGTACCTTATTTGAGAATCATCTGTTATGAATCATGATACTCATAATTGGATTTGAATTCTTTCAGAGTAGGATATAGAGAATGAATTTGCCAAAGTGTTTAAGGAGTGGGAAATGGGGATGGAGCTGTTCTCTTCACCAATCAAATTTTGATAATAAACTGTCAAACTCTCAATAGAAAAACTCCATATATTTATTTTCATCACTCCATTTTTATAAGCCCAATAAACAAGTCCACCCAGCTGATCTGGCTGTCATTGCCTCACCTGCCTTTTCAAGTCTCTTCATACTCTATTTTTCAAGGTGTGGATTTTTTCCCTCATTATGCAGTCCCTCTGTGAAGTACTAAGCCAGTTAAGATCCTGCCTGCTGAATATTCCCTTGTTTTCCCAAGAGCAACTTTAAACAAAGCATCCAGGATCAAGAAGCCCACCCTATAATGGCATCAATCAACATCCCTGTCAATGACATTAAACTAACTTTTTCTCCATGATTATTGTAAAAGTAGTATAAAGTCATTTAGATTCACAACATTTCAACCATTTACAAAGGAGTCCCTTTGTGTGTGGGAAAAGGTAGGGCAGTTACTGCTTTCAGGGTATACATGTCCAACAGTTGTATTTATCTACAGGTGCAGATTAGTTGGCACATTTCTGGAAACTCCTTCCCAAAAAAGTTTACCATCTGCTAAGAATCAATCGACTCAAATAATGCATTCCATTCAGTAGAATAAAAAACTTGTAATGTGCCTTCTGAATATTACTTCTAAGAATACAAGCCTGGGAGTTCCCACTGTGGCATAGCAGAAACAGATGCAACTAGTATCCATGAGGATGAGGGTTTGATCTCTGGCCTCACTCAGTGGGTCAGGGATCCTGGCATTGCCATGAGCTGTGGTTTAGGTTGCAGACGCCGCTCTGACCTGGCGTTGCTGTGGGCTGTAGCTCAGTTTCAGCCTCTAGCCTGGGAACTTCCATATGCCATGGTGTGGCCATAAAAAGCAAAAAGCAAAAATAAAAAACAAACAAAAGGAATACAAGTCTATATAATATATCCTTACAGATAACAGATGCTGTTAATTGAGTTTCTTAAGAGGACACCACCTTTCCCACAGTCTTTAGGCTACTTCTACCAAAGGCTTAATATTGCTTTCCAGTGATAGCAAGAATTAGCCCATACACTGATTTTTCTCACACTTCCATATACTCTTCTTTTAGATTTTTCAACTGTACCAGAGCTGTTATTGAAAATCAAGGAATTGAAATGTTGCTACCTTCCCTCAGTCTTATAATGCTTAACAATTTAGCCAGTTCCACTGGATCTATTTCCTCCAAATTCTACTGATAAAATTCCCCACATGAATTTACCCAATTATTAGGATGGCTAGGTAGTAATTCCGTCATCAGAGCCTCATTACATTTTTCCATTCCCACCCTTATCTTTTAAAAAGTGCTCTAGCCATTATGATTTATGAGTCTGTAAAGTAATCCTGTTCACAGTGCCACTGAAAGAAGCTAACACAAAAATTGAATTGTCAGATCTGACTCACACAAATCAGAGACATTGACCAGCATTAAATTCTACTAATATCTGAAAGATAGAATCATGCAAGAAGCAAAGCAAAGGTGAGAAAAATCTGGCACATTCTGCAAAGCTCCTTGGTGCTCCAGTCTTCACATTGGACACCATTCCTCCACCACAGTGTGATAGATGAGGTCACTAAGTGTAATTGCAAACTAGCTCACCTAATAAGGAGAGTTTCAATTGTGAAGCACCCTTTTTTTTTAATTCACAGATGATTTCAGCATTTCTATGACATTTTCCAAGGGGTCATGCTTCATAAATTCGTAATTTCTAGGTTTGCTTACTATAAGCAATCCTGAAGTATGACTATTCTGCTAAGATTAACCCATAGGTAGTACTCTGTTACTAGGAAACATCAGAAGTTTATTTACCAGAAGCTCAAAATATATCTACATGAAAATAAGGCCAAGACACCAATCTTCTTTCTGAGGACAATTTTTTTCCAACAGAATTCCTTCATAATTTGGAGAGATACAGATTTCAGGCCAGCTACTTAACTTCTACTTCTAGGTCCAGGATGGGTTTAGGGTTTTCTGTAATTCTAAAATCTATACGTTAACAGGTATCAATGTCAGAAACTTGATGGGAAATGAGTTTGATCTAAGAAACCTAAATGCAAAATACAATATAAACAATGTATGTCCAAGTACAGATGAAGTTCCAAAAATTCTTCACAGAAGATTATTTTTAAAAGATACTCACCCAGACTTTTAATGAAAGCTTATTTATCTGCATTCTTTACTTGAACATTTTCTTTTTCTCTTATTTTACCTTTGGTTCAATTTGAGTTTATTCTGGTGTACGTTGTGCTATGGATCCAATTTCATCTTGTTTCAACGGACTCTACTTCATCAATATCTTTTATGAAGTTTTCCTAACCTTTTTGATTTGAGATAGTCTTCCTTAATATATGATAAATCTTTATAATAGGTTGGTTTTATTTCTGGTTTTCTATTCCATTGGTTTTAATATATACCATAAAACAATGCCAAAGTATGTTTTATTATGTGATGAACTGGTTTACCAAGGCTGCTGTAGTAAAATGCCACAAGCTGCACGGTTTAAACAACATAACTTGGAGTTCCTGCTGTGGCTCAGCTAAAGTGAATCTGACTAGCATCCCTGAGGACACAGGTTTGATTTCTGGCCTTGCTCAGTGGGTTAAGGATCTAGCATTGCCATGACCTGTGTTGTAGGTCTGAGACGCAGCTCAAATCTGGCATTGCTGTGGTTGTAGTGCAGCTCTGATTCAACCCCTAGCTGGGAAGTTCCATACGCTGTGGGAGTGGCGCTAAAAAGACAAAAAATAAATAAATAAAATAAGTAACGTAACTTTATTTCTTACAGTTTTGGAGGATGGAAAGTTCAAGATCATGGTCAATTTAGTTCCTAATGAGTGCTCTCTTTGTGACTTGTAGATGGGCATCTTCTCTCTAAGTGCTTCAGGTCCTTCCGGTGTTCTTGAATGTGTGAGACAGAGAGAGAGGGAGAGGTGGAGAGGAGAGAGAGTGAACTCTAGTGTCTCTTCTTAGAAGGACACTAATTTTATCTGATAAAGTTCTTATCCTTTAGAATTCATTCAAATCTAACTACTTTTATAAAGTCCCTCTCTCCAAATTCAGTCACTCTGGGAGTTAGAACTTCAAAGTATGACTTTTCTGGGAATATATTCAGTCTGTAACATGGGATCTTTATCATAGGTGTATATTTTATTATCTAGCAGAATCTCCCAAACTTTTACATCATTAGCGCACCATTTTTAATATTATTTTTATCTTTATTCTTATATATTTTCCTTTATGAATATTAGAATCAGTTCCTTTCATAAAAATATTTAATATGAAGCAAGTTTAATTTAACCAAGTATTTCACATATGTGTATGTATTTCTATTTTTATTTATGTTTGCGTATTCTGTATCCTCATAATAAAAAAAAATACAAATGGTTTTCCAGGAAACACGAACATTTACAAAAGCCATATGACAAATTAAGGCATTTATTAAAAAGTCAAAACAGATACCAAAACGTAAATCTAATAAAACACAGTGGATGATCAAAATACAAAGAGTGATACTTTTTTTTTGTTATGTGTTTATTTGTTTGTTTGTTTTTGTCTTTTTAGGGCCACATCCGTGGCATATGGAGGTTCCCAGCCTAGGGGTCGAATTGGAGTTGTAGTCACGGTCCTAAGCCACAGCCACAGCAACACCACAGAGACTGAGCTGCATCTCAGACCTACACCACAGCTCATGGCAATGCTGGATCCTTAACCCACTGAGCGAGGCTAGGGATCAAACCTGCATCCTCATCGATGCTAGTCAGATTCATTTCCACTGAACCATTATGGTAACTCCAGGTTTTTTTTTTAATTTAATGATTTTTATTTTTTCAATTATAGTTGATTTACAGTGTTTGCCAATTTCTACTATACAGCAAAGTGACCCAGTCATGCATATACGTATTTATATATATATATATATACATATATATACATATATCCTTTTTATCACATTATCCTCCATCATGTTCCATCATAGGTGACTAGATATAGTCCTGTGCTATACAGCAGGAACTCATTGCTTATTCACTCCAAATGCAATAGTTTGCATCTACTAAGCACAGACTCTCAGTCCATCCTACTACTTCTACTTCCCCCTTGGCAACCACAAGTCTGTTTTGCAAGTCCATATGTTTCTTTTCTATGGAAAGGTTCATTTATACCATATATTAGATTCCAGATATATGTAATATATGGTATTTGGCTTTCTCTTTCCAACTCACTTCACTTAGTATGAGATTCTCTAGTTCCATCTATGTTGCTACAAGTGGCATTATTTTGTTCTTTTTGTGGCTGAGTAGTATTCCATTGTGTATATATACCACATCTTCTTAATCTAATCATCTGTTGATGACATTTAGGTTGTTTACATGTCTTGGCTATTATGAATAGTGTTGCAATGAGCATATAGGTGCATATGTCTTTTTCAAGGAAAGTTTTGTCTGGATACATGCCCAAGAGTGGGACTGCTGGGTCATATGGTAGTTCTATATTTCGTTTTCTGAGATATCTTCATATTGTTTTCCATAGCGGTTGTACTAATTTACATTCCCACCAACAGTGTGGGAGGGTTCCCTTTTCTCCACACCCTCTCCAGCATTTGTTATTTGTGGACTTACTAATGATGGCCATTCTGACTGATGTCATATTTGCATTTCTCTAATAATTAGTGATGTTGAGCATTTTTTCATGTGCCTGTTGGCCATCTATATATCTTCTGATCATAAAGATCAGAGGAAATCAATAAAATAGAGATTCAAAAAAACAACAGAAAAAAATCAATAAAACCAAGAGCTGATTCTTTGAAAAGGTAAACAAAACTGACAAACCTCTGGCCAAGAAAAGGAGAGAAAAATCCAAATAAACAAAATAAGAAATGAAAAAGAAGATATCTCAACGGATACTGTATAAAGTATAAAAAACCATAGGAGAATATTATGAACAATTATATGTTAACAAATTTGACAACCTATAAGAAATGGAGAACTTTCTAGAGACTTACAGCCCACCAAAACTGAATCTAAAAGCAAGAGATCAACTGAACCAACTGACCACTAGAAATAAAATTAAATATGTAATAAAAACACTTCCTAAAACAAAAGGTCAGGACCAGATGGCTTCACAGGCAAATTCTACTAAACATACAAAGAAGAAATTATACCCAACCTTCTTACACTTTTCCAAAAGTTTGAAGAAGAAGGAGCACTCCCAAAGACATTCTATGAAGCCACCATCACCCTAATACCAAAACCAGACAAAGGTACTCCCAAAAAAGGAGAATTATAGGCTAATATCTTTGATCAACATAGACGCAAAAATTATCAACAAAATTTTAGCCAACCGAATCCAACAACATATAAGAAAGATCATACACCACGACCCGGTGGGATTCATCCCAGGTTCAAAAGAATGAGACATTTGTAAGAAAGAATAATAGATTTGCCACACAAACACTTCAGATAAGAGCAAAAACAAAAAACAGATGGAAAAATTTTTAAGTTAATAAATATAAAATATACCTGAACTCACTAGACAAATTGGAAAGTAATCTTAGATATTTATATAAGAGAAGTGAAAAGAAAAATAACTGTGTTAACAGCTTCAAAACTATATGCAACTTCAACAAAAAAAACAATGAAGCAAAAGTAAGGAATGCGGCAAAAAGTCAAAATTAATGATCTAAAACTTACCCATGAATTGGAATTATTAAATAAATTAAAATGCTAAATATGTCCAAAAATATATACAAAATTGGTAAACAATTTATTAACCTAATAAAAAAAAGAATTACAAACATAAAAATATTATAAGGGAGAAATGATTATTGGAATGAGAAAATTTAGTGTATTTAAAAAATATTTACTTCTAAAACTTTTTCAAATCATTTGAAATGCATACTTTCTAAAAGAATGTATTTTCTAAAAACAGGCCCAAAGATAACATTTTTAAACAGATCAATTTCCAAGAGGAATAGAAAAAAATTTAAGCAACCAGCCCACAGAAATGCAACTGGTCCTGCTGGCTTAACAGGGAATTCTACCAAACATTCAAAAGCTATTATTATATGCTGTTTAATTCGTTTAAGACAATATATGTACTCTGCCAGCGTGTTCTAAGCTCCTTGTGAAAAAGAATCTAAAATAAAAAAGAAACATCCAAAAATCAAACAAACAAAAAGCTTCACTTGAAAATTTGGGATCATGTTATTTGAATTTCTATTCATTGTTTGGGAATACCCTCAAATATGGACTGTGTGTTCATAAATAATTTCAAGGTATGTAGCAAAAATTAATGCAAATTATCTCTACTAGCTCAAAGCCTTAACCTTGCTTTAAGTGATTAATTACATCATATAAAACCGAAAACACAGAGATATACATACAATAGTAATAAGGAGGCATACACAAAATCATATCCACTTCATAAATGTACATATCTGATAGTAACATAAAACAATAGCATAATAAAACCCAAGCACTTCAGTTAATACAACTATCTGTTAAATTATATAAAAATATTTATTTCTTAGAAAAAATTAAAAATATAAACAAAAGACAAGGTAATAAATATAAGATAGATGTAAATATATAAAAATCTATATATAAGTTATATATATATAACTTATATATGTTACCTATATATTATAAAATTATAATATAATTCTTAAAATAACAACATATGGAAGATGAAATTTAAATTGAATCAAACTGCAATCTGAAGACAAATGAAGATGAGATTACCTAGCTGAAATACACAGCTGAAGAAATTATAGTATTATGTATTATTTGGAGTAAATTTAAAAAAAGAAAATATGAAAAAAGTTTTTATAAAGATCAAAATGAAAAAGTCTAAAATACCTCTAATTTGAGTTGCAGACAAAAGGAATAGCAACAATATGGGATGGTAACAATCAAAGAAATTATATCTGATAAAATTCCATAAATGTTGAAGTCAGGCATCTTCCAATTCCAGAATCATGATGATTTCAGACAAGCTAGTTCAAGAAATGCACACTTGGATGTCTGGAAATGAGTGTTAAAATCATCATATAAAAGATAATATCTTAAAAACAGCCAGAGAGAAGAAAAATCACATCTTGGGAATTCCCGTTCATACCCAGCAGGTTCTGAACCTGAACAGTAATCATGAGGTTGTGGGTTTGACCCTTGGACTTGATCAGTGGGTTAAGGAGACAGAATTGCCATTAGCCATAGTGTAGGTCACAGATACAGTTTGGATCCCAAGCTGCTGTGGCTGTGGCGTGGGTGAGCAGATGCAGCTCCGATTTGACCCCTAGCCTGGGAACTTCCACATGCTGCAGCTGCGGCCTTAAAAAAAGAAAAGAAAGAAAGAAAAATCACATGAAATGGAATGCCAATAGACTACTGGTAGGTTCCTCACCTCAGCAAAGATATAAATGACTTCTTATCATTATAGTTTTGAGACAAACTATTGTACACTGAATTGAATTTTTAGCAAAGTTATTTTAATCATGAATATAGGTAGATATTTTCAACAAAAAAATGAATTGTAATTTGTTAATACCAACAACAGGAACTTCTAAATTATGTTTTTGAAGTATTTGCAGTGATTCTTGACAGAGATTTGCCCCACCTCTGATTTTGGCCAAACCCACAATGAACAGTTCCTGTACATTCATCTCTCTTGACAGCTGCCACAACTAGTGCCAGCCTTGATGCTTTCTATTTTATTCCTCCAGACATTTTCTACAGAGTTCTCTGGATGTTTAGGCAAACAAGCCAAGAAATGAGTATCTCCAGAGCCTACTCTCAAAAAAGAGGAGTAATAGCTGGTGGATAAACAACCAGATGATTCTGGAGGCCTTCTACCATCTTGACCATTTTCTAACTCCCTCAGATTCTTCTGGCCTGTTTTCTGGGATAATTTCCAAAATGGCCTGCATCTTCATCCTCATTTCAAGCTCTGATTTTAGAGATCTCAAACAAAAATAGTTATACTTAATGTAGGATAGGAATTAGCGTAGAAGTAAAGTTAGAAGTATAAGAAAGTCAGCTGAGTTACAACATTAAAGGCTACGCAAGTAAATTTAAGTCAACACTATAAGGTCATATAAAACAGTAAGAGCGATATAATGTTTTAGGCTGAAATACAAAACACAATATAGGAACTAAATACTGGACAGCAATATCATCTATATGAGAATATGAGAAGCATAATGAGAGTTAAACTTTTGGAACTTATTCAGCCTTTGCAAGATTAATGCATATTTTAAAATTTTACAGGTAAAAGTCACAAATAGCAACAGAGCACATGTCTTCAAAACCTGAAGGTTGAAGACAAGTAGAATTTCCCATTTATCCTCAAAAAAGACACGAAAAGAAATATCTACAGTTAAGAATACATGCAAAAATAAAAATAACAGGAATTCCTGCTATAGCACAACAGGATCTATGGTGCCTTGGGAGCACTGGAATGTAGGTTTGAGCCTAGGCCTGGCACAGTGGGTTAAGGGTCTGGCTTAGGTTGAGATTATGGCTTCGATCTGTTCCCTTGCCTGGGAATTCCATATACCTTGGGACTGCCAGAAAAGAAAAAAATTTTAAAACGATAAAAACAATATAATGAAAACTATTGGTGTTTTCAATAATAACTGAGAATAGAGTTTACTTCTCAGATTAGGGAAAACTGATATGATTAGAGAGTGAAATCAATTATTTGAAATTTAAAATATTTTACAGAAATAATCTAAAAATTGGATAAATATTTATTATCCTCTTTACAACTTTTTGTAAGCCTAAAATGTTTCACAGTATATTTAAAGGAAATTAATGAAGTATTTAAACTTAAAATAAATCATTAAATAGCATGAATACTACACATGAAGCAAAATGAAATACTCAGTTGAAAGAATTAAATGTTTTTTCTTTGTATTCTCTGATTTCCATGGCTAGGACTTCCAAAGCTATCTTGAATAAAAGTGGGGACTGTGGACATCCTTTTCTTATTGCTGCTCTAGAAATGCTTTCAATTTCTCACCATTAAGAATGATGTTAGCTTCGGGTTTGACATATACGCTCTTCATTAAGTTGAGGTAGTTTCCCTCTATCTCCACTTTCTGGAGATTTGTTTTTTTTAATGATAAATAGGTGTTTGAATTTTGTCAAAAGCTTTTTTCTGCATCTATTGAGAGGACTAAATGTTTTTATTTTTCAATTTGTTAATGTGGTGTATCATGTTGATTGATTTGTGAACAATCCTTGCATCCCTAAAATAAATTCCATTTAATTATAGTGTATGATCCTTTTTAATGTATTGTTAGATTCATATTGCCAGAATTTGGTTTTTGTTTTTTCAGTTTGCTAGAATTTTGTTGACAATTTTTGCATCTATGTTCATCAATGATATTGGCTTGAGTTTTCTTTTTTTGTGGTATCTTTATCTGGTTTTGGTATCAGGGTGATGGTGGCCTCATAGAATGAGCTTGGGAATGTTCCTTTCTCTGCAATTTTCTGGAAGATTTTCAGAAGGATAGGTCTTAACTCTTCCTTATTTTGTTAACAAAAATAAACCAATAGGACCAAGTTAAACTTAAATTCTTTTTAACAGCAAAGGAAACCATAAGCAAAACAAAAAGAAAACCCACAGAATAGGAGGTAATCTTTGCAAACAAAGCAACCAACAAGGGATTAAATCTCCAAAATATACAAATATTGCATGTAGTTCTATATCAAAAAAAATTAACAACCCAATTAAAAAGTAGACAAAATATCTAAATAGGCATTAATCCAAAGACAGATGTGGAGTTCCCATTGCGGCTCAGTGGTTAAAAAATCTGATTAGGAACCATGACATTGAGGGTTCAATCCCTGGCCTCGCTCAATGGGTTAAGGATCCAGCCTTGCCATGAGCTGTGGTGAGGTTACAGACGCCACTCAGATCCCGCATTTCTGTGGCTGTGGTGTAGGCCCGCGGCTACAGCTCTGATTAGACCCCTAGACTGGGAACATCCATATGCCATAAATGCAGCCCTAGAAAAGGCAAAAAGACAAAAAAAAAAAAGACAGATGGCAAAAAAAGCAAATGAAAAGATGCTAAACATCATTAATTTTTAAGGAAATATAAGAAATATAAATTAAAACTACAATGAGCTGTCACCTCACACCAGTCAGAATGGCCATCATCAAAACGCCTACAAAAAATGATACTGGAGAGGGTGTGGAGAAAAGGTAATCCTCCTACATGTTGGGGGGAATATAAATTGGTACAATTACTCTAGAGAAGAGCATGGAGGTACATTTACAAACTAAATGTAGAACTACCATACGATCTATCAATACCATTTGTGGGCATATATCTGGAGAAATCCATAATTTGAAAAGATATATGCACCTTGATGTTTAATGAAGTGCTATTTACAATAGCCAAGACATGAAAGCAACCTATACGTCCACCAACAGAGGAATAAATAAAGATGTACTACATATAAATAATGGAATATTACCCAACCAATGCAAAGAATGAAATAATGCCATTAGCAGCAATATGGACAGATCTAGAAATTATCATACTGAGTTAAGTCAGACAAAGACGAATATCATATGATATCACATATGTGGAAGCTAATAAAAAAATATACAAAGGAACTTATTTTGTATAAGTATAAGCAGACTCACAGATTTCAAAATCAAACTTACAGGGGAAATTGAGGAAGAAGAATAAAGTAGGTGTTTGGAATTAAAATATACACACTACTACACATACAATAGATAACTAACAAGGACTTACTATACAGCACAGGGAAGTCAACTCAATATTATGTAATGGTATATGGGAAAGCATCTGAAAAAAGAATGGATATATATAAATGTATAATTAAATCACTTTACTGTACACTCGAAATTAATGTAACATTAATGCAATAATTCCACTGTACTCCAATATTTTTGTAAAAGAATTAAATGTTTTTTAAAAGAATTACATCAGAACATGTGTGTTTGTGTGTATGTAAGTACATAACACAAAATATTGTTAGTACTTCCTGTCTCTGAAAACTTTATATTTTTTTCATTTTGAAGTATTCTGTAATTGATAAGTATTGATTATAAAATAAAATTTGGAGTTCCCACTATGGCACAGCAGTAATGAACCTGACCAGTATCTATGATGACATGGGTTCAATGCCTGGCCTGGTTCAGTGGATTAACGATCTGGCATTGCTGTGAGCTGTGGTATAGGCTGAAGACATGGCTTGGATCCTACATTGCTGTTGCTGCAGCTCTGACTGGACCCCTAGCCTGGGAACTTCCATATGTCACAGGTACAGCCCTAAAAAGACAAAAAATAAATAAAATAAAAAATAAAATTATTTTTGAATACTGCAAAATTATGAAAAATATTATTTTTTGGAAGTACCCACTGTGGCTCAGCGGTAACGAGCCCAACTAGTATCCATGAGGATGTGGGCTCGATCCCTGGCCTTGTCAGTGGGTTAAGGATCCAGTGTTGCTGTGAACTCAGATCCTGCATTGCTGTGTCTCTGGCATAGGCCAGCAGCTGCAGCTCCAATTCAACCTCTAGCCAGGGAACTTCCATATGCCTCAGTTGTGTCCCTAAAAAAAAAAGAATAATAAAAAAAAAAAGAGAGAGAGAAGAAAACGATTATTTTCAATTACTTTGCAACACAGGATTGATTACTCTGTAATAGTTTGTATATCTAAGTTGGAAAACTATAATATGCGCAAAAATGTTATTTACAATATGATTTAATGCTTAAATATAATTCTTTTTATTTAGAAGCAGCCATAAAGAAAATTGAATGTGTACCAATTTCTCTAGATACCTGAGTTCAAACTCCCTATAAGAGTTTTAGATGTACTTAACTACAAACTTTGATAGAGAACCAATTTTATTTTTTTTTATTTTTATTTTTGTCTTTTGTCTTTTTAGGGCCACACCTGCGGCATATGGAGGTTCCCAGGCTAGGGGTCCAATCGGAGCTGTAGCTGCCTGCCTACGCCACAGCCACAGCAACGCAGGACCCGAGCTGAGTCTGCGACCTACACCACAGCTCACGACAACTCTGGATCCTTAACAAACACACTGAGCCAGACCAGGGATCGAACCCGAGTTCTCATGCATACTAGTCAGGAGCCTCACTGTGGTTGCTACTAGAAAACACAGTAGGAACTCTACTAGAAGCAGTTTAGATTGGAACCATTTGCAAGTTGTTTGTAATATTTGCTATTGGGTTTTTTGTTTGTTTTTTTATTTCTGAGAAAGTGCTAATGGTAAGCAGTAGACATTTTATCTGGAAAAATATATATCTTACAAACAAAATTTTGACTACATGAGCTAATGGTTAATTTTATGTCTCAACTGACTGGGTCAAGAGATAACAAGACATTTGGTTCAAAGGTTATTCTGGGTGTGCCTGTGTGAGTAATTAACTGTGACTAACATATAAGTTCACAGTTCTAAGTAAAGCTGATTCCCTTCCCTAATATGGTTGGCCTTCATTGAATCAGCTGAAGGTCTGAATAGAAAAAAAAACAGCTAACCCTCCAGACAGTTTTGAGATTGAACATCAGTCTTTATTCTGCCTTTCGACTCAACCAAAACATTGGCCCTTCCCTATCTATCTATCTATCTATCTATCTATCTATCTATCTATCTATCTATCTCTCTATCTATCTATCATCTATCAACACGCCATGAAGAGAGCCATCACCAGAAACCAAATGGCACCTTGATCTTGGACTTCCTAGTCTCCAACACTGTGAGAAATAAACGTCCATTGCTTAAGTCACCCAGTCTATAAAATTATGTTAAGGCGGGCTGAGTAGATTAAAACACTGAGCTTTACAGCCATATGAATTCCCTCCCTTGTATCCAAGGAACCTCTCACTAGGAATATTATAGCCATGGTCAGGAGTAGAGTGACTCCAAAATACCAGTTACCCCAAGGAAATTCAGAAGAGCCCTGGGTACTGCTAGAAATTGCTACTTACACTACCAGCTAACATTAACAAGAACTGTCACTGTTAGTTTCACAGGCTGCCAGGAAATCCTGTCCCTGGGAGGGTTTGACAGCTGATGGAGACAGTGGCAGGTAGGCCTAGCCACTGAAGATCTGCATCAGGAAATGTTTCTGTCAAGTGTCTCTACATCTGCCAAGAAGCACTGCTATCAGTATTACACCTAGGACAAAGCAGATCCTGTATCCTCAATTTTAGAGAGAAAGTAAGTGGATGGTGAAGGTATACAAAACCTTTTATATGATGAAAAGCTAAGGGACTAGAGAGTTGGCAAAGTTAACATTTGGGTGATGGGGTGAGTCCATTCAAATATATGAAACTATCCATCACAGACAAGGGATTAACTATTTAATAGTTAATACTTTCTCAAGAGATAAAGTTAGAGTGTATGAGTGGAAGCTTCAGGAAGACAAATAATGGCCTAGCATAAAAATTTTTTTCTTTACTTTTAGAAATGTCCTAAAAAAATGGAATTAAACTGTGATGACTTTTTTGTTTACTTGATAGTTTGAAATAATTTTAGATTTATAGAAGAGTCCCAAAATGTACAGAATTTCACAATCCTTCACCCAGATTTCCTATTGTCTTACATAACTACAGTATAATGATAAAAATAAACATAAATAGATGATATATTATGAACAAAACTACAGACTTTAGTTAGAATTCATGTGCTTTTTCCACTGAAATCTGTTTTTTGTTTCATGATCTAATTTCTCACATTACACTTTGTTTTCATGAGTCAATGATTTTAATATCTGTTGCAGCCTTGCTGCTTTGTTATAAAACTTTATTAATGTTAGCTGTGTTTATCATCATAATAATTACAAATTAGTTACTCACAAATATTTGGTAATAAGGCAAGTTATTCATTTGGATAAAGCCATTTAGAATTTTGATTAAATGCATATTAAAATTACCACAAAAGCCTGGCAAGAGTATTCTGATGCAGAGTTATTCTAGATACTCTGTTTTTGTGAGACTGTAGTGATAAAATAGCAGTAATAAGGAAGTACTGATGCACAAAATTCTTCAGGAGTCTAAGGACAAACCTCTGGAAACTGGACTTTAGGTATTAACTCCATGCATCTCAATGATTATAAGTGTGTTCCATGCTTCTACTTAAACAGCTAGTCAAGGCAACCATATCTCACTCAGGTAATCATGGGTGACATAGATGAGGAGCAGGAAACAAGTGATGAGATGAATTTAGCCCTGGTCATCATTTACCCCGTCTCCAATTTAATATCAATAAATTACTAATTAATACATTACTAAGCAAAAATCCCTATACATATGCCCTATTTTCAAAAGTATTTCCAGATTCAGATGTTTTTCTTTTCAAGAAATTAGAGCTAGAAAGAAAAGAATGTGGTGAGGTATGAGAAGTATCTTCATATAAATGTCCTTCTACCACACTAACTTTTTGTGTTACAATTTGAGAAAAGCCTTTTAGCTTTATGGCGGAAGATATTTGGGTTAAATTCTCAATTTTCTCTCTTCTCATAGCAGTGGAATGATAGAGATTTGGGCTAAATGAGATTTTTGTTTTTTATATGAATGGCACAGCTTGAAGGAAATGAGTATCAGAAAACCTAGGTCCTTCTCTGTTATCAAAGAAAGACAACAGATACTTAGGAATAAAGCTTCAGATAAATTGTTCATTCTGATACCTTGAGCCATCAGTGATTCTCTACTATTGGGTGCAGATTAACATTTGTCCCCAACATTTAAAAAGTTCTGAATCAATTTATTCATAAATAAAATCCTTTATTGATAAGACCAGTGTTTTAGCATACCCTTAAGGTACTGATGAAATGAGAAGTAAAAATGATAAATTATTATTTAAAATGACAAATTTCCATAATTATATATAAAATAGCTACATATGAGGCAATACAAACAAGTCATCACACCTGAAGATTTTCCTATTCTGATTCTAATTTAATAGAGTGATGTGAAATGGATTCTGACCATGTTTATAGTCTTTCTCTTTTTCTTTCTTTCTTTCTTTCTTCCTTTCTTTCTTTCTCTCTCTCTCTCTCTTTTTCTCCCTCCCTCTCTTTCTTTCTTAAGACAGAGCATTGGAAAAAAAATGAAAGAATGATCTGAACAGTCACAACTGTGATTCTCCATTATCAACTCTACATTTTCTAGAAGGAAGAAGGAAAATAAAGTCACTAAGAGAAGATGCTTTTGAAATGAATTAAAACAGGCCCTTACTGGATTTATAATCCTGTTAAATTACTTACACAGCTATAAAATCCCAGTGTTTATCCTTGTCCAAGAAGAACAGTAATTTTCAATTTACAAAACAGTTGAGAAGATTAAATAATATTGTATATGTTAAATTCCTTTTGATTTTTTTTTATTTATTACTTCTTCTGGAGTCTTACCCTCTGTATTCTATATTTGATAAAATCACATGGATTTACCCTATGGCTATTTCTCATAGGCATAGTTTCTAATATAGATAAAAGTTGTACTGTAATTTCAGCAAGTGAAAATGACTTTCCAAAAACCAATTTGACTATATCCATTTATAGATTTTTCCTTCTTGATTCTGCTTCTTGATGCAAGTGATTCCTGGAGCAATGCCAAATTAGTGACAACAATATGTGACATACAAAATGATGCCATCTGCATAGGAGAAACCGTGGAGTGTTGGTAAAGGTGAGCAGAAGAATCTCTTTTTTACTCTGAAAACAGCGTGTAAGCTCAATATAGTGAGATGAGATTTTATGGGAATTCACATTATGAGTTCACTTGTGGGGGATGAAATAAAGTGGGAAGACCCTCTCTGGCCCCACTTGTGCACATACTAGCTTTTTCTCCAAAAAGTAAATTGATAAGTGATAGAAAGAGCAGATTCCGTAATGCCCTCTAATTTAGGAACAGCTAAACTTTGTGGAATAATATGGAAATATGATGTTGATTTTCAAGGTTGCTTGTTGGGAGGCATTAGAGTTTATACTATCTTAGAAAAATATGATTGTCAATCATTCAATTTAAGGTGGTCATTTTCCTTTACCTCTCACTTTTGTGTTTCTGCACTTAGTGAAATCTGATTTCAGTTATTTCTCTTTTTTTTGCTTACTCTATTTGTAAACCAAATTTACAGGGTTATGTGCTTATTGATTCTATATAACATTCAGAGCTGCAGAGAAGGTAAGAGAAATTTAAATGTTTTAAGTAAATTGTTTTAAATAAGATAACATCCTCACAGTCATTTTGAGTGATATTAAAAATCTCCTGTTTTGAAGGCTTATTAGAATATCCTTTTACATTGCCTTTACGATATTAAAGGAGAGAAAAAGGAGGTATGTTTTATGGCTGTTGCTATGGGCTGAATATTTCTGTGGCCCCCATATTTATACATTGAAGCTGTAATCACCAATGTGACAGTATTAGGAAGTGGGAGGCAGTTAGGTTTAAATTGGGTCAGAGCATAGAGCCCCCAGAATGAAATTAATACACTGACAAGAAAAGTTATGAGATCTCTCTGCTTTCTAAATACACCTCAAGAAGGGTCCTCTGTAAATCAGAAAGGGAATTCTAACCAGGAAGTGAATTGGCCCCTTGATCTGGACTTCCTAACATCCAGAACTGTGAGAAATAAATGTCTTCAGTTTTAGCCTGTCTATAATATTTTGTTACAACAGCATGAACTAAGATAGGTATATAACAAATCTTAAGCATTTTTTTTTAACAGTCATGAATCAAAGAAAATTTCTCCATTGGCACATTGAAATATTTAATTTTTTTTTAACAGTGTGAAAACTGCTTCTTTTCTGTCTCCTCAACTTTACAGTATCAATTATCCAGAGTAAACAAAAGTCAAAGCATCAGCCTATGGTGTATTTAAGTTAAACTTTCCCATTTAAAATGTTAATAACTAAATCAAAGGATATCCACAAGATGAAGTCAGCCCATGAGCCAATATGACATTGACATATCAAATGACAGTATCATTTGCTTTTATAACTTTGTATTCTTTACATATCAAACTCAGTCTTCATCATATAAGCATATGTAGCTTTTGAGTTGAAATACATATGTTTAGTACTGCAAAAATGCATTATGCATATTTATGTACGTACATACATATATATTCAATGACCTAAGATATAATAAAAAGCATCAAAAGTTAGAACTGTTTTAGTGTGAAATGACTGTAGCAAGATGTTTAAGAATATTGATGCCAATACTTCTGACATGCAGAAATAAACAATGGAATGCTAAAGAAATCTGAAAAATAAATAACCACTAAGACTCAAAAAAGGAATTTTTTTGAACTAGATTAGAAAATGGATTAACATTCTCTCTTAAAGTGTGATCTTTCTCTGGTGACTGCAAGAATTACTGAAGTGACAAGCTAAAAAAAAAAAAAAAAGAGCAGAAACTTTGGAAAGCTGAATAATTTCCTTCAAAGGTATTAACCTGAAATGATTATGAAAGGCTTTACTTTCTAAAATAATGTAAAGATTGTTTTGTCAACACAAAAAGAAAAATAAAGATATTAAATTCAGTTTAGCACAGATATAAAGAGAGACTCCAGGCTACTAAGGAAAGTCTACTCAATCTTATCGATTTTTTCCCTTCAGTGTAAATTCCCTAGTCCCCAAGGTCTTTTATCACTTTTATCCAGGGGTGAATAAAAGGTCAAAATTCAATTTCACTGTATCTTTTAGATTATCATTTACAATAATATCTTGGAATTTTGAATATCATTAGCTACCCATTTAAAGTTCTAACCCTAGAAACAGGCTTTAGAATTTTCTCTAGAAGAAACTAAATTTCCCAAATATTTTACATAGTTTATATATTTTGAAACAGATAAAATCACATCAGAGAGAAAAGAAGTAGCAGTGTTTATTGTTATTAAGCTATGACCGGGTTTTAAAGATCATAAATAACTTTTGATTTACTTTTTAAAACAATTAAAAACTGTTAATTATAGAATGATGGAGATAACTCTTCCCATGTATACATACTGCCACGTTTTATAAAAGGTTTTATGCTATTTCAAAAGATATTTCAAAAGTCATATATAAATTCTTAAAGGAATCTAAGAGAGTTACATTCTTAGGTATTTACATCATGAGTGCCTTTTCTTTTTGGGTTATAATTGTTCCTTCCCTCACTATTTTTTTTTTCTTTTCCATTATGGTCTATTACAGGATATTCAATGCAGTTGCCTATCTATGCAGTAGGACACTGTCATTTATCCATTCTGTATATATAACAGTTTGCCTTTACTCCCAATCCATCACTCTCTCATCCTCCCACTCCCTTGGCAACCATGACTGTGTTTCCTATGTCTTTGAGTCTGTTTCTGTTTCACAGATAAGTTCACTTGTGTCATATCCCACTCTCTTGGGCATATATCTGGAGAAAACCATAAATCAAAAAGATACATTCACCCAAGTGTTCACTGCAGCACTATTTAAAATAGCCAAGAAACGGAAGCAACTTAAATCATCAACAGAAGAATGGATAATGAGGATGCAGTATATTTAGACAATGGAATATTACTCAGCCATAAAAAAGAATGAAATAATACCATTTGTAACAACATAGATGAACCTAGAGATTATCATGTTAAGTGAAATAAGCCAAAGTCAAATATATGATAATCCTTATATATGGAATCTTAACAAAATTATACAAATGAACTTATAAACAAAACAGAAATAGACCCACAGGCATAGAAAACAAACTTATGGTTTGTTACCAAAGGGGAAAGGGAGAAGGGATAAATTAGAAGTTTGGGATTAACCTATACATACTACTCTATATAAAGTTGATAAACCACAAGTACCTATTACATAGCACGAGGAACTACACTTAGTAATTTATAATAACCTATAATGAAAAATAATCTGGAAAAAATAAATATCTATGTATGTATGGCTGAATTACTTTCTGTACACTTGAAGCTAACACAATATTGTAAATCAACTATATTTCAATTTTTAAAAATTCTACAGTAACAGGAGTTCCCGTCATGGCTCAGTGGTTAACGAATCCGACTAGGAACCATGAGGTTGTGGGTTAGATCCCTGGCCTTGCTCGGTGGGTTAAGGATCTGGTGTTGACGTGAGCTGTGGTGTGTGTAGGCTGCAGGCATGGCTTGGAACCCACATTGCTGTGGCTGTGGTGTAGGCCAGCAGTTATAGCTCTGATTAGACCCCTAGAGTGGGAAGCTCCATATGCCGCGAGCGTGGCCCTAGAAAAAGCAAAAAGACAAAAAAAAAAAAAATTCTACAATAACAAATGCTGGAAAGGATATGGAGAAAAGGGAACCCTTGCACATTGTTGGTGGGAATGTAAATTGGTATAGTCACTTTGGAAAACAGTATGGAAGTTTCTCAAAAAAATTATAAACAGAGTTGTCATTCAATTCAGCAATCCCATTCCTGGGTATAATTCTGGACAAAACTGTAATCTGACTATAGCTTAACTATGAACACAAATGTTCATTGCAGCACTATTTACAGTAGCTAAGACATGGAAGTAATGTAAATACCCACCAACAAATGAATGGATAAAGAAGATGTGGTACATACATACAAAGGCATAGTACTCAGCCTTGAGAAAGAATGAAATAATGCCATGCACAGCAACATGAATGGACCTAGAGATTATCACAGTAAGTAAAGTAAATCACAAGGAGAAAGAGAAATAAATTGTATGATATCACTTACAGAATCTAAAATATGACACAAACGAACTTACATCCCTTACTATTCAAATCAGTTCTTTAGAAAACTAGATTTAAGGATTGGCAAAAAGAGACATTCAAATACACACAAACACAAAGTGCACAAAGTAGGCGCTACTTTTGTTATTCACAGGTTTGAGCCTAAGGAATATACATGAACACAAGCTTCTGTGTTTCCCTTCTCCTTGCTTTTTTGAGTTATCACTTCATTTAAAGGTGGTTACCACAATGAACTGATTGGAGTCCACCACGTTAGTGAGTGTGGAGCTTTTCAGACTTTTTGTAGCCTGGTCACATATCCAAGTAATTCCAGGATAACTTTTCTATACAGATGTTTTCAAAAATCTTTGATGAGCTGTTTTACCCAGATCTAGATTCTTGGTTCTGAGTAGAAATAATTCTTATGCCATCAATGCCAAATCACTACATTATCCACTCACACGATAGTGACTAGGCATCATACACATTCAATTACACCACAGTATATATTGTAATTCTTAAGGAGTAGAAAAGATAGGTAATAAGAAAAAACAAAAACAAAAGCAAAATCGTGTTTGATTAAAGACACATTAGAGACACAAAATAGACCCATTTCATCATTAATTAGATTCCACGGCACGTTTGCTGTAGTACCAAAGGAGACTATCCACAATTATCTAACAGGCCTTCTAAAAGTTTCTTTCCTTTTTCCAACTACACATTTCTGTTAGGATATACTTTTTTTTAAAATGCCATTCAATCAAAATAACACGGTGTAACATGTTGAATACAGAAGCAGCTATGGGAATCTACCTGTCTTCAACTAAGGGAGACTATAATATAAACAATGCTATAACTTTCAAAATTTTTTTAAATTGAAAATGTGTTTAAATAAAAATATGCTATTTATGTAAACATAAATTGAGCTTTTTATGATTATTTTAAATTTACTTAATAAATATAAATATCTCAGTTTTAATTACAAATATGGTAAATATTATTGCATATATCCCACATCATCCAAAGATTTGGAGGGTTCTCAATCATTTTTTACAGTGTAAACAACTTCTGAGATTAAAAAGTTTGAAAAATTAAAACTTTTAGAACTTAAATCCAAAGATGACATCTGACTTAGTAACATAGCCTAGAATTATATAATGTTCTTTACTGCATTTTATTTTGGTATCTCTTCTTCCATTTGATCTTTTGAGGCTTGCTTTCATTTTTTTGGACAATCTATTATTCCTTTTCTCTTTTCTTAATTCTGTCAATACAGGTTTTTTTTTCTGATCTCTAATTCTCTATTTCTTGATATACTATAGATTATATTTTTAAATATTTATGTAGGATACAGATTTATAATTTTTGAATAATGATGGCATGTTTGTTCATAATATTAATGATCAAAACCCAATATTATTTTCTTAAGAGTACTTCATATTTTATTTTTTCCTTTCACTTTATTTGTATTTAAATAATTTTATGGCTCATTTTAAGTTATTAATATTTATAGGAGGTAAGTTTTATTCTGAACCAATTATTTGAAGGAACTTGGTATTGTAGAGAGACTATAGCAATATTCTTGACTGATTGAGACTGTCCTTATCTAAAAATTTTTCAGCCTTATTTCTCCCTAGCCAAATGAGTTGAGGAATTATACTTTAAAACGTCATTTTTATTTTCTTTTGGTGCCCCATGGCAGATTATTTCTTATAAATATGAATTAGCTGGTTGTTTCAAACTATTTTTCATTGAAATGAACATCTGTCCCTTGCCTATAATATCTTTCTACATTTATTTAAGAAGGAAGAGATTTAGGATTTGAAATAGGATTCAATGAAGAAATTCACACTAATTTTACAAAAAGTTTGAAGACATGATAATTTTTGAAGTATGTAATACTCATATGTACACACATTTTTCCTACAAAAGAAATGCCATATTTTGTACTTGAATGTTTTCCAATGATCATATTCTATTTTACTCATATCTTCTTGAAAAGACAATGTATGAAATATTTTATGTACATTTAGAGTATAAATGTAGATCTCAATTTTATGTTTCCTATTATTCCTATAGAATGAAATTGCTTTTAACTATAATTTTTCTTTTCTAAGCTTACAAGGATTTTGTGTCAAAGTGTTACTGTTAAGTCTATTTGTGGCATTTTGAACTTTTATTATGTATTATTTTTGTTCAAGGAAATGTATGTCAATTGTTATAAAGCACAATGATTAAAAACTAATATTTTTTTCTGAGGTTTGTGACTTAAGATGATAATTTTTTGTAATTCTTTGCTAACAGAAATTCTATTTTACATTTAAGCACAGTAATCAATAATATATTCTTTAGATATATACATACAAACATATATAAACAGGTTTTATATGACATATCTAATGTTCCATTTATCTATATATATGCATGTATATATGTATTGATTTTGCTCACAAAACATATTTTATATATCTACATAAATATATATCATTCTATATTTTATTTATACCTTGATTTACTACTTATTTTGTTTGTACTCTTGTATTTAGATTTTACAGATTCAAAGAAAATGGAAAATATTATCATAGAGGTTAGTAGTGTCTGAAGTTATTCATTGGTTTTATATAGATATTTTAATCATAAAGCATAAATATTTCTGTTGACATTTTCTTCTTTGTGAACTTGCCAATTACATATTTTGAACAAATACTCTACTTTATTTTTCTAATACAAACTATATAGATACCCCAACTACTCTTTCCTTTTACAAAAATTATTTTATTTTATACTTTTGTAAAACTGCTTCAAATACTCTCTGCATTTTTAATTTTTATATGGCCTTAATGATGGTTCCTTGATATTTCCTGTCAAATATAGAATATGTCTGGTCAATTCTTAAATAATTATGTTTCAAAGTTGTGTATATAACGTTTATGTCAGATACAAATAACAAAATTCTCAAAATAAGTGGAGTCTCTACTGCCCAAGAAACCATTAACTTGGTTGGATAACAGGCTCTGCCTCCTGCCAACCTGAAGGTCATGCTGATTTTATTGATATAGTTTGTTATTTTTTCCCATTAACTCTTCTTTTAAAGGCAGTTGTGCTGAAGAAGAAGCAGTATTCACTGACAGCTTTCCACTCCATGTCAACCATGGAGATCTTTCATTTTCTGTGTTTTCGTGATTTAGGTTGCTAATGAGCTGTCTTCTTCAGGCTGATTGTCAGTTCATAATACTATACAGCAAAGCTCTCCCTGCTCTCCTTTTGTGTGCACTTGTAAAGAGTGGCTATTAGTTTCTAAAGTTTCTAAGTTACTAATATCTAAAGGGCTTGTGATGACGTCCTTAGCCTTTCAGACTAGAAAATTTCCTTAGACAAACTTAGAAAGAAAGAATCTACCCTGGCCTTCTGAGTATCTTGTAGCCTTTTTGTATATGAGTATATAAAATAATTGATTAAGATTAATCTTACACTATACTTTTCTAAACTTTCATGATAAAGAAGAGTTTGCTGTTATATTCATATAATTTCAATGGAAAAGTAGCTAATATACCATATTGTATAGAGTATTACACAAATAAGGTGTTATTTTTTGTTATAAGAAAATAATTTATATATAAGATGGCCAATTTTATATCTATTCACTGGAAATATTTCATGTCAGAGAGGCGAAAACTTTCTCAAACTGGCTTAAAAAATGAAGAAAGTTTCTGAAACAATAATTATCAAGGCTAGCATCAGGAAGGCCACACCATAATCTCTTTAAGGTTTTCTTGACTCTGTCCTTTCATAGTAGCTGTCCAGGCTCATAGATACCTCCCATACTTGATGGTACAACATAAATTACATGCTCATCTCTGCACTGCTCATTCCAGAAAGAATGCGTGGATTGAGACTGACTGAAACTGGCTGAGATACAGATTTAACTTGCCTGAAACTGCACAGAATCAAATCTGAAGGCAGCAGTGTTGGAAAAGGATTCAGCTTTGGCATGGCTGAGCCACTGATACATTTAGTGGGAAGGGAGATGGGGTGCTTCTCAGCTTTTTTCACACTATCTCCACCTCATTCTCCCATTTTCTTTATGTGACTCTACCAGTACAGAGGTAAAATATTTTACATGAATCTCTGTGCCTTCTGAGTGACAAATGTGAAAATGCAGACTCTTTGTCTTATGGGTCTTTGTGTTTAAAGAAAATTTATGTTTAAACATATATGCTAACTATATATGTACATACATACACGCATATATAGATGGAATATGTGATATATTAATTTTATCTATCAATTTGACTGAGTCACATGATACCATATAGCTGGTTAAATATCATTTCTGAGTGTGTCTATGAGAGTGTTTGGGGATGATAATAGCATTTGAATTAGACAACTGCATAAAGCTCAAGGGCCTTTCCCAATGTAGGTGGGAATTATTTAATCCCTTGAGGGTCTAAATAGAATCAAAACGGAGAGAAAGTTTAAATTCACTTTCTGCCGGATTCCCTGAGCTGGACAATATCATCTTCTGTTCTCTGTGTTTTTGATTCTCAGGCCTTCAGGCTCAAACGGGAATCTTAAACCACTGGCTCTCTGGCTCTCAGACCTTCAAACTACACCAGTTTGTAGATGGAAGATTGTGGGATTTAGCTTCCATAATCTCCTATAGGTTGTGGTTTCTCGGAAGAATTCTGACTGATACAAGATACTTGAGTCTACAGTCTTCAAGGGTCTAGATTTCTTTGTTGTTATTTTGTTTTGTCTCTGATGGCCAAAACTCAAACTAATTTTCTTTCTTCTGTGTTTGATAATCTCTGAGCATGAGCTCATTCCTTCATCTTTCAGTATTTGGCCTATAAGCTTAAAATGGGAACACCTTCCTTCATAGAAAATCTGCCTCTACTTTTAACTGCAATGAGGGACAACATTAAATTGGTAATTTCTAGGATTTAATGGATGACCTGGCTCAGGAAGTGTGATGGGTGAGTGAGAAAGAGAGAGAGAGAGAGAGAAAGAGACTGAGAGACAGAGAGACAGAGAGAAGAGAACAAGAGATTCTAGCTCAGGGATCTCATTTTGCTACTTGCTATAATTTTTGTATCAGAGATCACTGCTCTCTTACTGTTCCTATTAATGTCTGCCCTCAAGGACATCCACCTTTCCTTTTTCCAGGAGTTTGCCTGCAGCTTGCTTCTTGGTGCTCCCAGCTCTGACTGTAGTATTTAACATTTCTGCGAAGAGGCATTTCTTGGGCACTTCCCTACCATTCATCACCTCAAAGAGTGTGGCTGGCTTTTGTAAGACCTGGCTATTCTTACTGAGGGTCTCTCAGAGTACTTAATATCCGCTTCAAATTAGTTCACCATGTGATATTCACACGTGTGTCTATGTGACAATTTCTTATACTTAACGTAATGTTTGCAGAAAGGAACACTTCTATTATCCTGCTAGTGATATCTAATTATCTTAGGCCTTTGGTCTAGAAGAGTTTACTATAGTTGTTTATATATTGTATCAGCAATCCATAAAATCATAGAGTACATATTGGGATTGCCAGATACAACATAAACGTAAATGGTATGATCAATAACATTGTAATAAAATTTAAGTCTAAGATAGATTTATGATGAATTTGTGCCTTTTTGGGGTCTTCATGGACAAGAAAACCATTTTCTCCAAAAAATATTACCTTAAGTAACACTAACACATGTAGCTTTGCATTAATCCCTCCTTCATGAACTGAAGTACATATGAATCACTAAACATATGAAAATATATGAAATTTAAAATAGTGAGGAATGTTAAATTAAAAATTTAGAGGCTATACTTACATTAGGGTACTAGAATAAATATAGTTTTGTTTTAGTTTTTCAATAACAGTACTATCATATAAGTAACATATTTTGAGTGATTATGACCAATTACATTTTTGTTTAAATGTAAAATCATTTTTTATATATTTTTAGCTGTAAATAGATTGAGCAACACGGAATTATGATAGAAAGTAGGCACGCTCTATTTTCACTAGGAATATTTATAAAAACATGGGTTTTCAAATGCCCATTGACAGATGATTGAATTAGGAAGATGTGGTATATATACATGATGGAATACTACTCAGCCATAAAAAAGAATAAAACAATGCCATTTGCAGCTACATGGATGGAATTAGAGAATCTCATACTGAGTGAAGTAAGTCAGAAAGAGAAAGACGAACACCATATGATACCAGTTATATCTGGAATCTAATACACTGCACAAATGATCCTTTCTACAGAAAAGAAAATCATGGACTTGGAGAACAGACTTGTGGTTGCCAAGAGGGTAGGGGAGTGAGTGGGATGGTATGGGAGTCTGGAGTTAACAGTTGTAGACTATTGCCTTTGGGATGGAAAAGCAAGGAGATACTGCTGTATAGCACCAAGAACTATGTCTAATCACTTGTGACAAATCTATATGTGTATGCGTAACCCGGTCATCACGCTGTACAGCTGGAAAATTGACAGAAAACTGTAAACCAACTATAATGGAAATAAAAATAAAAATATATTAAAAATAATAAGAATAATAAAAACATGGCTTTTGAAAGCCATTCTCTGGCAAGTTCTGGCACTCTTAACAATACCTCGAGAGTCTAAATAACATGTTTTCTATAACTGCAGTACAAACAATAACCTAATAAAAATCAGACCCAAATAAAGTTCAGTCACAAAATTATTTCCTTGGAGAACTGTTTTTCTTAAATAAATGAAAGCTGTAGACTTATTTTTCCTCTGATTTACTTTCTATAATTTTGTTTTACTTTTGATAAAGTTTTAAAAGACATTTTTGATATGAGGTTTCTGTTAAGTCTCTTCTGCATTTCCTTGGACTCTTAGAAATGGTGATACTAAATATCATATTAGAAAATATGTATTATCTGTTAATCTAGTCCTTTATTGAAAACACATTTTTAAAGTGAAGACTTTCTACAACATATACAGTGTATAGACTTGGATTAACAATTTTTAAGTACTTTATATTAAACACTGAATACTGTGAGTACTGATGAGAAGGGAGTTATATGACACAAAGACATGATAAACGGTGAAATTACACAGATGGGCTTTAAGCATTTAGAGGTCTAGTGAGGTAGGGAAGTGCAGAGAAACGTGGGATTCAAATACAAAGGAGATTTTCATTGTGGATTTATTTGATTTATGAAAAATGCCACATGAGGAATCAAGTTCAGATCAGATGATTGGTCTCAGGCTATACAATAGGGTAAAATTATTTTTTTCCAAAAATGTGAATTATCTTTTCTCCATCCTAGCTTAAATTAGATATAAGTAAGACTGTCCTAAGATAGGAAAAGATTCTGAAGGTTCAGAAGTATTTTGATGAAACAGAAACATCCTTTTAAAAGTTAACACCATGCTCTTTAAAGGTCTTTGTGTAAAGTGCTCTCACAGATTACAGTCACTATCTAATTAGAGCCAGTGTCTTTTATACCTCATATGCATTCAAGGCAAGGAACAGTAACATCCTTAACATTTTTATTATAAAATTGGATAGAAAATTTATTGAATAGTTGATAGTATATTTTGTGATTCATGACATATATTTAAATAATCTTAAAAGTATTCTACTTTGTTAGGAAACATATGTACTGCTGCAGTATCTTTCTACTATCAATACACTAATTTTATTTTATAGGAACCAGATTATTTGAGTCAGTATGTTTTAATCTGGTCTGTAAAAATATCTCTAAGGAGTATCTAATTAATTGAGATTTGATTTGGAAATCCCAATATTGAGGGAATTAACTTATTAAAAACAGAATTTCAGGATGGTGAGGCTTGAATTGGGAATTGTCTTCCCTCACCAGATAGGAGAATTTTCTCAACTCTAGAGAGACTCTTCCTTATAAATATAATTTTGATGAGCTATTAAAGGCTGCAAAGAATATTCTCAACTAGATATCTCTCCATATTTTCCCATATGCTTAAAGCTTCAAATAAATTAACAATGGATTTCTATATAATTTACTATTTTTGACTACTATTAGTGACTATTTAATTTTAGTTATATCCTGAGAGTTAGAGGTACTATTTTTTACTTGCTTCTAATCATTAGCCTTTTGTTTGGAATTTTTTTTTTTTTTTTTTTGCTTTTCAATTTTCCAGAATAGACTGACAACATTGGAAAAGCAAGTGGTTTTGGAGATGTGTCATCTGTGGAATGCCTTAAACAACATGTCAAACAACTAGTTTTGTATCAAACAACACTATAGATCATATTTCATATTATTTTGTTCAAGATCTTTGCACAGTGGATGCCCTGTGGTGTTAGCTTGCTGTCAACTGTCTTTCACGTGCTGCTCAGTATTATTTATATAATTTCCACGTACCTGGTACAATTTACAAGGGTTAACACTCCCAGAATGCTCATGTTTGCCAAAAATAAGAGGAAAGGTGCTTTCCTTTCCTAGTTAACTATATTTCACACTTCCATTACAGAGTCAACTTGATGATAGCAGGCCCTTTCCCCTTTTGGCTAAGCTAACCCAAGTCCATGCACTCCAAAAAGAAGTATAGCAACTCATAAGGGGATTTATTTCTTTCCTAGGATATATACTTGCCCATGGCTATCATGAGATTTTGTGACTCACGGTACTTTCAAAAAATACCTGCATTCCCAACACATGGAACTTGACAGCTCTCTAGGGAAAAGAAGGGCCAACAGTTTAAAGGAACTTAGTATTAACAAATCTAACTTTCAGGACATAATTAAAATAAAAACATATAGTTAGTAATACTTAGTTGAGCTCTCGGTATTTTTATTGGTTGGATAATGAAGGTGTGTGCTCTCTCTTTGTTAAAACCCATTTAACATACGTTCCTGGTAATTCAGAAACTATCTAAGACTTTTCACTAGTTTGTTAGAAAGGGAAGGGCAATAGTACACTAGATGAAAGTGCAAGATCATGTCCTTGGTATAGTAAATTATAAGGGAAATTAAAATCTAAATTGCATGGCATATTATACCTCTTGCTTAAATGTGGTAGAAATGGTGATAAAATTGCTACTTAGGCTACACTACTAATAAAAAGCAAAAAAACATTACATTCATTTAGAAGTAAAACTGAAATGACAAAGAGAATGTTTCTACTCAAAACATTTGATGGTGAAGCAAACTGGTTCAAAGGAAGTACTGGACTGGGAATTAGAAAATGATCAGATTCCAAAGTTCCTACCGTGACACAACGGGTCAGGAATCTGATTCTAGTGGCTTGTATCACTGCAGAGGTACCGCTTTGATCCCCAGGAAAGTGGATTAAAGGATCCAGCATTGTGCAGCTGCACAGAGGTCGCTGCTATGGCTTGGATTCAAAAGAAAGAAAATGATCAGATCGAAATATCCTGATTCATATTTTTTTCTTTTTTGGCTACACCCACAGAATATGGAAGTTTCCATGCCAGGGACTGAATCCTAGCCAGAGCTGTGACCTATGCCACAGCTGCAGCAACACTGGATCCTTAACCCACTGTGACGGGCCAGGGATTGAACCAGAACCTCCGCAGACACATTAACCCACTCTGCCACAAAGTGAAATCCCCTGATTCATTCTTAACATGAAAAGAAAGCCGGGGCCATAAATCTCTTTTGCATTTAATTGCAAAACTTGTGAGGAAATAAGTTGTTTACACAATGTGTGAATATAAAAAGTGTCAGACTAATTACTGTGCTTGGTTGCAAAAGTAAGGGAAATTTAAAAGGATGATTACATAAGGGTAACTGTGAGTGGGATGAATTTCTTGAGTTAAATTTATATATGTTCTGTAATTGTGGTAATTAAATTGCACTTAAGCTGTTTCTTTACAGGAAAAAAAATAGCTTTCATGTGATATTCTGCAATTAGTTCCAAAAAACGTGCAGAAAGATTTCATGGAAAACAGCCATTACCTGCAATGGTAAAACTATTTCAGTGCTCTATTTCAAATTTGCTGCTCCCAAGAATGCTTATTAGAGGAAATCCAGGTGAATCAAACATAGAAAATGCTTTTGATGTATAATTTACTGTATATAAACTTATATTGATTATTCTATCATGATAAAAATTATACATTTTCTTTTTCTAGACAGAAAACATTTAGACACCAGCTTAAGTGCCTCTTGAAAATTAAGATAATAAATGGATGCTGACTAGATATATTCCCTCAATTTAAAGCTTTAATTTCCCTATTTGCCCAGCATCATATTGAGAAATTTATCCTCTATAGCTAGTTTACAGAATAAAACTTAAAACGAATAGATGATGAATGTTTAAATTAGAATTGCTTAATTCAATTAAGGGAAACATATATGTTTTATCTCCTTTAATCTGTTAATGTGTTCAGTTATACAGGAATCCCTCTTCCATGATAAATTTTCTCTGATATTGACAGAAATATATTTAATGCAGTGCTGTACCACTAACCTAAGATTTAAATGTATTTATATGTGTATAGGACTGTGTTCATAATCAAGATTGGCCTCTTTTTCCTTTGCGTTGGGTGTTCTTATCCAGTTTGGTATCAAAGTTACATGGGTCTCATGTAAAGTGGGTAGAGTTTTAGACACTTGACGGGTTTCTATAAGACAAGATCTTTTTCTTGAATGATTATTAAAACCGGACTGTAAAATTGTTGGGTTTAATACAATTTGTGTGGATCTTTTCTTTTTCCTCAAGCTATGTGCAGTGGGTTGAAAAGTATATCCTAAAATATTTGTCCAATGGGACTTCAGAAAATGTTTTTGTCTGGAAATAGGGTCTTTTGCAGATGCAACATGTTAGGACCTACTGGAGCAATGCGGGTCCTAAATGCAAAGTCACTGGTGTTCTTATAATAAATATCATTTTTAAAGCATTAATTTTATGGGTTATAAGATTATCAGATAACCTACTATATCCCAAGTAGTTTCTAAAATGAAATTCTATAGTATTCATAAAAATAAGTTTAAGTTAATAAAATGTCTTTCTTTTAACTAAAAAATTACATTATAAGAACACTGATTCTTTATGTTGATTAACATTTAAGACACATAGCATAGACAAGTACTAAACCCCCATACAATTCATATTGCTAAATCTGATGTGTTTGGTGGACAAAGGCTTATAATATGTGGAAGCTATGGAACAAAATGCTAAAATTGATTAGTGGTAGAAAAGCTGTGAATATTGGTCAAGAAAACAAGCTATTACTAAATAGATTTTTGTTATTATTTTTGAAAATATTATAACAATACTTTTATTTCAACATCTTCTACCCAGTTTTCTGAAATTATAGCCTATATAAATTTAGTACTACTAAGAATATTTTTTTAAGTAAAGTGAATTTAAATTAGAATTCTTTTGTAATGAATGGTGATATCTTTACCACTGACTTAAATTATCACAACCATAAAGTGAGTTAAAATCTTTAAACATGTTGCAGACAAATACATTTAATTTACTTAATAGGCTTTGATGTATAAAGTTTAATCTGGAGCTAAGAACAATGAAAGTTATCAAATATAACATAGAATTTTCTTCTAGTTTTATAAAATATTTTTTAAGAAGTTTTCATAGTTGTTTCAGTGGAAAACATCATGTAAAGTCTTTAATGTGTAAAGTTTTCTTTAACTGAAATTTTAGCCTTGTCTTGGAATATAGATGATTTTTTTATTAAATGTTAGACTGGGAAAATCAATCCATTTAATATAAGCCACCAAGCAGTCATTAAATTGAAACCTATCTGTCTTTCATTTTATTCTGATGTCTTAAAGTGACATGTCTTTTATCAATTTATTTTCTTTTCTTTTAGCAATTTTATTTAATATTTCCCCCTTGACTACTTCCAGTTTCTGTCTTTGGAACTATATCATTGTTAC
This sequence comes from Catagonus wagneri, assembly GCA_004024745.2. Lineage (NCBI taxonomy): Eukaryota > Metazoa > Chordata > Mammalia > Artiodactyla > Tayassuidae > Catagonus > Catagonus wagneri. The sequence continues at coordinate 2,950,661 of PVHT020000009.1, forward strand.
CTCACTATTCTTCTTTCTGTCCTTATTTCAACTAAGTTTTAAATCGCTTTTGAACTAATATTTCAAATAATGCTTGGAGAAAAAAATAATACTACAATACAACAAAACAAAAATATATCTCAATAAAGATTTCTATATACCAGAAATACTATTCATCTTTTCAAAACAACATTCTATTGAGAACTCATTCTCTTGAGGGAAGCAATTCTAAAGAATTTCTGCTACTCACAAGCCGAGTTCCAATATTTTATTTTACAGAAGGAATAAGGTTACGAAAAGTCCAAATCAACTTGCATCAGCAAATAAACTTCTATTATGTGTAAAACATGACAAGCCAGACTATTTCTTATCTAAAACTTTTTTTAATAATAAAACAAATCTAGATCTAAGTATCTAAGTATAGAAACAACTGCAGCATTTTAAGGAAATATGAATTTTTCACCTCTTTATTAAGCAAATATTAATCTAAAATGAACAAGTTAACTATTCTGTGTTTTACATTTTTTCATAATTTTGATCCTGATGTGACTATTTTCTTTTGAAAACATAACTTTATAACTAGACATAAAGGTTATAGTGGGAAGAGATCATAAAGGCCATATAATTCATAGTAAATATGTATCCAATATGAATAATACATTGAGAAATCATGCAGTGAACACATGCAATAAACACATGCAAGAAAAATGCAATGTCCGAAGCACCACAGAGATCTCCAGCTATACTTTGGTGTGTCTTTACTCCTTTACTTATTCACCCCTCAAACTCTGCCTCTCATCCTCTCTATTATATAATCTAATATCTATTAAAATAATTTTGCTAGGAATTAACAATTAAACAAGACATTCTGTGTTCTCATGGAGGATACAACCTTACAGAAAAAAATAATGTTAAAAAAGGTAATGATATAAGACAATGACAAGTAAAATCAATAAAATAAAATGGGGTGATAATTAGGGAAAGTTGGGAAACTTTAAACAAGTATCAAGAAAGATTTTTTTGAGAGCTGAGAAGTGAATAATGACAGGAGGTAACAACATGGGATAAAAGGGAATGAGTAGAGTCAAGAAACTAAGACGATAACTGGCTTCCCTTAATTAGGGGACACACAGGAGGTAGGGTGGCTAATTCAGAATGGGCAAAGAAGCTGGTGTTAAAAGGCGGATTTAGTATTGATTGCAGTGGAATGTGCAGATGGTCTCAGAAATGATGAGTTGGCATCGGTATTTCTACCTTATAAAAAGGGGTCATATCAGCTGAAGAATGATATCAAGAAGCAGTTAACAAAATCTTAGCTATGATCAGAGGATTTGACAAGAGTGACAGCTGTGGATATGAAGAGAATTGATCAAATTCAGGCCAAATTTTGGAAGTATAAAACAAATAACTCTGTTAAGTGTAAATACATGAAGTTACAACACAAAAAGGTACAAAGTCAACTCATTTCCCAGATATCCAGGTGGCTCCACCTCCCTCAGGTGACATAGAGGCACAGGCACTAACATTTGACTCTGTCTGGTAGCTGCTTTATCTAGCCTTGTGTGCAACTCCTGAGCAGTTGGCATCCAAGCTCCAAATGCCCTCATACTATACGTCAGGTCATCGGAATGCTAACAAAGTTCACTGCCTTCACATATCCGTTATGAAAAATGCTGAGGAGCAGTGGGATAGAAAAGTTTTGTGGAAGAACAACCTGTGGTGTGTCTATGTGATAAGAACCTTTTTTTGTGCTTATGTCTCATTATTCCACTGGAGACAAGGGAAAAGAATGAGGTGAAAACGTCTTCTGGTTTTTAAGACTGTCCATTTACTAAGATGGGGAAAGTAGGAGAATTGTGATATCTGTAAGAAGTTTTCTGTCATCATGTTACTTAAAAAAAATCTTTAAGGCTCAAAATAACTTTATAGATTATCTAGTCAATTCCCTCATAATTAAAGTAAAACATATGACCCAGAAACATGAAATAATGACTTCTCCAAGGTCATACAAGTTATTACAGTAGCTGAGACTAGAATGCAGAATAGTTCTCAGTTCAGTTTCTTTCCACTGACAGCACAATATATTTTAGTTTACCATTTATCTGCCAAGGAAATATATTAGTTAATAAGTGCTTAGAAGCTAACTTCCTGGAAAACATCATGGGATGCCTTTCTTGTGTACACTTATGTTTAATTCAAATCACAAACTGCCCTTGGAATGTAAATGAGTGTGTTCTTCTCAGGTTAAGTGGTAACACTGTGACAGAGAATAATTTAAAATGTAAGCAGTTTTATTAGTTATTATGCACAATGTAGAACAGAGATACAATCTCGTGGGTATTAACATTTTATCTTTCTCTAAGTAGAAAAACGCCTTGGCATTCTAGGGATCATATGGCATAATGAAATATATTTAGAGTTTAGAGTCAATTAATTATACCTTGGCTCCGCCCCATCTTGGCTACAGGAACTCATACATTCATTCCAATCCACGGAGCCTCAGTTTCTTTTTTGTGAATTACATATAGTTTAAAAGGGTGTTATTTTAAAAATTAAGCAAGACAGATCCTAAGAGAATCTCTAGAGTATAATGTACATTCATTAAATGTTAGATTTAAGCAATATTAGAATATGAGGTGGCATGCATTTTAATTCAAAAAAGGGTTGCTCTTTGCAGGAAACTTAAAATGCCACCTACGTCTTTTCAGGCATAAAAACTCCTACAGTTTCTCTTACAGATATCATTACATGCCTTTTTAGAAATGTGATTATTCACATTTGAATCACTGGGAGAAATGATAAAAAATCTAAAAGATGTTAGAGAACACTTTTAATGATTGTTCAGCATTTTTCCTTGGGGAAAATTTCATCATTAAAGCTTGCCAGATATTTTATTATCATCTCACACAATTCCCTGAAAAACCTTATCCCTTGTTAATCTGGTAATTTATTCTGAGGCTAGTCCTACTGACTAATATCCCCAGATGTCTTTTAACTGAGTAGCAATACGGTCAATTACGGAGATTCTTTTGACATTTCTATTTTTTTTTTTTTTACTTATACTGATTATTAATATTGGAAGGATATGTACTATACAGGTAGCATTTTAACCAAGAGAACCACTAGGTATAAATTAAAGTAAAAGCAACAGTCTCCCTCCTAAAGCAACACTGCATATATGGTTTCAGGAAGGAGCTCTATTCCTGGAAAAATCTAGAATATTCTATTCACCTGGTTATATAACCACAAATACAGTGTTTAGACCTGTGCCTCCCAGATTTCTATAGAATTGGCATGGATAATGCTTGGGATTAAGTGTTATTAACAAATAGGAAAGTCTGAAAAAGATATTTTTTTCCAAAATGCAAGACCACTTCACACTGTATATGAATATCATGAAAATACACACCATAATAACATGTAGCTGAGAATAATGTGTTTAGTAAATATCACGGAAATTATTTTATTCATCTATTTGTTCACTTGTTAATCCATCTTACAGATATTTTAAGGGACTCTTTCCATCCATCAGATCCTTTCTAGACTTGGAATAAAATAATAAGAGGAAAAAATAAGCAAAGACAGTTTCTTATTTATATTAACATAGAGTCTACTAAGGGAAAAATATTAATGAATCACGGAAATAAATATAAAATTAAAATTTGTTAAGAAAGTGCTAAATAGAAGACCCTTAATATTATGAAAATGTGTTATGAAGAAAATGTATAGTTAGTGAGATGAGCCAAAGATTATCTAATGAAATGATAAAGCAGAAACTGAAGACAGTCTAGGAATTAACATGGCAAATGGAGGAATGACTCAAAATGTTCTAGGCTGAGAGAAGAGAGTAATGTGCAAAGGCCCTGTGCTAGACCTAACCTCGAATATAGTATACAGTAAAATAAAATAATTGCAGAATGTCTGTAACACTACAATCAAGATGGGAATACTTTTAGATGAAGCTAGGCAGGTAGGCAGGGTCAGCATATCAAGATTTGTTTTCTTTTGCTTTTTACTTTTTAAATTTTTTAATGATTTTTATTTTTTCCATTTTTGTTTATAGTATTCTGCCAATTTTCTATCATACAGCAAAGTGACCCAGTCTCTCTCTCTCTCTCTCTCGCTCTCTCTCTCTCTCTCTCACACACACACACACACACACATTCTTCTCACATTATCCTCCATAATATTCCATTACAAGTGACTAGATATCGTTCTCTGTGCTATACAGAAGGATTTGTTTTCTATTTTAACACGTTTTTCCTTCCATCTGAGGGCAAATGAAAATAAGATAGTTTAAGCAGAGGGCAATATAATCACATCTGAATTTTGATAAAAAGACTCTACCTGACACATAGGAAACAGCTTTGTTAGGGCCAGCTTTGTACATAATGAGATATACTGAATTATTGTATTCGGTGTGTGCAATAGTTTCCAACCACACTAGATAGAAATTGCCATATACTAGAGAAGAAAAGCTGATAGATTCAAAGAGGATGCAGGAAGGGAACAAAGGGGATCAGGAAGAAGAGGCCAGGGACATAAAAGAAGATGAAATCAAAGAAATCAAGAAAGGTGAGGGTTTCAAGAAGAGAGTATTCAACAACAGAAACTTCTGTAGGATTTAGTGCCACAGAAGTAACTACTGATCACAGAAAAATACATTTTGAGCAGTGGGATTGGGGAGTACAAGTTAAAATGGAGTGAAAAATGAGTGATAAAAAGCAAGTACAAAAAAAATAGTTACAGCAAATTTTACCAACTTTTTGAAGCTGCACAGGCAACTAACATGAAATTGTTTCATAAGATGCAGAACAGTTTAAAACCTTCGTTTGCTTCTGAACCAAACTTGGTCTCATTCTACTGGTGTAAATGACACCGATTAGGGGGCTCTATTTGAAGGGTTGAGTAACAGAAAGCAGACTCTGACAAGAAAATCTACCTGTATGACAAATACATGAAATAATTTCACCGGGATAGGAAAAAAGATGAAGTGTGTGTGTTTGCGCGCGTGTGTATGTGCGCACGCGTGCGTGCGTGCATGCGTGTGTGTGTGCGTGCGTGCGGTGCTTCTGCATATAGCCCCACCAAGTTGGGGTATCTGGCACAGCGGTTCTATACTGGGAATTCTAATCCTGTGTGTTAAAGTCAAGGCCTCTGCACACGACCCCCTATAGGCAGGTGAAACTAAACTATGCTGAGAGAAGAGGTTAGATCTTATCACCTAAAATCTATCTTAGACCTCCCTCACCCCACTTCAGGGAGCTTTGCTGGCGACAAATCCCTCCTGTCTTGTGTCCTGTCCCTCATTCTTCTAGGGTGCAGAGAGGCAGCAGTCCTTATTCTGTAACTGTTTCCTGATGAGTTTGAGCACTTTCATAACACCAGGTAGAAGAGCAGAACTTTTACCTAGCTATCTTCAGATTTGGGGGGTGGAGGCTGCACCCATGTTACGTGTTAGTTTCCAGGCTAGGGGTCAGATCTGAGCTGTAGCTGCCAGCCTGCATCACAGCCACAGCAATGCTGGATCTGAGCCATGTCTGCAACCTACATCGTGGCTAACGGCAATGAAGGATACTTAACCGACTGAGCGAGGCCAGGGATTGAACCTGGGTCCTCATGGATAATAGGTCAGTTCATTACTGCTAAGCCACAATGGAAACACCACCTTCAGATATTTTGATTGTCACCAAGCTTTAGCCCAAGCTGTTTATATCACTGAGTATCATCTGAAGTTTTATAGATTCCCAAATATCAGCAAGAAAGCAATGGTTATCAAGGGGCCCAGGAAACGTAGAAACCAAGTGATGCTGAGGAGGGCTTGTTTTTTCTGCTCCAAATTTGTCCTGCCAAATAAGGCTGGCTGGCTTCCTGTTAGCCAAGTTGCTTTTTCCCATACCAGGTCTGCACTTTCCTTAATCAGGCCCCTTGCAGTGACATCAAAGCAATGTGACATTACTGGCCAGCACAGAGATCCCTCCAGGCTAGCAGTTCTAGGTCTTGGGATGCCCAGACCCTCACTGAAATTTGGGGGCTTATCCAAGAATGTGCACCCTCTTTGTAAATACACCATCCTGTGCCATTAGCTTGAATCCTCAAAGGTTTAGTGCTTTGGATTTTCATCTATCTAGATATATTCAGGGTCCTAGCGTGGCACCCAAGTACCATACTCAACTGTGTTTTCCCTCTGGATTGCTGTCCTTCTCTGGGTGGAGGCTGGGGCTCACTTACCAAAGTTGAGAGTCTCCATGGGAGGTTAGTCTAGAGTCCTGTGCTGCTTGGTTGACACTGAAGGGCATCAACCAGTAGGTGGGTTTGCCTTTGGGCCTTTTTATCCTCTGACTTTTCCTCTTATATCTGGGTTATTAAATGCCCCATGGGCAACCTTGACCCAGGTGAGAGATAGGGGTATCTGGTTCTGTTTCTAGTTTCCAAGTTTATGACTAATGTTGGGAGTATTTTGGGAAATAAGATTTCCAGCTTGGAAATTTGGAACCAGCATCAAACTGTTCATAACTTTCACAAAAGATCAAAATAGGAAGAGTTCAAACGGCATGGACTCTAATATAACCAGGGGTCCCCTTGAATTTTTAATGCCAGGTGCTTGAGACAACCCCTCCTCAGTCAGAATATCCTGCAGGAGGTTAGACAGGACCTTTCCCAGGCCATAGCAGTTTAGCCACCTTAGCTCCTGACCAGTGTGTTCCCTGATGGGGTGGCACAGCTGTCTGCGGTGGGGGGTGAGAGTCTTATCTTTCCTCCCTTCCAGTGAAGAGGAGGAGTTTTCATATTTCCAGCCTTGCAGGAGCTAAAAGCAGGAAGGATGCCCACAGGGTACTCACCAGATCGCTAGACAGCAGGTATTCTGTGCTGAGCTGGGAGAGGAGCACTTGGAACTTCGCTCCATAACAAATCACTCAAGTTCTGCCACAGGTGCAGAGAGCAAGAAGCGGTGGGCGGTGGGTGTTCCCTGTTCTTGGCAGCAGCTCATGGTAACCAATAATGGGGCTCCCTGTCTTCGAAGCAGCTCACGGGGGCCTCCCCAGCCCACCTCAGGAACTGGGATCTAGCGTCCTTGTTCCATCTGTCAAGTGGTCCTTACTGCCTAGGACTTCCCGGGTCGCGCCCCTTGGCTCCTGGTGCTGCACCTTTCGTTCCCCAAACCGGAAGTGACGGTGGAGCATCTTCTGTTGAGGAGAGAGGTGGCGAGGAGGGGAGAAAGCCCTAGGGTGGCCGCTTCTCGTACAGGGGTCAGGAGGACAGCGCTGCTGGCAAGAGGGCTGCGCGCTCTAATCACAGGTCCCAGGCACCTGGAACTGAGGGAAGGCCAGCTAGGGGCAGCGGACAGAAGTGCCTGACTTTTGGTCTCTGATCTCCAGGGGCCGCAGTACAGCTGACCTTGGCGGTTACGCTGTGTGCGTCTGCGTGCGCGTGCGCGTGCGCGTGCGTGTGCGTGCACGCACCACACGGGGAAATAGCGTTACTGGGTGGAGTTTATCTAAATTAGGCTCAAGGCAGCCTCCATTCTTCCTTCGGAGTGAAAGCGACCAGCGTTAGTCACCCTCACAAGAATTTCCCCAAGCCTCTGTCATCCTCCCACTGGAGTTGGGGTGAGCTGGAGGCAAAAAGGCGGTGATCCTTCTCAAACAAGGATCCTGCTGGGATGGAGTCTGGTTCAGAAGCAAAGTGTTATTCTTTGATCAAAGGAGAGGTGCAGGCTGGCGCTGTAGAACACAAACTTTGCCTGATGCTTTATAGGCTTTCTGTCAAGGTATGCGTGATGGGGGTGGGGATGGGGTGGGGGTGGGGTTTCTTGAAGGCCAGAAGCAGCACTTCTGCACACCGTCTATCCAGAGCGGAAGTGTCCACACAGCCACCGTCTCACTAGGAACTAGGTCTGAAGTGCTAAGTGCAAGGTCTCTTCGGAGCCGCCCTCCTAGCAAGTGAAATTAGACTAAACACAAAGGAAAAAAAAAAAGAAAGGTTAGACTCTATTCTGTTACCCAAGTTCTGTTTTTACTTCCTGGAAACGTTCAGTGGGTTTTGCCTGTGACGATGATCCAAAGAAAGCGCTTTCCCTAGGGAAAGGCTTGGATTGCTGGAGGAGTTAGTGGTAGTAAAATTGGGTTCGGTCCTCAAAACTACCAAGTAGCCCCTGTCCTTCATGGTCCAGATCTCGTTTAGAGGAACCATTTTTCCTGGAGTAGAAAAGGTTTTCATCACCGAGGGAGTGTTCTCTATTGTCCATTTCATACCCTCTGCTTTGTCTTGACCGAACATCAGTCAGGCTTCTCTCCTCCCTACAGGTTTCTGAATTTTAATTTCTCCCAAGTCTAAGCAAGAGCTAGAAACATTTGTTTGCAGGACTGTGTGTGGAAATAAATTTTTAAACCATTTGGGTAGGAATACGATTGCTGAATTGCATGGTGAGGCTGTTTATTTTCATAAGAAACTGCCAAATTGTCTTCCAAAGTAGCTAAAAATTTTGCATTCTTATACCAATATGCCATTTCACGTCTTTGCCAGCATTTGGTAATGTCAGATTTATTTTTTATTATTGCAGATATTTTAATAGATGTGCAGCCAAATCTCATTATTGTTTTATTTTGCAATTCCTTCATGATAAATTATTTTGAGTATCTTTTTATGTGTACATTTATTTTTTCTGTTTTATTATATCACCCCCCTTTTAAATTAGACAGCTTTATTTTCTTATCATGAGATTTAATAATTTTTAGTTGCTTTGGGTACAAGTTCTTTATCAGATATGGGTTTTACAAGTTTTCCCATATCTGTGGTTTACTTTTCATTCTTTTAGTAGTGTTTTTCACGGAGTATAAGATTTTTTAAATTAATAAAGTCCAATTTTTCTGTTTTTGTTTTTTTTTTTCCATAGATCATGATTTTGGTGTTGTGTCTAGAAACTCATTTGCAAACCTGAGGTCAATTATATTTTCTAACGTATTTCCTTCTAGAATTTTGATATTTTTGCATTTTACATTTAGGTCTGTGATCTCTCTTGAGGTAATTTTTGGGAGATTTATAAATTCTTTGTCAAGATTAACTTTTTAGCATCTCAGTGTCCAATTTTTCCAGCACCATTTGATGGATAGACTATTTTATTCTATTGTCTTTGTGCCTTAGTCAAAAATTAGTAGATTATATTTGTATAGACTTATTTATGGACTCTCTTTTCCTTTAATCTAGATATCCTTTTTTTTTTTTTTTTTTTGCCAATACCATACTGTCTCTGCTATTGTTGCTTTATGGTAAATCTGGATGTTGGGTAATGTCAGTTCTGCAAATTCGTTTTTCCTTTTCAGTTATTATGATTATTCTGTGGTGTTTTCCTTTATATAAACTTTAAGTTACCATGAGCCTTAACACACTTCCAGACTCTATTCACTACCCAACTCCAAATTACTTCAAAGTCTTCAAGTATTTGTTACACTAGAACCTCAATCTCATTACCAAAATCTGTATTAATATCTTAGGTCAGCTGTAACAAACTACAATCTGAGTGGCTTTAAACAACAGAAGCTTAGCTGTTCTTTCATAGCTTTGGAGCCTGAAAATTCAAAATAAATTTGTTGAAAGGGCCATTCCCTCTCTGAGTTCTAGAAGAGTATCTGCCCTCACCTTTTTCTAGCTTCTTGAGGTTGCCAGAAACCACTGGTATCCCTCAGCTTGCAGATGCATAACTCAATATCTGCCTTTATCATCACACAGTATTATTTTTAGGTGTCTCTCTGTTCAAATTTCCCTGTTTTTATGAAGATACCAGTCACTGGATTAGTACCCACTGTAATACAGTATGACTTCCTATTAACCCGACTACGCCAGCAAAGACCCTGTTTAGAAATGAGGTGATAGCCACAGGTACCAGGAATTAGAAATTCAAGATATATTTGGGAGATACAATACAACTCACAACATTGGGTGGTAGGAAACATTGTAAATAAATATTTTTTGTGAGATTCTATGTTAATATTGGTGAACACAGTTTTTTTTTTTTTTTTTTTTTTTTTTTTAATGTTTGCTGTAACTTTAAATGCAGAGGGCTTCAAAATTCTCAGGTGGTCTTGTTTTGCCTTCCCAGGTGCAAATAGTTTTCCGTAAAACCAACTCTTAAATGGAGGCTAAACCTGGCAGGTCTTTCCACTCTCATCCACTGTTAATTCATTTGGGCCCTGGTGGTGCAGAGGTACATATTGGGGGAGGAAAAAAAAAATGATACTACGGTTAAATTTCAGTATTTTAGTGAACCTGTACCTCTGGACTGCAGCTTTCACAAGTGTCTTTTCATTCTCTCTCCTTTCCTATGTGAGAAAGAAGACTAGAAGAAGCTGGAATCAGGGAAATACTCTTCCACCAGTGAACTAAAGCTCTTGAAAATCTACTTTTGTGGAAATTAGGCCTTTGTTATGGAAAACACTCTTGGATCCCTTCAAAATGGTTGCTTTCTTTTCTTCCTGCTGGGGGCATAAGGTGAGTTTTTTCTTGTTATCTTGATTTTTTTTTTTTTATTTAGAACCCTGTGGGGTTCTCAGAGGTAAAACCCACAAAAATATGGGGTTCGCCAAAAGCTGCAAACCCCATGAGATTCATGCTATTTCACACACATCCTCTGTCAATTTGTCAAAGTTAACATTTGACAATTCTTACCAGTTTATGGCTCCAACAGCTTCTGTTTCAGGTAAGCTTTATCTACAATATTTTGTCTTTGTCTGTTTCTCCAGATTTCAGTATTGGTTTGGCCTTTGCTCTTCTTTCTCTGATGGATTCAAGAAAAGTTATTAATTCTCAGTTTGTTCAGAATTTTTCTTGTTGTAAGAATGGGATTGAAAACTTCCAAGCTCTTACAAATCAAGGCCTAAATTGGAATCCTATTGCTTTCAATTTTTGAAAGACATTTTTGCTGATTATAAGATTCTTGGTTGGCCAGTGGATTAAGCTTGTGACTCTGTCTTTTGTTGCCTTCTAAAATTCATTGTTCCTGTTGAGTAATCAGCCTTTTAATTTCATTGTTTTTTTTTTTTCATCTGTTATGAGTAGCTTTACTCTGCTCCTTTCTGTCTTTGGCTCTTAGCATTTTTTCTGTAATGTATCTGGATAATATGTTGACTTTTTACCAGGATTTTTCTGCTTCTATCATTGTTTTATTGATTGAGTTTTGAATATTATTCTAATAGATATTCCTGGGGTGAAAATAACTTAGCTTTGATTAATCTTTTCATGTGTTTCGGAGTTGCCTTTCCAGTATTTTGTAATTTTCATCTATATTCAAGAGATAATTTCCTTTCCTTATTAGTGGTTTGTACTAAGATAAGTTACTCTGGCCTCAAAAAAAAAACAACAACCAAAAACCAAAAAAAAAAAAAAAAACCTGAGAAATGTTTCCTTTATTCTTATTAAGTTTATGAAATTTGGTGTTATTTATTAAATGTTTCAAATGTTTCACCAATAAGTTCTAAAGTTGTGCAGACTTTGAGGGGTGCTAGTGATATTTAACAATGTGAATCAGACAAAATCAGTCCATCATTTTTGTTAATCTTATTTAGTTGTACTTTTGAAGAAATTTTTTTAATTTATTGGAGTAAATCTGTTCCTGATATCCAGTTATTTTCTTTCTCTATTATATACCAGTCCATTAATTTTTTGCTGTTGTCCTTACTTAGTTCCTCATATTTTTGGGGGTTTGATTTGTATTTTCCTCTAAAATTTCATATTTTCGCATACTCTGAGACTTATCCCCTTCTTACATGTAGCTCTAACTATGAATTTCACTCTGAACTTTTAGAATAAAACACGTTTTGAAACATCATATTTGTTTATTTTAGGAATTTTTTTTTTTTTGTCTTTTTGTCTTTTAGGGCCACACCCAAGGCATATGGATGTTCCCAAGGCTAGGGTTCTAATTAGAGCTGTAGGCGCCAGCCTACACCAGAGCCATAGCAACTTGGGATCTGAGCCATGTCTGCAACCTACACCACAGCTCATGGCAATGCCAGATCCTTTACCCACTGTGCAAGGCCAGGGATTGAACGCGCATCCTCATGGATCTTAGTCGGGTTCGTTAACCACTGAGCCACGACGGGAACTCCTATTTTAGGAATTTTCTTGATTCATATATTATTTAGAATTCTATTTTGATTCTAAGTGATGTGGAGGGGGTAGTTCCAGACTTGACTCCTTCCAAAATAATTGCTAGAACTCCGCAGTTCACAGAAAAAATGAGTAGTTTTGCCTGCTGCTTTTTCAATCTTGATAGTACATTTGAGTGTGGGAAATACCTACCAGCAGTAACTATAGCTTCAGTGGGTTTTGTACATGAGCTGGAATTTTGTTATTTTTCCCTGGTCCATTTACAACTAGATTCCATTCAGGTGCCACTACTTCCACTAGAGCAATGCTCCATGTTGTCCTTCATGAGAAAACATCAATAACTGCAATTCTCCTGTACTCCAAAGGTTCTCATCACCCCGTACACAGCATCAATAGTGTCTTAGCACCACTCAACCAGAGATAAAGGTCATATTCTAAAATTTTATTCTGATGTTCTTTCTAGGACTAACACTTGTACTGACTGTACTAGCTTTGGGTTCTCCAAGAAAGAATCTGATGCAACTTTTGAGTGTGTACATTTTAATGTGAAGAATTATCAGAGGGACAGTAAAATAGAGAAGTAAAACTAATGCAAAGTTATTGTTGATCTAATTTCTTCTGTAGTTAACTGGAGCTTGATCCTGTCAATCATTTGAGGAGCTGTATAACAAAACACCATAAAAGCAATAACGTTATAGACGGAGAGGGAAGCATTTTTAACAATGAATGTGAATCAGACAAAATCAATCCATAATTTTTATTAATCTTATTTAGTTGTGCTTTTGAAGAATTGTTCATTTTCCTATTGGTCAAGGGTGATTTCATGCAGTGCAGTTTCCTCACTGTTTTGGGTGTTTGAATGCTCAAGGACCCAGTGTGTTAGTACAAGATTCATGCTTTACAGGATTACAAAATATATGGGATAGAAATCTAGAATGGTGTGGTGGCATTGAAGCAAGGGGTTGACAGTGTGAGCCTGAGCCTGCAAATTTGGTTGTCATGACGTGGTTAGGATCAAACATGGGCCAGTGAACTTTGAGGTGATATACAAGACAAGTATGATACAGTGGTGTATTTTCTAATGCTTAAAGTTGTGAACCCCAAGAAGAATATCTTAAAAATAAACAGAGGTAGGTATGTTAACTAGGTGAATCCTCTCCTATATTTTGTGTTTGGTATGTATTCTAAAAAGAAATACTGAAATGTAACTGTTACGTCATCTTGTTTGTTTAACTAGGCTACAGTCTCCAGTTTTTTGCAAGCACAAATCTATTGTTCATGTTAAGGAAGTCTGTAGATGTGATATATCTGTATTTAGTTGACTTTAAATAAGGGAAATCTGCTCTTCATAGTGTGTGCCTGATTCTGTTTGCTGAAATGCTAAGGAGAGGAGTTGAGACTTCTCTGAAGCATAAATTCTTTCTCTTGATAGTAGTTTTAGTCTACACCTAAAAGCTCCAGCTTGCCTTTTTGATAGCCTGCACTAGAGATCCCAGACTTGCATAGTCAGCTCAGATAACCGTTTTAACCAGGTATTTACAATATATCTCTTAATATATACCTCTTGCTGCTTCTTTCTCTGAACCCACCAATACTGATTCCAAAACCAGAAGGGGTTCTAGAAGAAAATAATTTTAAGAATGAGATTTCATAATTGCTTTTGTGTCTTCTAAAATTTGCTGTCTAATTGGATTTGATATAAAGCCACCAAAGATTCTATTTTCAGGAGTAAGGAGAGCACTGATAGTTCATGGAATGATGTGGCGATAGCCATAAAAATAATGTCATTGGCTATTCCTACTCAAATGCCTATAGTGGTTGAGGTTCTGTCGAGTATAGATTTAACTAGGAACATTTTAGTCAAACCAAGGACTATAATGATATTGACTAGTTGCTCATAATTGAGCTAGAGAAAATAAGGAAAGAAAGGGATGATCTCTGGGCTTCAAATTACCAGCCTAAGTTCCACATATGTGACCTGAGATCTTCTGTATCTACTTGCAAGTAAACCTTATGTCCTGGAGCCTCAGGCCAAGCTTTCTGTTTCTGTGAGTAGCTAAATTACAATCCAGATTGAATTTATAACTTAGCAGTGAAGCTTCTGTTCATGTTAGGACATTTATGAGGGGAAAACCGCATCCTGAAAATTGAAATGGGAACATATAGTTAGATCCTGGTGAACCTAGGAACATTGACATCTAGGTTTTACCAAGTTGTCTTTGACTATAGAAATGGCTCTTCCACCACTGGCTGAGTTGAACACTTCTTTTCTCAAAAAAAAAAAAAAAAAAACTGTCATGGTTTCCATTGAATTGTGTCCATGCAAAGAACCAATTGTCCTCTTAAGGAACTACCGCCAATACCCTTCTTTTTTTCTAGACCAGTAACAAGTCCCATAAGGTCACAAAAAGCGGGAAACAAAGTGTTGCCCTCAGAGAGTTGTGGTATACTCCAGAAGAACTTCACGGTTTTTCAAATTTATACAAGTAGAAACTTGAGAAATATGTGTATAAAATAATTATAAGGATTCAGGATCATGCTAGAAGAAATATAAACTTGGATAAAGTCACATTTGTTGACTTGTGGCCATTAAACCAGATTTCGTGCTTTTGCTTGAAGGTTAAAAATAGGTTAAAAATGTAAAAGAGTTCATGTGGTTTGTCTACAGAAACGTGGACCCATCATCTATAATAAAAAGTTGAAATTCCAGAACTTATTTCATCTATTAGAAATATCAAAAGTTCAGGGAGGTTGGAATGCTAGTGGATTTATCTTGGAAGAATGGTTCAGCCACCCCAGGGACATCTGGAGGACACACCTGCCACAGTTGTGAAGGAATCCCCCCCATCCTCTACCCTAACAGAGTTCTATGGTCATTCTTTTCTTTAGGTCAGAAATCAAAATGGGAGTTGTTAGCCTTGAAATAGGATCCCTAAATTCAGTGTGTGTAACTGGAGTCTGTGGCGGCAGGGCCAGTTGGTGGCATTTTAATCACTAAAGACAAGTGTGTGGTTACCACAGGAGTCAAAGCAGCTGATAAGTTGAGCATAATGTCTCTAAGATCATAAATAGGACAGTCTACTAAGCACTTATTTGACCCGTATAAGCAAAAGAGTTCATAACTGAATGAGCAGAAATCTAACTTTAATCACGAACACAGAGTCAAGACCCCTAAATCAAGTCTCAGACGAGGCAGTTTGCAGATATAGAAGGCTTTAAATGAGGGGATTCTGGGTCCCTTTGAAAAAGGACCCAGCCAAACTGTCAAAATGTATACTGTTGAATCTATTTCTAATACATAGCCATGGGTACTACAGAAATTTACTACGATGACTGTGCCTTAGGGAAAACAAAATAGTCATACATCTCTAAGATTACTTTACACTGGCTCAGAACTGCTACTAATAGCTGAAAATCAAAAACGTCATCCCCAAAACCTTAGGCTCTGACAGTCTGAAAGTGCACATTTCAAAGGGATAAATGCTTCTACTAGAAGAGACAGTAGTAATTCCACATAAGTAGAACTTTAACCTCTACTTAAAAAAGTAAAAGCCCCATTAGGCCATTTTGGGTCTTATGTCTCTAAATCTGCAGTCAGTAAAAGGGGTTTTTATACTGAATGGGAGGATTTTTAAATGAGTGCCAAGGGAAATTGTGGTGGTGGTATAAAATGGAGATCAGAAAAAGTACACCTGGAATACAGACAATCCCTTAAAGATCCATTACCTGTGATTAAAATCGATGAAAATCTTCAACAATCCAGTTAATATGGGCTTGCTAAAGATGAAGAATTTTGAGGTTAAGGTTTAGTTCGCCCCACCAGGCAAAGATCCATAGCTCGCTGAAGTGATTGCTGATGGCAAGGAAGATATGTAATCGTAGTGAATGAGGGTAGTTTTAAATACTTGATATAACCCCATAACCAGTTGCTGAAATGAGGAATATAAAATTATGATAATTTGTTCTTAATTGTTATGAATGTTTGTATATAAATCAAATGTGTTCCTTTATTTTCTTATCTAATGTAAGATTTTAATAACAGTTAATTTTGTCACAGTATTTGAAGTTATAGAATATCAAACAAGAGTAACATTACCCAAATATTTTTGCATCCTTCTCTGGGGAAACGGTTAACATGTTCTCGGTTTGTAAGTGGGATAGTTGTATTAAATAGAAATATTACATTTTTATTCTCTTTATTTGGAGATTCCTTATGAATCAAGGAGATGGGCACTAATGTGAAAAGAGTTAGAATGTGGTGGTCAGTTTAATGTTAAGCTGGCAAGGCTGAGGTCCCCAGTTTTTCAGTCAAACATTGATCTAGGTGAAAGTGTGAAGGCATTTTATAGAAATGGTCAAAGTCCAAATCAGTTGACTCTGATTACTCTTGATAATCTAGATAGGCCTGATTTCCTCACTGAAAGGCCTTAAAAGCACTGAATTGACTCGTCCCTGAAGAATGAATTCTGACTGGGGACTGTAGATTTAGCTGATGCCATAGTCCCAGTTTACCTTTCCTGATATTCCTGACCAATTTCTGACTTGAATAATCAGTCACAACAATCACCTGATATAATTCTTAATATATATCTCCTACTGATTTTGTTTCCCTGCTTGATCTGGGAATGATACATATTCTGATATCAAAAGTAGGATAATATCTAAGTAATATACCAAAGTAACCAATATTTGGATCAAAGCAAATAGGCTACTTGAAAATACAAACTGACATTGTTGAAGGATGATTTCTTGTTGCACATTGAAATCTAAAACAATGTATTTTAGAATAACTTTCTTAAAGACATGGAGCATATTCCACAATTTCTAGTAGGCAAAAGGAATAGAAAATATAGTTCGAATTCTTTTCTATATTTATTTTTAAATGAATCAAGCTATTTCTCTTTTCAAAGCAAGTTTTCCCTTTGGTATGCAGGTATGTGTTTCCCTCAAGCAAATTAGTGTGAGATCTTTATAATTCGGTTTTGCCTGTGTTGTCTAATATATTCTAATTAAAGAGGTTTACCTAATTGCATATTAATATTAAAATGCTGTAAAACTTATGAAAAAATTTAGAAACAAGCTTTTAGTATATTATATCCGTCAGAACTGATGGAAAATGTTTAACTGATAGTTTAACAAATTGTTTGGTATCATTTCTCTTTAGTTTTAGATGTGCTAATGAACAATACACTCTGGTAGGGAAATTTCTGAATTTTAATTTATGTGTTATTTAATATACCATTACTAGAGGGAGGAGATGTGTTAAAATAATCTATCCCTCTAAGTAAGGAAATAAATCTACCTTTTTTGTAGAATAAATAAAAAAATTAAAGGTTTAATGTGTTGGCAGATAGGCTATTTCATTCATTGCTAAGGAAAATTTATAAAAGGGTAATTTATGCAAAGTTCTTTAGTTTTTCACATGTCTCTATCACATTTAGATGACTAATGGTGTTTTCTGTGTCCAAAGTATCATTTTAGTTAATGTCAGTGAGATTTGATCTTTCCTGCAGTATAATGTGAATTATTCTTTTGATTCACTTGATTCTAAAGAAACAAGTAGTGAAAAAGATATCATTTTATTCATTCATCTATATTTTTGATATACAGATTATTTACTGGTCTGTTATGAACTGTAAAATCACAATACTCTCCAGTGCCAACATTTTGATTTTGTTGATTTGGTTCCAAATTTACCTAAACTTATGTTTTCTTATACATTTCATCAGAAAGGTGACACATTGACTTTCTAGAATGAAACGGCTCTTGACGATGGCCTTTAGGATCTTTAACATTTGGGAGTTCCTGTCGTGGCTTAGCAGAAATGAATCTGACTAGCATCAATGAGGACACGGGTTCAATCCCTGGCCTCGCTCAGTGGGTTAAGGATGCCCCGTTGCCGTGAACTGTGGTGTAGGTCATAGACGTGGCTCGGGTCCGGAGTTGCTATGGCTGTGGTGTAGATCAGCAGCTACAGCTCCGATTCGACCTCTAGCCAGGAACCTCCATATGCCACAGGTGTGGCTCTAAAGAGACAAAAAAAAAAGTCTTCAACATTTGATCGGGGGCCATATTAGTACTCTCAAAGTACTAGATGTATCACAGAAGGATGTATCACAGAAGGAACAAGTGTCACAGAATGACAGAGTTGCAAAAATAAAACTTAAAAGATTTCATCTTTGAAGATATTAAATGCAACAACTAGATATTCAATAGTGTAATGCTATGTCTGTTCAAATACATATAAAGTATAAATGTATATTAATGAAAGTTTTCATAGAGATTGCTTTTAAAAACATTTTAAAAGACTCTGGAATCTTAAAACTCATTTTTACATCAATATTCAAGAAAATTGTCATAATTTTTGAACAACGTAAATTGAAAATAATTTCCAGTAAGTGTCAAAAGTAAAATATTCTTTGTGTTATCTATCTAGTATCTAGTTCCCTGAATCCTTTATAAAATTTGTATAAAAATATAACATTTTGGTGGATTATGGAGTAGAGGGTTAGAGAAGATGTTTTATACCCTTAAGACCACAAAGATTATAAACAGTGAAAGCAGAATTTACACTCAATTTTTTTATGATATTTTGGAATGAATTCTTACATACTAAGGGACTCTTCAATGTAAACATAAATTGTTTTCAGATTGATTCCTTCAATATTAAATGATAGCTAAAAAAACGTAACCATTGGCTGGGAGAGAGTAAAGGAAGGAATTAAGAAATGAATGGTTCTTTTCTCCTTCCATCCTCCAATCCTTCTCCTCTCCTCCTCCATGCATGGAAGTGTGAACACACCTGCTTGTGTGAACACAAGCACACACACACTATCTCACCACTTTTTTAAGTGTTAATTTTAGTGTTTGTCTTGCTGTTTCATATTAAAAATATATATGTGGGGGCAAAAATTTGATATAAAAAACAAAAGTAAAAAGAATTTATCCATTGTGGTGGAACATGGTAGGGGATAATATGAGAAAAAGAATGCATATATTTGAATGACTGTGTCACTTTGCTGTACAACAGAAATTTACAGAACACTGTAAATCAACTATAATAAAAACATCTTAAAAATTTATCCATGAAGGTTTCTTGGATAATTCCCCCAAAGCACGAAACTATTTTTAACATTAAATTGTGTAAATTAATAAAACATAATCAGGCAGGTGAGTAATGAGGTTTGCTTTCTGCAAGGAAATCACCTTTCCTTTGGTTTAGTTCAGAATAATGGAGAGAGATAAAAAGAATCTATTCACTATATTCATATTTTTACTATATTCTATGACATCTTATAGTTGAAATCAAGCTGTGTGTATCCTTCTTAGATTGGCTTGTTTACTTAGTAGTTTGTATTTAAAGTTCCTCCGTGTCTTTTCAAAGCTCATTTCTTTTCAAAGCTGGGTAATATTATCTGGATGTAAGACCATTTATGCACCTACTAAAGGACATATTTGTTTCTTCCAAGTTTTGGCAATTATGAATAATATTATTATTCATGTTTTTGTGTGGACATAGTTTTCAGCACATTTGGGCAAAGATTAAGATGTGTGGTTTCTGGATTAGTGTGTCTAGTTTTGTAAAAAACTGCCAAACTTTAAGTGTTTGTATCATTTTACATTCCCACCAGTGATGAATGAGAATTCCATTTGCCATACATGAACTATAACTTTCAGTTGTGTTGTTGTCTTACAGCACCTTGAAGATTTGAGGTTTTATGTGGAAGCATCAAATTGGTGGCCAAGCTTAGTTCACATTTCTTCCTTCCCACTTTCTGGGCAGTGAAAATTAGTATCTTCCTTCCTCATATTCTCTATCAGTCCATTAAACACTTTCACTATGAAACTAATAGAAGACTACTGAACTGTCAAAATCTGTGAATAAAAACATCATAAAGCTCCTGAACATTATAATCTAATAATGCAAAACATTTATCTGTAAAATGGTGATGTATAAATAGGTTCTTGTAAGGAATACATGACCAATGACCTAATACCCATTTTTATTTGTTAGAAATGTCACAATTATATATTTTTGAAAATATTTTTGTATGATAGATAAAATCTTATTCAGAGAAAATCTGAGGCTTATAAAGTTTTCATTACTTTCTAACTTTATTTCCCAAGATTTTATTACCAGAAAAATGACAGTAAATGATTTTCTTGAAAAAATAAGTAGCGTAGCATTCAGTGAATTTTCAGAAGAGTTAAAATTTAGAAAGGAACCTATAATATTCTGATGGTTGAAGTGGTTACCTGATATAAATCACATGTAAACTCTATATAATTAAAAATATTTCTAATACTGTGGTGCCACACTCTGTTGCTAGATATTAATTACTAATGTTCTTGTCCAAGTGCCATACTTAATTTAAGCCCCTACGGTTTTAAAACAATGTATACTTTACTCTTAAAATCTTAGAGCTGTTAGCACAGAGCTTAATTTACAGTGCTCAATATATATTGAGAGTTTATAAAGTTGACTTATAAATTCAAGTTACTGTAGAACAGCAGCGAAAAGATGATATAATGACTATTTGGTATCTGACATGTTCAATTGGAGAAGTGTCTGCTTTACCAGTACATTATTATCATAGATTACATAAATACACATGTGCACACACATGCACATATACATATATATGGCATTTATATACAAAACATATATGTTTATATATCTGACACATACGTCAATGCAAAATGTAGAGTGAAAGCTGCTATATGGTGACAAGAAAGGAGTGTTTATGGCATTCGAGTCTGTTATGGAGTTCATATCTAGTGATCCTGCTGAGTCCGTAGTTCTAAATGGGCTTCTTTCCTGCTGAGCAAGCAGTGCTTGGTGCACGCATGACTGAGCTTTCTGAATAAGTGTAGCACCCTGCAACTGTGACTCATGGAGGTGCTGAGAGGCCTCAATCATTGTTGATTCAAATGGCATTCATGGGAGAATCGCACCAATTTTTATTTATCCAGTCCTAGATTGTCTTATGAATACATGTCACTAAAAACAAATAAATAAAAACTATTTTGGTACTAGAAGTAAGAATTTTTATACTAAAGACTATTCAGTGATTATTCTTAGAGGAAACAAACTAAAAAATGGATTTTCTGATTTTTCAGCGTTTTGCAAACTCCAAGAATCAGGACACTTCTCATGTGCTTTATTTTTCTGCAGTGATTTATTTATGATAGAAGAAAATATAAGCATCTGCTCAGATTTTTTTTTTCTGGGAGTTTGGAAAATAGGAAACTATAAAAGCAATGATAGATGGTGGATTTCTGAAGTATTTTACAATTTTTTTCCTTAAAAGAAGTGGTATGAGTTTGTCATGCATTTATTGGTTCTTAATAGGAAGGAATTTTTTAACTGACAAATATTATAAATAGAATTTTTGGCTAATTTCAGAGCCTGTACTTTAGAAACAACTAATTGGGAATTTATCTTAACTTGCCAGTATCAACAATTATAAGGTAATTTTAATTGTAGAGAAATAAATGGTATAATTTACTAAATGTCTGTTTTCTTTCAGTTGTTACACAAGAATCATTGACTAATAACATGTATCTGAAAAGACTTAGTAGACATTTGGGGTTCACTTAGTTCCTCCACAATGAATGTCCTCAAAGCTCTAGTGTTTGTTCTTATCTACATTTAGCAAACTGGCTTCTGATTTTAACCAATCCTATACCATCACCTGTGCTATCTTTTTCAAGTTCAAATATAATTTATTTCCTCAAGTTTCATCCTTTTTAACATTTTCAACTTTCACTGATGCTCACTACATTCCCAGCTAATCTTTTGTCACCCTCTATATTAATACTATTTTTAATTTCTCTGTAACTCACTGTCTTTTTTTTTGTTTCCTTTAGCCACACCCCTTATTTTGCCTTCACTGAGAAATTTCTCTTTAGCCTCAATGTGCTCTTATTTCTCTAAATAAAAGGGATCTTCAGTTTAAATTTGACTCTATACTTCTAGCTAATATAACACACGACTACTTGGATATCACCACTGCCTCAAATAGAATATGTATATATAATTGAATTTTATACCCTACCTCTACTATAAGAGTAGGTCTTTTCTGTCTTTTACCTCTCCAAATCCACAGAATGATCTCTTTACCCCATTTCTTCAAAAAGAGACTCCTTTTGTGCGTTCTGTTCTTTTGTAGTTCTCATATAAAATATATGTATTCATTCATAATGTATAAGATCACTTTACATCCATTTTCTGAGATGATATTTGTGCCAAAGCACTGTTTTTTTTTATAGGAAGTTGAATGACTTTTCAAAAAAGTCAATATATTTATAAGAATCTCAATACACATATATATTCAAATCTTTTATCTTCTGAAAAGACAAAGTACATTTGGCTTCAGTTTGGATAAGAAATAGGACAGAGAAGATTACAAAATATCACTCACCCACAGGGAAAAATGCGTTACGCAACAGAACATTTAGATAAGTTTTAAAAAATAAATCAGGGAACTACAAGGTAGGGTCAAGTAGAATAAGGTAAAGCAGAATGCCTAAATAATTCAGGGCAGTCAAATAAAGAAAGAAGACAGAATTTTCTGCTTCTTAATCTTGTCTATATATAGAAGAGGAGTAGCTTTTCTTTCTTGACCTGGGGAACTGATGTAAAAACCGTAACAAGTCTAGTTAGAATAGTTTCCAGGTAAGAATTCTATTTTGGCATTCTTAGGATATTCCGTACCCCCACCCCCGCCCCCACCCTGGCGAGAATTGGCTAGAAACATTTTCTGTGAGAATTAGATTTTTAACAATCAACAGACCTTATTGGTTCAAAGAGATCTCCTGACATCAAAACAAAGCAAGATCAGGACGTGCTGCTGTCCTGTCGAAGGATATTTGGAACATTTCTGAGACTGGAGAAGGACCAGACAGGAAAAGATATGGTTATAATCTAGTCAGTGAGTGCTGCTTGTAGCTGTTGCAATGTTAGTGTGTGTCTGTGGCCCTGAATTTTGTAAAAGATTAGCCACTGTGCAAATAACATCAATATTAATGTTTATATGCATAGTACATGTTATACAAATCCTATGAGTGGCAATACAAAATAAAAAACACACTTTTGCAGAAAAAGACACTCTAACTTGGGCAGTTTGCAAGGAAATTTGAAGGTTATATTTACTTGAATACTACATGACAGCATTTGCTGGAATTTCTCAAAGTACCGTTATTCAGCATGGGCTGCAGTCTACTGCAAGCATTACTAAACTTAATATTTCTCACACTTTAATTTTTAGGTATATCCAATAATGAAAAAGTGTGAAAATATTAGAATTATTTTACTTTATTTATTTGAATGAATTTTATTATATTTATAGTTGCACAGCCATCATCACAACCTAATTTTACAACATTTCCATCCTCTAACATCAATCCATCCTTCCCCCCGAATCCCCAGCCTGTCTCCTTTGGTAACCATAAGGTTTTCTAAGTCTGTGAGTCTGTTTCTGTTCTGCAAATAAGTTCATTGTATCCTATTTTTAGATCCACATGTAAGTGATAGGATGTGATGTTTGAGTCTCACTGACTAACTTTACCTAGATGATAATTTCTAGGTCCATTCATGTTGCAGCAAATGCCATTTTTTTTATTCCTTTTTACGGCTGAGTAATATTCCATTGTGTATATGCACCACGCCTTCTTTATCCACTCTTCTGTCGATGGACATTTAGGTTGCTTCCATGTCTTGGCTATTGTATATTGGGATACATGTATATTTTCAAGTCATAGTTTTCTCCAGATAGATGCTGAAGAGTGGAATTACTGGATCATATGGTAATTCTGTTTTTAGTTTTTTGAGGCATCTCCATACTGTTTTCCATATTGGTTGCATCAATTTATATTCCCACCAACAGTGTAAGAGAGTTCCCTTTTCTCCATACCCTGTCCGGCATTTATTGTTTGTAGACTTTTGATGATGACCATTCTGGCTGGTGTTAAAAAAAAAAAAAGGTTTTGATTTGTATTTCTCTAATAATTACTGATGTTGAACATCTTTTCATGTGTTTTTTGGCCATCTGTATGTCATCTTTGGAGAATGGTCTGTTTAGACCAGCCAATTTTGTTTTTGTTTGTTTGTTTGTTTTAGGGCTGATATGGAGGTTCCCAGTTGAGGGGTCAAATCGGAGCTACAGCTGCTGACCTACGCCATAGCCACAGCAACGCAGGATCCGAGCCAATTCTGTGACCTACACCTCAGCTTATGGTAATGCCAGATCCTTAACCCATTGTGCAAGGCCAGGGATCGAACCCTCAACCTCATAGTTCCTAGTCGGATTCGTTAGCCACTGAGCCACGAAGGGAACTCCTAGACCTGCAAATATTTTGATGGGATTGTTTGTTTTTTTGGTATTGAGTTGCAGGAGGTATTTATATATCTTGGAGATTAATCCCTTATCAGTTGTTTCATTTGCAAATATTTTCTCCCATTCTGTGGATTGTCTTTTGATATTGATTAGGGTTTCCTTTTCTGTACAAAAACTTTTAAGTTTAATTAGGTCCTATTTGTTTATTTTTGTTTTTATTTTCATTACTCTAGGAGGTGGATCTGAGAAGATACTGCTGTGATTTATGTCAGAAAGTGTTTGGCCTTGTTTTCCTCTAATAGTTTTATAGTATCTGGCCTTACGTTTAGATGTTTAATCCATTTTGAGTTTATAATCTGTGTATGGTGTTAGAGAGTGTTTTAATTTCATTATTTTGCATGTAGATGCCCAGTTTTCCCAGCACATCTTATTTAAGAGACTGTCTTTTCTCCATTGAATCTTCTTATCTCCTTTGTCATAGATTAATTGACTGTAGGTATGTAGATTTAATTCTGGGCTCTCTATCCTATTCTACTCATTTATAGTTCTGTTTTTATGTCAGTGCCATACTATTTTGGTGGCTACAGCTTTTTAGTATAGTCTGAAGTCAGGGAGCCTGATTCCTCCAGTTCCATTTTTCTTAGGATTTTTTTGGCTATTCTGGCACTTTTATACTTCCAAAAAAACTTTAAAATATTTTGTTCTAGTTCTGTGAAAAAAATGCCATTGTTTATTTGATAGGGATTGCTTTGAATCTGTAGATTGACTTGGGTGTTATTGTCATTTTGACAACATTAATTTTTCCAATCCAAGAACATTGTATATCTTCCCATCTGTTTGTGTCATCTTTGATTTCTTTCATCAGCGTCTTATAGTTTTCAGAGTACAGATCTTTTGTCTCTTTAGGTAGGTTTATTCCTAGGTTTTTTTTTTTTTTAATGTGATGATAAATGGGAATGTTTCTCTAACTTCTCTTAATGATCTTTCATTGTTAGTACATAGAAATGCTGTTGATTGCTGTGTATTGATTTTGTATCCTGTAACTTCAAATTCATTAATAAGTTCTAACAGTTTTCTAGTAGTATCCTTAGGATTTTCTAGGTATAGTGTCATGTCATCTGCAAACGGTGATAGTTTTTCTTCTTCTTTTCCAATTTGGATTACTTTTAATTCTTTTTATTTTTTGATTGCTATGTCTAGGACTTCCAAAACTATGTTGAATAGTAGTGGTGAGGGTGAGAGCACACATCCTTGTCTTGTTCTTGCTGTGGCTAGGACTTCCAAATCTATGTTGAAGAGTAGTGTTAAGAGTGGACATCTTTGTCTTGGTCCTGATCTTAGCAGGAATTCTTTCAGCTTTTACCATTGAGAATGATGGTACCTGTGGACCTGTGTGTTTGTCATATATGGCCTTTATTATGTTGAGGTGGATTTCCTTAATGCCCACTTTCTGGAGAGATTTTTATCAGCAATGGGTATTTGATTTTGTCAAAATCTTTTGCTGCATCTATTGAGAGGTTCATATGTTTTTTATTCTTCAGTTTGTTAATGTGGTGTATCATGTTGACTGATTTGCAGATATTGAAAAATCTGTGCATCCCTGGGACAAATCCCACTTGGTCATGTTGTATGATCCTTTTAAAGTATTGCTGGATTCGATTTGCTAGTATTTTTGTTGAGGGTTTTTGCACCTATGTTCATCAGTGATACTGGTCTGTAATTTTATTTTTTTGTGGTATCTTTGGTTTTGATATCAGGGTGATGGCAGCCTCATAGAATGAGTTTGGAAGTTTTCCTTCCTCTGCAATTTTTTGGAATAGTTTCAGAAGGATATGTGTTAACTCTTCTCTAAAATTTTGATAGAATTGCCTGGGAAGCCATCTGGTCCTAGACTTTTGTTGGTTTTGGATATTTCTTTTAATCAGTTTCAATTTCAATAATTGTGACTGGTCCGTTCATCTATTTCTTCTTGGCTTAGTCTTGAAAGAGTATGCTTTTCTAAGAATTTGTCCATTTCTTCCGGTTTTTCCATTCTGTTGGCATACAGTTGCTCATACTCTCATGATCCTTTGTATTTCTGTGGTGTCAGTTGAAAATTCGCCTTTTTAATTTCTGATTTTATTGATTTGAGTCCTCTATCTTTTCTTCTTGATGAATCTGGCTAAAGGTTTATCAGTTTTGTTGATCTTTTCAAAGAACCAGTTTTAGTTTGATTGATCTTTTCTGTTTTTCTTTGTTTCTATTTCATTTATTTCTGCTCTGATCATTACGATTTCTTTCCTGTTAACTGTGGGTTTTGTATGTTCTTCTTTCTCTAGTTGCTTTAGTTGTAAAGTTAGGTTTTTTTTTATTTGGGATTTTTCTTGTTTCCTGAAGTATAGAAATATTTTAAAATAACTTGTGGTTCTGAAAGTCCAGAAAACTTCTAGGAATATAATTTTTTGTTTCTGAAAGCCAAATATTAATATCTCTCAGTAAATGGAAAATGAGTAGTTGATAATGTGTGGAGTTCTAAATTAATTGAGATTAACTCTGTTGCTGTAGATTTATCTTTGTTGTTTAGAAAACCCCTTAATCTATGGAAACATTTAGAATCCAGCACAAAGGCTTTAATAATTCCAGTTCTATTTCCATTATTTCTGTGTTATTACCTATAATGTAAAAATATTATACTCATTGCTTTTCCAAAGTGCTATAGAATTTTCCTCTTCTATATCTAATGAAGAGTTCATCACTGCTACAACACAGTAACTTTTTTTTCTTTTTGACTACTCTCTGCTTCCTCTGTTTGACATTTATTACTTCTTCTTATGCTGTCTTCTTAAATTAACTCCTTTTTTTATTTATTATTTGTTTTAATGAACACTTTAGTCTTCTGGTTTAAAAAAATGCAGATAATACCTAGATCTCTTAAAAAATGACCGTTTTCCACACTTCTGTCTTTCAGATATTGTAAAATATCTTATGTCCTGCAAGAATTTAGAACAATGAAAAAATGCAAAAAAAAAATAATAAAGGGAGAGAATGCCAGTAAAAGTTCCAGTTTAATTAGTTTGAATCCATACAAAAACCACCACAAATAAACATTATCATCTTGGTGTCCACACATACTACTTTCAATCACTTTGAATATACAATACAAATGTATTCACAAAATCATGTTTCTCTGTAATAAGACATCTGTTCTTAGAGCTGAGAACATAGCAACCTTCTCCAAATAGAATGGAAGCACTTTTACTAATTCTGAGTGCGTTTCTTTTTTCCTTTTCAAGCTGTGGAATTCTTCCATTAGTATCCTACAACTTAATACTGAAATGCTATTAATTACTTTTAAACTATTCTGTGTGTGATAGGGTAAAGGAAAGTAGAAAAAATATCACATGGAAGTTATTTACTTCAAAACACATAAATACCTCTTAAAATCCTCAGTTCTGTATTGAGTCACATAGTTGTTTCTAGTTGTAAACCTGTTTAGTGAGCTCATATTAACAAACTCAACATGATCCAGCTAATGTTCATTACAAAATGACACCTACTTTTAATCATTTTACAATGCCTCCCCATAAATATTCCCAAGTTTCTGTTGATGTCGATTGCTAAAATCATTTTTGTGTGTATCGTATCTCCTCCTGGATCATACATTGTCACTCATACTCCAAGTTATTTGTATCTTGAGTCTCATGATATAGAATCAATTTAAAAAAAAAAAGGTGGATGAGAGTAATAAACCAAATAATGGCTACCCTAAAATGTCCATGTCTTAATCTGTGGAACCTGTGAATATGTATCCTATTATGGCAAAAGTGACTTTGTAAATATGGTTAAGTTAAGAAACTTGAGATGGAATTTTATCCTCAATTATCTGGGTGGGTCTTAGAAGAAGGTAAAAGGTCCAGGGGCAGATGACGAAGATGAAAACATAATAGTAAGAGAGAGACTGGAGGGTTCCACACTGCTCTCTATCAAGTTGGAGAAAGAGGTCCCAAATCCAAGGAATATGATAGGTCACCTCCAGTATGTGGAAAAGCTAAGGAAACAGATTCTCCCCTAGAACTCCTAGAAGGAAAGTATACCTGTTAAATATGTTGTGGTTTGTTTACAAAAGCAACAGGAAACTGATGTAGGAGGATAAATGCTGAAGAAGGTCATCAATGTCTTATAAAGCAATTATTTCAAAAGAAGTTAGAGTTCTTTAAGTCAAAGGGAGATTGACATCCTTGTAGAAGGTGATAAGAGGTAGTTCTACTGTTGAAGGAGAATAAAATCAATTTAGAAATTTAAGTTCCTTAGATTTTAACTATAGATGCATCCCCATTTTCAAAATTCTACTCCTATATAAGTTGACTCCTTACTTTAACATAATAGACCTGGAAATTTTTGGAATTTCTTTTGTGGTATGATTCAGCATCAGGCAAGATTAGATTTTTTTTAAACTTGGAGCTGTAAGAGTTAGGAGTATTCAAAGAAGCAAGACCCCTGAGCTGTCTTACCATTGGAAATACTGTCATTAATGCCTGCAACCATATGATCACTGCAGATAAACTGTACAGCATTCAAATAATCCATTTTAAAGTTCTATTCCACTAGAAACACATCCTGCACTAAATTCTGTATCAGAAATTTAGAGAAGCAGGACTCAATAAAGAATATGTATAAAAGCATTTATTATTGGCATCATTGGGGGAAATTAAAAAGTCTAGATAATGCTGACTTTCTACACCTTAAGTCAGAACCTGAAGTCAGAAGGGCTAGCATCAAGGAAAAATAAACACAAATTTGGGGAAGCAAAGAAAAATTTGAGCCAATGAGGATGTACTGGAGCCTACAAGGATAGCCCAAAACCCCCTTCAGTCACGTACTACTTGGACACTTTACCTTCAATATGTTCCACAGGAATGACTGATGCCCTTCATCATGAAGCAGAGCATAAATCTGGTCCAGCAGTTAGACAATCTTAAGAAATCCATCAAGAGGTAGAGGAGCCTAGTTGTTGCCTCATACCAATGGCAGAAGATACGAGTGATAAATTGTAATCTCTCAACCCTGCACTGACTTTTTGAGATTAAAAGAAGAATGTGTTTACTGCTTCACTTCCATCTTGAATATATTAAATTATTTCTGTCCGCTTCCCTGTAGGGAAGACAGTTCTGGAAAATGTATTTGACTTAATACAAATCTGTGGTAGTATCCAGGATGGCTAAAACCATATGCTACTAGTATAGGCTATTGACAGTAAATTGGAGTCAGAGTTGAGTGTAGTATCCTGGAGAACACTAGATCTACTTGAATTTAAGCTTTTAATGTGGGGAGTTTGAGGGTTCTGAAATAAAGCTCAAGGTGTTGGAGAATAGCACTAGTGGGAGGGTTAGAAGTAAGTAACCTCTCCTTGACTTTCAAATTTTAACAACTTATATGACTGTATTATTAGCACATATAACAGTTCAACAAATATTTGTTGGATGAAGAATAATTGAACATTCCAGTGATCCTGGTGTTTTGTATAATAAGTGTCTTTGCTCTTCATTGTACCTTCAGACTAATTTATATACCTATCTGATTTTAAACTCATAATTTAATGTTCTGTTACTAATGACTTGACATTGCTTTTAAATTAATTTATATCTTGTTGTGGGACATGCATTTCAAAAAAAATCCTCCAGATCACAAGCTCAATGATAATTTAATTATTCAAATGTATTAGTTCACTCGGTAAATATCTCAAATAGATTAAAATACCAGCGAGATAGTGTGAGGAATCTGAAAATATTTAGTGCCTTAATTTGATTATTTATATGTATGTGTATATATATATATATATATATACATATATATACACACACATATGAACAGAACTAATATGTTAAAGTGTTTGATTTGTTCATTTTATGCAAATTTCTGTTTACACAGTTATTTTGTAAAAATTTTTTAAAAAATCAGTATTATACAAAAATACATTCACAAACTTGACTGTATATTTTTGAGATTAAAGTTTATAATTTTTTCATTTTATGTAAGATACTAATTTTACATTTATAGGCTCACAAAATGTATGACTCAATTTCCACTATCCCAATTCACTGCTTATTTAATTTAATATTCTGCAATAATAGCCTAAATATTATTTTTTTCTAAATTGTGAGTTTCTTACTTACACTATATAAAATCAAAAGATGTGAAAGAAACTTTTCTCAGGAGGAAATTATATTACCCTAAAATCTCATTTTCTTCCAAACTCTAGAGAATCTAGTTCATTATTTCTTTCATTCTGATACTAATAGTATTTTTCTGAGTGTATGAAATCTCCATTAATGCCTAAACTTTATTTACCTTTTTTTTTTTTTAATGCCACACCTGCGGTATATGGACGTTCCCATGCTAGGGGTCACATCAGAGCTGTAGCTGCTGGCCTACACCACAACCATAGCAGCACAGGATCCAAGCCGTGTCTTCGACCTATACCATAGCTCATAGCAATGCTGGATCCTTAACCCACTGAGCAAGACCAGGGTTCAAACCTGTGTCCTCATGGATGCTAGTCAGATTTGTTAACCACTGAACCACAACAGGAACTGCTTTGATTTACATTTTTATAATACATTTAGCAGATCTGTTAGTATATGCAGTAAACCTAAATGAGAATTTTTTTTAAATTTCAACCTATTATACTATTTATAGTGATATTCCTTAGGTTTTTTTTAATACATATAATTTAAATAATTCTGGTTATTTAATACAGTAAATTTTGTCACTGGTATTTTAAGTCAATTAGAAAATTTTGTTTTGAGTGAGGGTTATGCGTGGATGAAAGTTTTGCATAGAAACTCATCTGGGAAACCCAACAGACTGTGTCATCCTTTAAAGTAAGCAAAATTATGGTTGATGTGTTTGGTGGTTTTCCTAATATATTTCACTTTTCTATAATCAATAATGAGTATTAGAGAAATAATGGAGTACTTAATATGTCCCAGATGCTTTCTAACGGTTTAACATACTTGCATATTTTATTCTTTTCTAACGTGGACCTTTTGTATTTTCATGACAGTATGCTGTCATTCATTCATTCATGAAATACTGACTGCATGGTGGTGAATAATTTCCCAGGCCAGATAGCTCCTATTTAGATTATTCATTCTGGAGAAAAGAGCAGTTATGTAATTTTGTATCATCAGCATCCAGTAGTTAAAATAGTTCTGGGATGGGAGTTCCAGACTCTTAAAGGGATCTAGGCATGGTACCTCTGCCTTGCATTCACCTCTGGGATTGCTCAGATTCATTTGTTCTTCCCTTTAAGTTTATCCCATTCAGACAGAGCTTCAACAGGTTTATTTTCAGTCAAAACTTGTAGGAAAAAAAATCAAGTTGGGTTAGTAAAACAACCTAGTCTGCTCTGCAGCAGTTTGAACTTGAGTTCAAAATGATTCTCATCATGTCACTTCTGTCATTTATGTGAGATCACCTCATTTGTGCATTAGCATTTCTGTGCTTGATGATGCTTGGTGGAGGAGTGACCCAGGCCCTTCATGATGGTTCCTTTGTCAATTTCCCTTTAAAACTGGACCTGGAACTAACAAATGATACACAAAACAATAACCTGAACTTCAAATATATTCCTGTTCATCTCTATTGAATAACAACCATTCTACCTTCTTCTGACAATCAGATTCTAATACCCTTGTTAATGTGGGAACCCTTTTCTGTGCCTTACACCAGACTGACATGGGAAATCAACGTGACTAGGCAAGAGCCACATCATTAAATTTATTTGTAAAGCATCCTCTAGAAAGGAGCCCATCCGGCATCTAGACTGGTTAGAGCAATCTACATTTGTTGGAACTGGGAGTCAAGAACTTTTCCAAATGTGTCAGTTTCTATCCCAAGCATTTGCCTATTTGTAGATATAAATGTCCCAATTGTTCACTTTTGATATCATGTCATAGAAGGTCACTGGAATCATTGAAATGTCTTCACAAATTCAGGTGGAAACACAAATTAGGCAGTTACATAAATGTGAGACTCAAAGCTCAACTGCAGGAACTATACATATCTTGGAATTCATGGTGCTACAGAAACTGATGGAGTGATGTTCTTAAAATTCTTTAAAACAGACTGGTCCTATTTACCTTGAAATTATTTCCAGAATTTCATATCCGAAAGCACACCAGTACTGCAGATTGGATAGTTGTCACATATTACTAAATATGGCTTTATTTCCCCTCCAGAACTAGGTTTACCTTTAAAATTATATACTATCCACCTTTATTCAGATTATACTGAGTTTAAAATGAACTGTATGAAACTATGTAAAAGTTTCAAAGTAAAGTAAAATTTTACTGTTAATATGACTCATGTTGTACCCTGTTCTGATTTTTCTTTTCAAATTGACCTTATATATCTGTATAATTGAGTTTCTTATTATAAAAATATGTAGGCTTTGTCTCCCCTCTGCATTGACTCTTTCTAGCTAAGTGAAAAATACCTTTTTTTTTCTTGACAAAGAGTAGCATTAGTATAATTAAAACAACTTTTTTTTTGACCTAACCAATTTAATAAACTGCTATTTTATTGTTTCCAAAGGAAGTCAGTCCCTTGGCAAATTGAAATTTAACATATCAAAATGTTGTTTGTATAATTTATATGTAAAATAACTTATCTGAATTTACAAAATAGCTGGTTTCAAATATACTATCCCAAGAAACTCATATAACACTATCAAAAATGGTAACTCACCAACTCCATACTAATTCTGAAAGATGCAGATGAAATGAAAATCTCTATACTAATGAACTATTCATTCTCCAGTAGCCTGGTTGTTTCTGTCTTTCTCCTCTTACTTTATTAGTTCCATTATATTTTTCATACTCAAAAAAATATTGATAACATCTATTCAATAGTAAGTCACAGGAAACACTGTATTCATGAAAACATTTTTTTTAATATCCAGTGGCCTCAAAATTAATATCTTCTAAAGTATAATGTATAGCTTTATCAAAAGAAAATGTGACCTTAATAGGTGCAAACTAAATGCTATGGACACAATAATTTGAGCAGTAATTACTACTCCAGGTTACAGTTATAAACATTTTCTCTTAGGAATATTTAAAAGTAAATGTAGAAAATTTAGTTTTAAATAGCAATTTGATACCTGTTCAGGAATGAAATTAAACACTTTTTTTCTTAACTATTATATTGTACTTACTTATTGGTACAGTAATATTTTAAACTATACTTTAGGGATTCACTAAAATGTGGGAAAAGAAAAATACTACTAAGTTATCCTAAATCATTTGAACCCATGTTTTTAAAAGTTGAAGATTTGAGAAATCATCTAAAATTAGTTTTACCAAGACATTTGACAAAAACTTAACTTTTGTTAGGTCATCAATGTGGATTTTTTTTAAAAATAGGACTTGTCCGAGTTTACAAGGTAGGTGTTATTCACACGAAGACACAGTGATGATATATCTTAACCAAGATCAGCAATAAGATGGTATGTGTGCTTCAGTGGTATTTATGGGTATATGAGAAACCCAGTAGTGGAAGTAAGTTCAATGATGAGTAATGAGGGTGGATATAAAAAGAAGGAAAATACTGTGTTATGGATTTTGTTCTTATAAAAATAGTGTTCTAAAATGCATTATTACCCTCATATATTGGTTTCAGTTTCAGAAAATGAGTTTAATGTTGCTACTGCATTCACTTGTGTATCTCTTTGACAAGCAGAAGTTATAACTTGGAGCCAAGTGCCCTGGCTAACCTCCCACAGAGAGTAGATTATAGGCTGATACACTCTTTTGGTATTCACATTCCAAGACCCTCAAGAAAGACACCCTGGAATGCAAAACTGGTCAGCTAAAAAAAAATTGTATTCTTGAAAACTTGTATATATCACAAAGATGTGAAGAAATGATTTACAAATATACATTTTATTTAAAGGAAAATGTTGAAAGAGGAGTTTAGGGAGTTCCCGTCATGGCTCAGTGGAAACAAATCTGACTAGCATCCATGAGGACACAGGTTTGATTCCTGGCCTCATTCAGTGGGTTAAGGATCCAGTGTTGCTGTGAACTATGGTGTAGGTTCTGGCATTGGTGTGGGTTCATGGCTCGGATCTGGCATTGCTGTGGTTGTGGCCGGCAGCTGCAACTTCGATTCGACCCCTAGCCTGGGAACCTCCATGTGCTGAAGGTGTGGCCCTAAAAAGACAAAAACAAAAACAAAAAAAAAAACGAGGGGGGGAGTTTAGTTTGCTTTCTCTTTTGGCACTAGGAAAATTGAAATTCATTATTTTTAGATTTGTATTTAACTTTACATCATCTCCTGTTTTATTCATATTTGTTAGTAAAACTATAGTTTTTTTCCATTATCTCTGTTTCTAGTTCCCATCTTTCTCTGGGCAGTTACAGAAAAATTTGGCTGTCTAAATAACTAGTAAAACCCTAATAAAAAGCAAAGGAATTATAATAGGGTGAATTTTTAAAATCAAATATATTATTTTTCTTGGAATTACCTTTAAATATATCATACTAGTAATGAATGGTAGGCAGATTCTTCATTAGCATTGTAATAAAATTGTTCTTTGTCATGCATTAATTACTCAAATTGTTGTTGTCTTTATGGCTTGATTCTTGAACTTGATAATTAAATTTTTATCTAAGGGTTTTTCTTATAAAGCCCACAAATTTCTCTCAAGTTTTCATCTGTCACATAAATAACGCTGCATTTACACACCAATCTCGGTGCGTCAGTAATTATTCTATCTTCCCAGATAATTTTTCCCAGATGTGAAACACAAAGATACCCATAGCCATCAGTGGATTTCAAAGTCTTTTTACAAGGCACTCTGAAGTGTTCAGATTGAAATCCCAGTGTTTAATGTACATAGCTCTAATTGTTTTAAGTCATTAGAACAAATAGAACCTGTCGGCCATTTTTCACATTGATCAAAATCAATAGCTATATTATGATAAGTTAATCATGTTGCCATAAATAGCAAGCATCCACATTTGTTTATATTTTTTCCAGCAAGAACTTACATTGCAATGTTAATTGGGTAACATTGGACCCATCTTTCACAGCCTCTTTCTGTATCTGCCAGATACGTTAATTACAAGCTTTTCTCTCTTTTCTGGTATAGTCTCATAGTCTCAGTACCCAATTGTTCTTTTCTGTTTATATTACTAAAAGCAGAGGAAGAATATGAATAGAGCAAGTTAAATGTTATAAATTTGATCCTTAAAGTCATTGACATAACTATCTCTATGAATAAGACTATCACCAAATAGGACATTAAGGTAAAATGTAAGAATAATGTATTAAAATAAAATAGTAGAATCATAGTAAGTTCTCTAAAATACCTCTTGTTTTAGTTGAATTCTGTTCAAGTATAAATTACTCTGGAAACTTAGATATCAAGTATTTTATGCGAGCCATAATTCAGTTCTCCTGAGGTGTCGGATTCACATAGGGAACATGAATCCCAGAGGGTACATTTCACTTTAAAAGCTTTCTGAGTCATCAGCAACATTTGAAGGTATCCCTCCCAGCATGGGGACAACCCACCTTTCCTCTGGAATTCTTTTATGGGGATGAAATCTCCCAAAAGAAGTGACCAGCTTCTCCATGTTGGTCTTCCCAGGTCTTTATGACTTTGGTCTCTGGGAAAAGCGAGGCACCTTTTTTTTTAAATACTTAAAACAATTGTAGAGGATTCAGTTGAATCAGGCACAGCACAAGATCTTGGACCCAAGTTTCTAGACCTGTCAAACGCATGTTCAAAGGGAGAGGTGGGAGAGCTACTTTCTTGCTGGTAGGATTACTGTACTTTTTACCAAGCCTAGTATAGTAGTAAAGTTCCAGTCCATTTTAACTTGGTAGATTGTTGAATTTTAGCCAATGAGTTGCTGAATTATTTTGTTGGGTTTTCTTTTCTTTTTAGAATCTGGTTCATGCA
This sequence comes from Catagonus wagneri, assembly GCA_004024745.2. Classification (NCBI taxonomy): domain Eukaryota; kingdom Metazoa; phylum Chordata; class Mammalia; order Artiodactyla; family Tayassuidae; genus Catagonus; species Catagonus wagneri. Next base: position 2,987,033 of record PVHT020000009.1, read on the forward strand.
TTCTGTTTATCCAAATACTGGTCATAAAGCAATGTGATAGCTAGTAGGTATCCACAAACATTTGTGTAGTTCCTACACTGTAGTGGAAATAAAATTAGTTTCTTTGTCTGATTCACTATGCTCTGATATTCCCAAAGTAGGAATTTTATATATTAGATTTTTTTACTACTGTCTGATAATCAGCTTTTGAAAAGAAAAATTTTAAGTCATCTAGACACATCATAATACCATAATTAGACCAAATTGCTTACCTTCCACAAATGTGGAGTCTATGAAACCCAGCTGCCACCAGGTTCCTTGTAAAGTTGGTGAGGAAAATGCTTGCATATATCTTAGAAGTGGCCTATAAAGAATTCTGACACATATCATATCTCCGTAGTGACATCATTTCACTTTTTGGTAGGTATACTAAGGCTCTAGTTAGTTACTCAGGTGGTTTTATTGGTGGCACTACAGTTTTAACAAATCAAATAAAAACTCTGATATAGGAATTATTTCATCAGGTAATTCCCATTACTCACTGAGTTTCTTTTATCTTCTTTCTAAATCCATTTAATTCCTTTGTGGAACCTTTTTTTAAATAGATGAAATTCTTCTTATATTAGAAGTGGGACTTCTGGAGTTCCCGTTGTGGCTCAGTGGTTAACGACTCCGACTAGAAACCATGAGGTTGCAGGTTCAATCCCTGGCCTTGCTCAGTGGGTTAAGGATCTGGGCATTGCCATGAGCTGTGGTGTAGGTCACAAATGCGACTCGAATCCCGTGTTGCTGTGGCTGTGGCGAAGGCCGGCAGCTATGGCTCTTGTTAGACCCCTACCCTGAGAACCTCCATATGCCACGGGTGTGGCCCTAGATAAGGCAAAAAGACAAAAAAAAAAAAAAGTGGGACTTCTAAGTTTGGGATATGCCATGTTTTAACTTTTTTTTCCAAATTTGTCAGCAAAATCATCTTTAGAACTTTCTGCTTCATGTAAGCTCTACAATAGGTGATTGTTTTCTAAGCAGGCAATTAATTTCAAAGCCTCCTACAAATCAGCTATGAATTTTACATGAGACATTTTAGCTTTTGTCAAAATCAGTAATTCCAGGAGTTTCCATGATGGCTCAGTGGCAACAAACCTGACTGGTATCCATGAGGATATGGGTTCAATCCCTGACCCTGCTCAGTGAGTTAAGGATCTAATGTTGCTGAGAGCTGTGGTGTAGGGTGCAGACACAGCTCTCGGACCTGGCATTGCTGTGGGTGTGGCATAGGCCAGCAGCTGCAGCTCTGATTAGATGCCCTAGCTGGGAGCTTCCATATGCTGCAGTGTGGCCAAAAAAAAAAAAAAAAAAAATCCGAATGTTCCCTGTTTCTTGATAGATACCAAGTGCACACATACACAGAACACATAATGTGTGCTTGGAACAGAAATATCAGATAATTCCAGTCAGCGATTAATGCCTATTTGATCAGGATCTGATTAAAAAAAGTTAGGGAACTGCATTTCCTAAGAAAATTACATGCTTAGAAAATAACTCTCACTCATTACTAGTTTGATAGTACATTGATGAATGCTGGGTCCTTTGCATCTGTAAGGTTGCTATCAGGTAACCCAAAGTAGGCCTTGAGCTTTTTTTTCAAAAGTGTAACTTCTGTTTACCCTCTTGGAGGCATCTAGGCATTCCTGGCACCACTACTTGTAGAAGAATGGAGAAATATGTTTCTTATCTCTAGTCTGCTCTCAAGTTTTAAGGTAAAATTACATTAGCAGCACTTATATTTTCCTAACAAAGTGGGAAGTCTTCTCAAAGTCTAGAATCCTCAAAGCTCAGAGAGAGCGGGAGAGACTATATAGTCCATGTTAGTTGTTCAGAATCTCTTCAGCTCCTAGGAACCTAACCCAAAGAATCTAGAGAATTACCTCATAATTGTTCCATCAGTGGTTATACAGCTTTTGTATAAGCTGGGATTTATTATCTAAAATATCCTACTGGTTCCCAGATTCTGTACTTGGGATTCTGTGTGTTTGCCTTTTTTTTTTTCTTTAGTAGCCCATCTCATATGCAGAATTAGCTGATTCCTAGATAGACTGTAACATTGGATGTCTTTGGCTGGCAAAAGATGCCTTAAATATTTTATTTCACTTGGCAGTATTGTAATTTGTCCAGTGAGGCCTTATAACCCTGTGAAGCAAAGAGTTGTAGCTGAGTCCAAAAATCGGTTTTGTATTGCTGTTCAGTTTCTAACGGCACCAGCAAATCATCTACATAGTAAATAACTCATACATATCTCTGGTGGGACAAATTTCTTCAAGTTTTCCTGAAATGTTGCAGACTTCTTTCCCATAAATACTGGACTCACTTATAAGCAAAAGCCAACAAAACTGTAATAGTCATTCACTAGAATAATAGGGGGAAAGTAAAAAACAAAAGAACAAAAAACAAAGAAAAACTGACCACTAGAGAAGAACTTTGTAGATAATTGTACCAAAGTACCGTAGTTGCGGGGTTAGCAACTGTAGTAGTTATTAAATTAGATTAGAACAACACATTAGTTTTCCTAAGATCTTACACAAATCCATTCAGTGGTTGAGTGGTGATCACATTGATCAAATTTAACTTCCTTACTTTACTAAAAGTGTGGGAGTATTTGAGTTCCCTTATTTGTCCCTTGTTTTCTAATATTTTATACTTTGTCACTCCTAATTGAGCACTTGGCAGAGAAAATTATACTTTTTGGTCATCGTGGCTTATTGTTTTATTAGCCATTTTTATTTTATATATAAAATTAAGCCAGTATCATTATTTTCCAGGGTCCAAAGTGATAAATTGATTTTTTCCATTGAGGGTATTTCTCCAACACATTGTGAAACTGACACACTTACCCCTTTTGTTTCAGAAAGGACAAAAATAACCAAATGAAATGCCCGTTATTCCCCCAGGGTGTTTCATAAGCATTCCATCTGGAGTACAGACTAAGAAGACCTTTAACTTGCATGGAAAATGTCTCCCCAATTGGTTTACAAGTGAAGCAGGAGGAATAAAAAAACATGTTCCTCAGTTAGTGAACATATTTGTATGAAAACCACTCCAGAAAAGGAAAAATTAAAAGAAAAAACAAAATGGAAGCCTGATTGAAAATACCAATAACTGATACTGATTTATGATCAGATCAAAAGCAAAAATCTATAGAATAAATAGCACCAGTATGTACTAGAAAAGGCTAGCAATAAGGTAGCATAAAGGAAAAGTATTGAAACATATTTCACCAGTTATAACCTCTGAGATTCTCTCAATCCACCAATGGTAAACCATTTGATTTGCCAGTTATTTCCTAGCTGAGGATTTTGTCCTTCTGGGATTTCCTGAATGTCTTGTTCTTGGCATCTTGGTGTTTCTCAATGTTTCTTTCTGTAATCCATCTTTTAGTACCTTAGCCTCTAGCAGTGATGATATACAGTGTTTCTTTCTTCCTTAGCTCCTTTCAGAGGATACATAGTAAGGTTTGTGCTGACTAAATATTTCTAACTCCGCAGCAAACACTGTGTTTTTAAAATTTTTATTCTTTTCTTTGTCTTGTGTCTATGTTTTCCCTAAACTGGGTATCTGCTGCTACTCCTTTTTTGCTCACTTGAGTTTGAGCAGTCAGCAAGAGGGTACAGGAAGAAGAAGAAGAAAAGAAAACTTTAAATGAGTAATAACAGCAGGTGAGGAAGGCAGGTGCATTATGTAGGAGCCCTGGGTAGCTTCCCAATAGCATCAGCTCCACTAGCAGTCTGAAACGGAAGGGATGATTTTCTTTCTATTGTGATAAAAATGAAGAATTTATGGCATTTTGACTTTTTTCCTTATGTTGGAATTTTTCCACCTAATATTTATTTGCGTTTTCCAAGTGACTAGTGTGGTGACGGCTCAGCATCTTCATATAGGGACACAACCTTTTATCCAAGTTTTCCCATATCCTCTGATCACATATCTGTCATTTCAGCTTCCTAACCACGTGGTACTTGGATGATAAAGAATTCTTGGAGGTTAAATGTGGGGTAATATATATGAAGTGATTCCAGCTAGATCATGAGATTCCCAAACCTGTCTTCTCAAAGCAAGTGGTTCATTACCATCTAAAGATATTATGCACCTGTAACTCTTTCTGGGGAAATCCAGATATGAAGGGGAGTACTCATGTAGAAGAGCATTTCCTCTCTCTTTCCAGGGGTTGAGTTTGGGGAACATGGAGACTAAGAGGTGCAGGATAATGGAAGAGAGGGAAAGAAGAAAGTTTCCGTGAAAGAAAAAGTAACTTTAATCATGATATTTCCTTTAGTTTTCTCAATATTTTCTTCTGTTTTTCAACTTTCCTCTTTGAATGATATTCACCCCCACAATTAGCAGTATTCCATTTATACGGAGAAAACTCCTGCCAGGAACTCCGGTGAATATATCTAAATCAGGGGCACCATCATCTGGTTTACTGCAAGACTAGATTCCTACATGCACACCTCTTCCAAAGTGATGGAGAGCGGTAAGCTATTTGTGAGATAGACCTACAGGATACATTACTGGCTTACCATAGTTTTGTATCATTAAAACGAATAGTTATTTTGATAGAATTTAAGAGCTTGTGTTACCAATGCTTACTGCATAATAAAATCTTGAATTTGGACAGAATGTTTCGTCTGGTTGTATTCCAAAAGTGAGAGTCAGAAGGGAGATGTTTTTATAAATTGGGTCTCTTACCTGATTGTTGTGTTACCGCAAAACCCTCAGCCAGTCCACTCAATTCAGGAACTGCCAAACCAATCCTGTCCTCATTGTCAAATTGTTGGAGGAATATAATTAAAAATAAAATATCCTGACAAGCAAGTAAACCTATGCACAAAATTAAAAAAAAAAATAATGAAATAGTTTTATCCCTAAATAGGTATTAAACTAGAATGTAAAGTTCATCACAGGTAACCTGCTGAAGAGATTACAAAGCCTAAAAGAAACATTTTGTTTATATAGCCAGACAGATACAATCTATTCCATATATGCTGTCTTTATCCAAATGAAACATAAATGTCTTATTTTTCAACAGGCAGAAGTTACAGCTTAGAACTAAATGCCTAGGCTAAGCTCCCAGAGGAGTGCCACCCTCCTTGAATTTCCATTTCAAATATAAGTGTCCAAGGTCCTCAAGAAAAAGAACTTCAGAATAATACAAAACTGGCCAGAGATTCATTTAGTTTTAAAAAGTATCTAGATAGTGACATCTCAAAGATAGAAACAGTTTACAAATACTATTTTAAGAAATGCTGAAGAGAAAATATCTGAAGGATATCTTTCTCTTTCAGTATCAAAAAAATATTTTAGTTTGTGTTTAACATTGCAATATTCATGTTGAATAAACCACATGTAAGGAAACAGTTCTTTCCAAAAATATGTAATATATAATTAGATTAGTAATTTCAGTAATGTAAAAATGATCCTTCTGATTTCTGATGACCTCATGTTTATGCCCATATAATTTGAATAAACTAAAATAGTCCATCTTCATTAAGTTTATTATTTACATAAAATTTAAAATAATGTTAATATTTAATACTTGTAAAATTCTGATTATATTTAATAGTTCATTTAATACTATAACAAGTATAATCTAAGTTTTATAGATAAGAAACTTTTGAATTACTGAAACAAAGAAATAGTTAACATTGGAATATTCTTTCAGAAGTAGTTAACTGATCACAGGGCAATCTATTAAAATTCTTTAATATCCATATATGTTCTCCATTAACTAATCTTTACTGCTATATTTTTACTGAAAGTAGTTGATTTGTTTAGAAAAAAATGAGTTATTACCATTTTTTAAATCTTATACAAATAGGTAGTATATCATAAATCATGTGAAGAAGTTCCAGTTCCTTTCCTGGTTCCCCTAACTTATTACTTTGAGAAATTTACTTAAATTGTCTTGGACTAATTTATTTTGACTGCAAGTAGGTTAAATGATGCCTGCATCTCTGAATATTTTTGATATATCATAGAATACATGAGTGTTCTTAGAACATTTTAGCTGATAAATAATGTCAGTTTATTCCTTCTTAATATTTTATCAATACCACCATCCCCACACGCAACTAGTTTCATTACAAGGTAGTCATCATGGTTATCATTCTTCAGTTCAGGTGGCATCACCTACCTCACACTTGTCAGAATTGCTAATTCGAAAAGACCACACATAGTAAATGTTAGTGAGGATGTGGGGAAAAGTAAACCTTAGTACATTCTTGGTGGGAATGTAAATTGGTGCAGCCACTATGGAAAACAGTGTGGCAGTTCCTCAAAAAACTAAAAAGAGACCTATCATATAATCCAATAATCCACTCCTTAGTATATATATCCAAAGAAAATTAAAACACTGATTTCATAGCAGAACTATTTACAATAGCCAAGAAATGGAAGTGACTTGTGTCCATCAACAGATGAATAAATATAGCTGTGTGTGTGTGTGTGTGTATATATATATATATATATACACACATTTTTCAGCCATAAAAAAGGAATGGAATCTTGCCATTTGCAACAAAATAGATGGACCCAAAGGATATTGTTCTTAGTGAAATAAGGCAGACAGTGAAAGACAAATAAGGCAAACAGAGAAAGACAAATATTATATGTTATCACTTATAAGTGGAATCTAAAAAAATAAAACAGATGAATATAACAGAGCAGAAGCAGACTCACAGTTCCAGAGAACAAACCATTGGCCCCATGTGAAGCAAGGGATGGGAGAGGGGTAAGATAGTGGGAAGTGAGAGGTACAGACTATTATGAGTAGTTCAGTTAGGTATTTGATCATGTATTCATTTTATTTGTCCTTTCCTCTAAGAATGACAGCATTCTGGAAAGAGAAAACTGTCTGTCTTGTTCAGAGATGCATTCCCAGACCTTCAAACTGTGATTGGTGTATAATAGGCAACAGATAAATATGATTGGATTGTATATATGTAAATAAAGTCAGTTGTTTCTAAATGTTTTGAAATAATTTGAAAAGAATCCATGTAAACTAACACCCACCCTGTATAATCCATCTAATCACTTCAAGTAATTTGGGAATATATTACATTAGAAATTTTGAATATATATTCATTATATAAGGAGAAATTCAGTGGTTTTGCACACTCACATATAAAATTAGACTATAAGTGGAAATACAGAGAAAGAAAATATGAAAAACTATATAATTGCTATAAAGGAAAATTGTCAGTTTATTGATCATACACATTAGAAAATGATACTTTGAAAGTACTTAGTGCATTTTTCCATCAAGCTGAAAAATTGTTCTATTTCAGCATAAAGACAACATAGGCTTAAATATAGTTATAGCTAATAGATCATTTTACACAATCATTAAGCTTGCAAATGCTTTCAAGAATTTTTGATGCTGAAATATTTTGTAGAAATGCAATTAATTTCTACTGTGCACATAGGCAGCTAATAACCATAGAGGCAAATTCAGGCAGTTATACAACAAATACAGAAATGGTGAACAAGTAAATTAGAACTGAAAGAAACCTGGAGTAGAGGAAGATCATTCTGGTTTGCATGTAATCATATGAAGATTGATACGTGAATCCAAAGCACAAATTCTATTGATTTGCTTCCAAACTGATAAAATTAGAAAAAAAAATATACAGCACTTGCATACAAGTCAGTTATAAGATTCCAGTGGTTATACCAATCCAGTGTAATATCTGTAAATAAACTTGCCTTGAAATTTGATGATTCTGTGAAAAATTTTAGAGGTTATTATACTATGTTAATTACTTCCTGATGCAAACTATTTTTATTTCTTTAAGCCTACATTTTTCATGTTTAGTTGTTATACCTCATTTTTTAAGCTCAAAATAACTGGGACAGTGTTTACTGTGCATCCTTCAACTTTGGTAATTCTTTTATGGGTTATTGCTGTACCATTTACATTCCCATCAGTTTAATACTTAGGCCATAGGATAGCATTATCCTAAAGGACATAAAACCTGTTTTCACTTTTGAGTCTTCAACTGAAATCACTTTTGCCAAACTGTTTCATTTTTATTTTCCCTAATTAAGTTTGGACTTCTTTAAATTATTAAGACTATATTTTCAAATATAGGTTTTAAAATATTCAGTACTTAAGAAAATGTGAATTCACTATTTCAGCAGTCAGTACCTTCCCCACCACATAATTAAAAAAAAAAAAGTTACATAATAGTAACTGACCAAATTAAGTATTCTTTGTGCTATTTCAGAGTGGGTGGTTTCTTAGAAATGACAAAGCCTAGTGGGAAACATTTCAAATTGTGGAAAGCCTCTTCTCTAGTACGTTTTGTTACAGGGCACATCAGATCATTTGCCCGGCTCTATCTTTTTGGTCACTTCCTCTAAACAAATTGGATTTCCTTGAGGAGCTTGGCCTGTGTGCAGCTGATAAGTAGTGCAGCAGGCTATACTTGCTATTTGGTATTCCTCCTAGAACTTTGACTTCATTCTTTTCATACAATTTTATGGTTATTATAGCTTGTACTGATGTTTTTCCTGTTCTGCCTCTCCTTTCCTTTTTACTCAAATACAATTTCTTGTCCCTTTCAGTGCTTGAATAATAAGGTGCTTTGTCAAGCAGGGCTAATATGCTGTCTCTAGTCATCTTTCTTGGAGTGACTCATCCCACACAAAGGCATTTTTGCATCACTTGCCTCCAAAAATATAGATAAATAACTATAAAATCTTCAGGAACCTAGAGTAGAATTTAGCATAACATGTAATGAAAGTAAAAGCCACATTAATTCCGTAAGATTTCTTTTAATTTCTGCATCTAGTAACCTAAACTTGAATTTGAAAAAACTTATATTAGAAAAATCATAAGGAACTTATAGATGCATAGACTGTGAGTACTAAATAGGCTGAAAGTATAGGAGGAGCCACTGTGTGATTGAAACACGTAACAATAACAAGTCTTCTGAATAAAAGTGTACAAAAATAAATGTGATGGCAAGTCTTGTGTATTGCTTGCTATGGACTTCAAGATTTTCTTCATGTTAATGAAGTCACTGGAATGAAGAAGGTAGAATGTTTGGAATTTGCAATTCTGGTTTTTATCAAAGTTATTTATTTGAATTGATGAGAAGAGTAATATAATTTCCATCTAAGAATTTAAAATAGTAATTGTAAGCATTGTATTATTGAGCATAATTCTGGAACTGTTGAAGCTAATTTAAAGTTACTGGAGTTCCCGTCGAGGCTCAGTGGTTAACGAATCCAACTAGGAACCATGAGGTTGCGGGTTTGATCCCTGGTCTTGCTCAGTGGGTTAAGGATCCGGCATTCCTGTGAGCTGTGGTGTAGGTTGCAGACACGGCTTGGATCCCGCATTGCTGTGAGCTGTGGTGTAGGTTGCAGACGCGGCTCGGATCCTGCGTTGCTGTGGCTGTGGCGAAGGCCAGCAGCTACAGCTCCTGTTAGACGCCTAACCTGGGAACCTCCATATGCTGCAGGTGCGGCCCTAAATAAGGCAAAAAGACAAAAATAAATTAAATAAATAAATAAATAAAGTTACATATAATCTTTAGATTCAACTCCATAGGTCAAATAAATTTTCATTTATAAACAATCTAATACTGAAATATCAAAACAGTAAGGCAGAAGAGAAAGCTGCTTTTTGTATTGTGAATCAGTCTACTGCAACAGATGGGAAGTGACTAAATTCCATGTAAAATACTCAGCTTCAATCCAGAATAGAATTAGTTAAAAGCTATAATAATATGCATTTTAAATAATAAAAATACTCAAATATATCAGGAGAAGAATATATATTAGCCTCCAAATGTAAGTACATTTGTTTTATATATTTATTTTAGATTATCTACAGACAAGCAGCATATAATAGCAGAGATAGTTTAAATAGCTTAATCAACCACAACCAAAATATCTTACTTTAAATTAGGCAATTTTCCAAAGGCTGTAATCCCTATGATATATTGCTATGTCAACTCTACTTTTTCCTACAGGGTAACATTTACTAAGCCTGATGAATAGTATCATTAAAGAAATTGACCTCGAAAATTATTTTTTAGTTCTCTGTAATGCTGCTTTCTCTGTTGTGGTATATAGAAGCCAAAATGAAAAAATTAGTCTACCTCTGTATTGTAAAGTGAATACAAATTTAATTTAATTTGTTCTTTATGGGGAAAATCTTTAATTGGATTTTAAGCCATTTTCATTACATACTATGATTCTTTGCACCAGTATTGGAGAGAGAAATCTAGAAAATACTGACACTTGCCTAAGTACTTTTCAGGCTTTGAAAACTAACTGCGTTTTATGACTGTGAGTTTTGAAATAGCCACTAGGACATTCCAAAAAAAAAAAAAAATATATATATATATATAAATAGAAGGACTAAACAAACAAAGCAGCAAAGAAAACCATTAAAAAAAAGGAGTTTCCCATCATGTCTCAGCAGAAATGAATACAGCTAGGAACCATGAGGTTGTGCGTTCTATCTCTGTCCTCGCTCATTGGGTTAAAGATCCAGTGTTGCCGTAAACTGTGGTTTAGGTCTCAGACGTGGATTGGATCTGGTGTTGCTGTGGCTGTGGCATAGGCTGGCAGCTGTAGCTCTGATTAAATACCTAGTCTGGGAATCTCCATATGCCGGAAGTGCGGCCCTAAAAGGGAAAAAAAGAAGAGAGAGAATTAAGATAGGTGTTCCCACTGTGGCACAGTGGGTTAAGAATCCTACTGTAGTGGCTAGGGTCGCTGCAGAGGTACGGCTTCAATCCCTGGCCTCATTCAATGGGTTCAGGGATCCAGCATTGCCACAATTGTGGTGTAGGTCACAGCTATGGCTCTGATTCAGTCCCTGGCCTGAGAACTTCCATATGCTGCAGGAGTGGCCATAAAAAAATAAATAAATATAGAACAACTGGAGTTCCCTGGTGGTTCAGAGGGTTAAGTATCCAGTGTTTACACTGCCATGGCTTGAGTCACTGCTGTAGTGTAAGTTCGATCCCTGGCCCAGGAACTTCCACATGCCGTGTGGGGGCCAAAAAAATGAATTAAAACATATAGTTGACCTTTAACATGTAACTTTTAGTCATACAACATGTTAATCTTATATACTTATATATTGAAATTTGGTTGCCACCATATTACCACCACATAATTATCATTTCCTTTCTGTAATAAGAACAGTTAAGATCTAGTCTCTTAGCAACTTCAAATTTTATAATACAGTATTGTTGTCTATAACTAACATGCTATACATGGAATCTCCAGGACTTGTGTATTTACAGGTTACAAGTTTGTACTTATCCCCAACTCTCCCACCCTCCCTAGTCTCTGGTAACCACCATTATACTCTCTAATATTTAAAGAAAACATTTTTTCCAAAATTATGTTAAAATTATAATGAGACTAATCTGTAGAAGCACCAAAAAGTGGAACATTAATCTAATTTGAAGTAAAGGATGTTATATGTTATGACTGCAAAGCAAAGGAAAGGGAAACAAGTATTGAAAATATAGGGAAAGAATGTGCAAAGTCCTTGCAGCAGTAAAGGCCCATAGAGACAATCGAGCAAGGTGGCTATAGATTAATGAATGAGGCAGAGAGTGCAATGAAATTAAGTCAAGATGAAGCAAGAGGTTGTGTCTGTTAGGCATGTTGAAATTCATTCTAAATTTAATAGGGGTAGAGTGAATGATATTAAGCTAGAGAGAAACAAGAATAAATTTGCTTTTTAAAAATATCATTTGGAGAGGAAAACAGAAGTAACAGCTTTAATGACAATAAGGGGATCATTTACAAATTTATTCAGGTGGTCAAGGTGAGAGATGATGTCTTGTTGGAAACTGAAAAGGTCTGCTGAAATGGGCAAGTGAGATAAATATTTTTTATCATATAATTTATATAATTCACATATTATGTATCATCACATCATGTCTTTGTAGAACAAAATGTACTGTAGTTTTCAGTTACATAAATATGTAAATATATTTCATGCAAATAGATTGTTATGACCATCCTTAGAATAAACATAATTTTATAAAGGAATTACATTTTATATAGACTTGAAAATCTACTGTTTGAAGGAAAAATATATTTTTTTAAAAATTTACTTTGACAAGAATTTTCTTTTAATGTACCCACTTATATCATATATATTATATATGGTTCTATATTTTCTCCTATATATGATATTTATTTTATATAATATATAACATATACAGGAGAGATTAAACCTTGATATTAGAGTATTCTAATTCCCAAACCTAAATAAGAAAGCATTACTTTTGTCACATCTAGAGGAGATTATTGCCTTCAATAATCAACTATGACCAATTAATCTATTTTTCAAAAATCAAAAACAAAGGCAAACATAGCATGCACTTAAAACATCACTTTCAAAAAACAGTGAGTTAATTTGTATTTACTCAGCATACTTTGTGAAATAAACACAGCTTTCCTACATAATTACATCACACAGTATTGAATTTAAATACATAAACTCCCCAAGAAGTACTTGATAATCAAAAACAAAAATCAATATGTGCCTGCTAGAGGTTTTAGCTGGGGGATAAGAAGCAATATGTGGTGAAATGGAAATGATATTGCTTTGGCTGTGTGTCTTTTAAAACATTATCATTCAGCTTTGAGTCTTTTTCCCTTTTGTTAAGTGGGAAAAAAAAAACTTGCTTTGAAAAACTGACAAAAGGCTTTAAAATATAGTACTTGTAAAGATATAATGGGATTATGTAAATAAACAAAATAAGTATAATTAATACAGTAAAATCCAGATTTTTATGTATCTTAATTTGACTTAATCTTCTTTAATACACTGTTGTATACACATATTATATATAAAGACTGAGTATTTTTCCCAAATATTTTAGTATTTGATTTCTCTATTCAATGTTTATAAAACAAATTTGACCTTTGGTTTTACTTTGCATCATTAATTTTTCTATTATAAAATGCTGTTTATGTTCTCACTTTGGAATTGGAATATTTCATTTTTAAGTTATATAGCTTAACTTTTAAAGTTCGAATTCTTCATAGATTCTTAAGCTTATAAAAAGTTTTAGGCTAAAACATAAGTGTAGTTCAGGTTTAAAGATTTCACATGCCCTCTGCCGCTTCTCTCTCCCCCAACACTGGCTCAGTGTGTAAAAGCTCTGATTTAATCCTATTACCATAAATCTCAATGAGGAATAATGTATCGTATTATGATGCTTTCTTTTGTATTCATAAATGTCTCCCAACTGTTACCACTGAAAGTAAGGGGCTGTTTCAATCAAATAATACAACATGTTATGCTAACAGAAGTGGTCAGTACCACTAAGGAAAAGTATTCTATTTTCTAAGTAGTCTACACTCTAAGAATCTAAGAATCTACTTCTGAGAATCTATTAATCTGGCTTCATACCCAATTAGCAGTAGGAAATTTCAAGAAGTAACTATTCCTTTTGGGCTATGCATATTGGACCATTTTGAGTAATACAAATCAAATTTTATAATATAGAACTCCAATATTTAAAAAAGTAATATCTTTTTAACTTCCATGGACCTCCGTTGAATTATTGAATATACTATTAGTCTTTCTCTTACTTTTCTAAGAAATACACTCCACAATTACTACACCATAGTTAGCATCTGATGCAATATAGCATATCCATTAGCATCTTCTGGACTCTGCAATCTAACAGCTTGTTAACAAGTATATCACTTACATTTAAAAGTTGGCTTTTATTTAGTAGGGAAAGACAAGTAAAAGTATATTCTTTTTTTAAACTGTGGTTAAATATTAATGTTTTTATATAACTGATATGTATAATCATTTTATTTATTTTTTCTTTTTAGGACCACACCCACAGCATATGGAGCTTCCCAGGCTAGGGGTCAAATCGGATCTCCAGCTGCCAGCCTACACCACAGCTACAGCAATGCTGGATCCAAGCCATGTCTGCGACCTACACCACAGCTCACTGCAACGCCAGAGCCTTAACCCACTGAGGGAGGCTGGGGATGGAACCCGCAACCTTGTGGTTCCTAGTTAGATTCATTTCTGATACACCAGGACGGGAACTCCATACAATAATTTTAAGAGATTGCTTCTTAAAGCTCATTCTGTCTTTCTTTCTCCTGTGTTTGTATGTGTGTCTGTCTCCATACACAGATGCTGATATACATACATTTCTTTTAATTACAAAAAAGATAGTACTAAAATAATATTTGAATTACTAAGAACTGAGTCTTGATAAGCACATAATAAATATATACAATTCTTGAATGAATTTAAATCCAGTTTATTTGAAAAAGTAGTTTAAATTATATTTCTGTTTTACACAAGTTAAATGACTCACAGATAAGCTTTATGATCATAAAATTCCTCTTGGTCAACAAGGTTTAAAGAAGTGCAAAGAATTTAAACATTATTTTATTAAACCTGGAAAAAGTAATAAAATGTTGCCATTTCTATATTTTCATATGCAAAATAACATAATTAACCACTAATTGTTACTTAAAAAATATGAAGTGCCACAACTATGTCTAAAGTCCATTATTTTCCCTGAGTGTATGATTAATACAACAAATATTTAAATCTCATTTTTTTCATCCTTATGAATTTCTTTAATTTAGTATAGTTTTCTTTTTCAACATGCTAATGAAAGAATCTTTATCAAGGATACCAGCATCTTACATATTACAAAATTTTAATCCTATGTTTTTATCTTATTTTTCCTCTCATTGGAATTTGATTGAACATCACTCCCAATTTCTTGAAGAAAAAAAAAACTCCATTCCTAGGAATCAGTGACAGTAGAGTCTCCTGATTTTCCTTCCTCCCTAGCCCCACTTAAACCTACTGCTAAGGATTTCCTTAAAGAAGCTTCAAACCGCTAGAATGCTTTAGAGCTTCATCTTGGACGATTTTCTTCTCATATTGCATAAGGACATTTAGCCTCAAGTCTTTAAAATAATCTATATTCCAATGATTGCCAGGCTTATGGTTATAGATTTACTATCTCCCATGAGTTTCAGAGTCATATGTTCATTTATCCAACAGAAAACTCAATCTCTTTTTGGAAATGCAATAGGTATCCATATTTTATCTGTCCATAAGAAGATACTTGAATTGTTCCTGCTCTATTCCCTTCCATCAGTTCACAGTTGATCTATTTTCACATTATGGCACCAGCATTCTGGTATGGCATAAATTACCTTGGATTTATCTATTCCCTTACTGCTTTCAAAAAATTCATTCTCGGAGTTCCCATTGTGGCTCAGTGGTTAACGAATCTGACTAGGAACCATGAGGTTGCAGGTTCGATCCCTGGCCTTGCTCAGTGGGTTAAGGATCTGACATTGCTTTTCTGTGAGCTATGGTGTAGGTTGCAGATGTGGCTCGGATCCCCTGTTGCTGTGATTGAGGCGAAGGCCAGCAGCTACAGCTCCTGTTAGATCCCTAGCCTGGGAACCTCCATATGCCACAGTTGCGGCCCTAGATAAGGCCAAAAAAATAAAAAATAAAAATAAAAAAGGAAAAAATATCATTCTCTTACTTGTACCTCCAAAATATTTCCCAAATGAGCTTATTTTCCTCTGTCTTCACGAATTCCATTTATTACGCATCCATTATCTCCTACTTAGACTAATACAAGAGTCTAACAATTAGTTAGATTTGGATTGCTGTTGTAAATAGATTCAATCATGTCAACCACTTGATTAAATCACCCAAAGGCTTTCCACTGGAATTAGAACAAATCCAACCTTCCTGTTATGCTTTAGAAATGTGATTCCTGATGCTTCCTCCTCCTGCAAAGAAACCTCTGTAACATTCCTCACTGTGTTTTATCTGTACTAGCATTTTTCTTTTTCATCAGTTAGGCCTGGTGTATTCTCATCTCTTGGTCTTTTTACCGCTGTTTCCTCTGCATGGGAATGTATTTTTCTAGAATATAGCACTGGTTCCCCTCATGAAGTCCTTAGTTTAGATGTTGCCTCATTAGTCTTTCCATTCTATATATAAAGTCGGTGGTTTTCTCATGCTAAGACTTCACCACATTGATTACTGTTTGAAATACCATCTTTCCTTATTTTATAAGTAATATTGTGTATCCCTGCCTCTCAGACATTTTGATAAAGGAAACTCCATTATGGCCCAAAACTTGTTTATCTTGCACAGTTTTGCATCTCCAGTGCTGACTACAATGACTGACACATTATAGAGAAACATTGGTAAATATTTTTCAAGTAAGTATTGGTGAAATGTCAACTAATTTGGCAAAATAACAGATGAACAATTTAATTTCTCAGAAACAAAATTAAGTTGCAACTTTATAAAAAGTGATTTAATTACTTAAGCTTTTAAATTCTGTTATTAGTTTAATGACTTCCTTGTGCCAGACATTAGTGATAAAGTTTAGCTCAGTTGACCCCAGCTTTGACTTTTGAGGAAGATGCTATCTTTTCTTTATAGTTCAGGAGTAGTTAGAGAGAGGTTAATTCATTCTACCATTGAGTTATGCATCAAGTAATTTACTATCACTAATGTACTTTAGTTGTCTTTCAATTTATAATGTTAAATAATTTAAAAACATATAGTTACACACATGGTTTTCAAAAATGTTGCTTTATGTCAGTGTCACTCTTAAATATATACAGAATTTATTTTCCACAGAAGACTTATGTGGTGACAGGCTTATGGCTTTCTCACATCATAAAATATGGCACATCATAAGAAAAACAAAATATATTTTTAAAATGATAAAATGTGAGTCTTTAACCCCTCCGTCTTTATTTTTATAACAGTCGCTATTCAAACAGCTATTATAGATGACATCAAGCTCATACTTCATTTTGACATGTTAACATCACTATCAATAGAGAAATGAATGTCATGAAAACCGTAAGCAACATTTCAAAGAACTGTATGTTTAACTTATTTTCCTAAAAACAGAAGAAACTCATAAAAAACAGTCAATTATTATACATGTCAGGAAAGGATCTTACCCCTAAACAAAATTGTCATCATTAAAACTTGAAAAAATCACCAAGGGCATAGATATTAATAATAATAAGTATAGTTTATAATTTTAAGATAATTTTAATAAATCTAAGTTAAAACAATTTACATTTGAAATTAGAGAATATATTTGAAAATATTTTTTCCAACTAAGGAATTTAAATATTGATATAATACTGTGGTTTTGATGTGCATGCAAAGGTGCCCCTGGAAACCTGCGTGAAAATACAAGGGTGCCCCAGAGTATTTTAAACTTTCAAAAGAAATACAGAGACATCTGTCAATATAAAATAATATATTAAGTAGTTTGGAATTAACTATTTATTAAATTTAGTAAACCATATACTTAATACAAAGCAGAACTTTTAAAGCATTTTTTTTTCTTACTAGAGATAGCCTGCAATTTTTCTGACAGGCTAAGATGTCATGAGCCTAAAAGACTTAGAAAACTTAACATTTTTCTAGAGATGATTCTCAAAATCTGTTATAGCATAAAACGTTAGTAATATTATGATATCATTTTCAATAATTCAAAGAACATAAGTGAAGTGTTCCACTGTGCTTTCCCCCAATGCATCCTTTTATACCAAGGTAAGCCTGTCAGCCTATCACTCATTAGGTCAGTAACATTTTTATCAAATGCTTAACCTCAACAAGACTCTGTTGCTAAAAAGCTTTATACAAAACGGATAGACAGCAGCAGCTTTTATAAAGCCCATGTTTTCATTCCACAGGTGGAAGTTTGATGTTTATCCCACCATTCTTTTTAAAACATACGTGTCAGTTTATAGCTACAGGATTTTTCTTTGTATAAATAGAATTATTTTTTTCTCTCTTTATCTGTGTTTATTACATGCCCACACCTGCATACACAGTCACTACTGGTTGTGTGTATGTGTATGTCTGTAGAAATGAATACACACACACACACACATATATACACACATATATAAATAAAGTCTTACAGTAGGAATAACAAAGGATGGGAATTGGCTGTCTTGGCTTGTTTCCAAGTTTCACTAGGCTCGCTAGTCCCACACTCTTGAGCAAAACCCAAAAAACTCTCAATAACTCAGTTTCCTCATTTCTAAAAGGAAGAATAGAATTGTACCTATACTACATAATTACTGTGAGGATGTAAGTGTGATGTATTTGAGATATTTATAACAATATTTGACAAGGAGAAAGAACCTAATAAATATTAGCTTGAATAGTAATTTTACTATATACTTCTACCACTTAACCTATGCCTTATAGAGTCTTCCTTATTAGGAAAATTTCCACATAAAGTTAGTTTTAACAGCTCCATAGTATTTCATAGAGTACATGCTCCATAATTTATTTTATTCTTTTTTAAGGTTGTTTGTGACATTTTAGTATAAAAACCAATGCAGTGATGAACATCTTTGTAGATTTTTTTTTACAAATATCCAAGAAGTATTAGAACTAGTTTAATGCATAGTTTAGGAATTTTGATATAAATGTGGCAATTAATCCTCCCCACCAAAACATTAATAATTTATACTGTCAGAAATTATAGCTTGTTTTCTCTGTGTAGCATTTTTTCTTTACATTTTATTATTGAAGTTCAGAGGATGTTGCAGTTTTGCAGCTTTGCATTACTTTTTCAGTGAGTAATGATTTACTTAAAGACTGTTTTTGTGACTTTTCATATTAACATACTCCTCCACCCTTCTAAATGCTCTTCATTTCCGCTGCTTACCTGGCCCAATGCTTTTTCATAAGAGTGTTGCTATTTACCACAGACATACATGTCACAATTTCAAGAGCTCATATTATGTTCATTTTTTTTTATCAGAAGCAATTATGATATTGGATAAAATTTGTTAATTTACTTGTAAATTTGTAAAATAAAAATTTGAACTTGTAGGAGTTCCCATTCTGGCTCGGAGGTAATCAGCCTGACTAATATCTATGAGGACACAGGTTTGATCCCCAGCCCCGCCCAGTGGGTTAAGGATCTGGTATTGCTGTGAACTATAGTATAGGTCACAGAGGTGGCTCTGATCCTGTGTGGCTGTGCCTGTGATGTAGCCGGTAACTATGACTTTGATTAGATTCCTAGCCTGGTAAGTTCTATATGCTGCAGGTTCAGCCCTAAAAAGACAAAAAAAAAAAAAAAAAAAAAAAAAAAAAAAACAGAAACAAAAAATGCGAACTTGTAAACTGTAAACTGAGTAGAAAAATGATTTATAATCCTGTTTATAAGTATGGAAAGTTTAGTGTTGTGACAGTTATGGAAGAGTTTTGGGCAAAACTGCTTTCATGAGATCTTCTTAAATCACAAAAAACAGATCAATACTTAACCTTCTGCCCAGGGGTCTTGAGAAAATCATTTGAAATAATCTGTGAAAGGGCTCATATTATGAAACTCAGGTTAGTTAAGCAGCACTCTTAGCTAGATTGGGATACAGGCAGTTCATTCTGTTTCAAATAATGTTGCCTCTTTGTATACAGACATCTATATTATAGTAAGTTGCCAATCTGTTTTAATTTCCATTTTCCCCATACAAATTATTGCAGTGATGATACTTATAAACTCTTCCATTTTTTCATCATATTTACTTGTCCTCCTTGTAGTTAGGCAAAGTCCTGTTTCTTATTCTGGCCAGTAAGCTCCGTATGATGATGTATGTCATTTGCAATAGAACACAGTAAAAAGTACACATTCATTTATCCCTTTCTTTCCCTGTTGAAGCAACTGAGGTTGCCCACATGTTTCAGATGTTGCCATGCAAGATGGTAGAATTGCTGTCAGCCTGGATCCCTGGGTTTCTTAAAAACAAAGCCCCCTGCTATAAAGCTCTTTTGGTTGCTTGTCACTGAAGCCTGGCCTGCTCTGTGCTAAGTCATAGTCCACACTTTTTTTTTTTTTTTTTTCAGATTTTTTTTTTTTTATTTTTGCATTATTGCTGGTTTACAGATTTCTGTCAGATTTTCCAACTGCACCATGTGGTGACCCGATTACATGTACATATATGGATTTGTCACATGTAATTAGATATAGTTCCCCGTGCATTACAGTTGGAGCTCCTTGCTATTCCATCATTAAAGCAGTAGTTATCCCCACTCCCTCCCACCCCTCCC
>PVHT020000009.1:3051356-3095985 GCA_004024745.2 Catagonus wagneri
GTGGTCAGAGAAAGTTCTTGAAGTAATTTCTATATTCTTTTCTGTTTTGTTTTGTTTTTTTTTTTTAGGGTCACAGCTGTAGCACATGGAAGTTCCCAGGCTGGGGGTCGAATTGGAGCTGTAGCTGGTGGCTTACACCACAGCTCACAGCATCACCAGATCCCCAACCACCTGAGTGAGGCCAGGGATCAAACTGGCATCCTTAGGAATTCTAGTCAGGTCTATTTCCTGTGTGCCACAATGCAAACTCCAATTACTAAATTCTTAAACTTGTTGATGTCAGCTTTGTGCTCTAGTATGTCATCAGTCCTGGAGAATGTTCCATGTACATTTGAAAAGACTGAGTATTTTGATTTTTTTGGATGTAATATCCTGAAAGTGTCAATTAAGTCTAACTTTTCTATTGTGTTATTTAGGATCTTTATTGCCTTATTGATTTCCTGTCTAAAGGATCTGTCCATTGATGTGAGTAGGGTGTTAAAATCTCCTACTATATTGTGTTTCCATCAGTATCTCCTTTTATGTCTTAGTATTCATCATAGATATTTAGATTCTCCTATATTAAGGACATTTTCATTGACTAGTGTAATATCCTCTTTTCAAATTGATCCTTTTATCATTAAATAGTCCTTCTTTGTCGTTCTTTATGGACTTAGTTTTAAAGTATATTTGGTCTGAAATGAGATCGAAACTCCTATGTTCCTGTCTTCTCCATTCACATGAAATATTATTTCCATGCCCACACTTTCAATTTATATATGTCCTTTGCTCTAATGTGAATCTCATGCAGGGGTTTATTGTAGACCATGTATTTTTTATCCAGTCTGCCACTCTATGTCTTTTCATTGGAGTGTTTGGTCAATTGACAAATAAATTATTGACAAATATGTATTTATTGTCATTTTAATCCTTATTTTCCAGTTGAGTCTATGTTTCTCTTTGTTCCTTTCTTTCTTTGGTTTGATAATTTCCTTTTATTTTATGCCTGTGTCCTCTTGTTTTTAGTTTTGTTTGGTTTTGATTTGTGGTTGCCCTGTTTTTTCAAGTATGCTAACCCTTTCTTGTATCTGCTTGCTTTAGCCTGATAGTCATATAGGCTTAAAAACATCCTAAAAAAAAGAGCCTAGATTTTCTTACTCTCCTTCCCCACATTTTATGATTTTGATGACTTTTCTTAATCACTGTCATGTTTATCCATTTACTATAGTTTATTTTTCCTTTTAGATCTGTATACTAGCTTAAGTGATTATTTTCCAATTGTGATTTCTTCCATACTATTTTACTTTTTTATTTAGAGGAGGCCTTTCAGTATTTCTTTTAGAATGGGTTTAGTATTGCTGTACCCTTTCAGTTTTTGTTTGTTGTATTAATTCTTTTTTTTTTCCTTCTATTTCAATGTTTTCTTGCTGGGTAGGGTATTCTAGGCTGTAAGTTTTTCCCTTTTAGAATTTTGAATATATCTTACCATTCTCTTCTGGCCTATAGTGTTTCTGTAGAGAAATCAGCTTATAACCTTATGGGGATTCCCTTATAATCAATTCTTTGTTTTTCTCTTGCTGCCTTTAGAATCCTCTCTTTAACCTTTGCCATTTTTATTGTAATATGTCTTGGTGTGTGTCTGTTTGGGTTTCTCTGTGCTTCCAGTGTCTTGATATCCTTTAGATTTGGAAAGTTTTCAGCCATAATTTCTTCAAATATATTTTCAATCCCCTTTTCTTTTTCTTCTCCTTCTGGAATCCCTATATATGTAGATTGTCCCCTTTATATTTTCTCATAGGTCTCTTATATAACTCTCATGTTTTTTTCATTTGGCTTTCTGTCTGCTGTCCCGATGCGGTCATTTCCATTATTTTATCTTCCAAGTCACTAATTTCTTCTTCTGCATTATCCATTTTGCTCTTCAGTGCCTTTACCTCAGCTTGCATCTCTGCAAATGAATTTTCTAATTTTTTGTGGCCGCTCCTTATATTTTCTAGTTTCTTTATAAAGTAATCTGCATTACGGTTCATATCTGTTCTTAATTCCTTCAGTATTTTCACTGTCTCCTTTTTGAACTCTGTTGGACTGCAGAGATATGTTTCATTGTTTCTTCCTTCAGGTGAATTCTGTTATTTTAACTTGGAATACTTCCTGAGCTTCTTAGTTTTGCTTATATTTTTCTTATTCTATGAGTTTAGGGACAACAACTACAGTAGTCTTGGAGGGCTATTTATATGTGAGGGCACTTCTGGGTATTTTGTGAGACTTACTATTTGTTTTTGTCATGAGGCCTTCTTTTGATCTGCATGCTCACTATCTCTTTCCTCAGTGTGTGCAGGCTGTTATCCCTTTGATGGAGTACCGTGCATGATTCAAAGGAGATGGAGGCACTCGTCAGGGATAGTAGCCAGTGTCTGGTTGTTTGGTCCTTGACAGTGGCAGGGACCCACAGGAAGGTGTTTCAGACTGCTCTTAGTTGCAGGGCCCTGGGAAGTGGCAGTGATGCTCAGTCACATGTAGGCGTTGGCCAGAATGTTTGGCAGTGGCAATGGCAGGGTGTGTTTGTTCCCGGGGGAGTGAGACCAGCAAAGGGTGGTGCTTGGTGGCATTACCCTCCTCTGTGCTGACCTCTGAGGTTACTGGAGCTGTAGGTGGTGCCTGTCCATAGACCCCTCATGTCCACACCCACCTCCGGAGTCTGAGATCACTGAGTTTGCCCCCTCCGCCGGTATACCATCCAAGCAGTACCCCATCATGCTTAGCCTGCTTAGGAGGTACCACCACCTGTAGCCCACATAGGAGGAACCATTGCCAGTAGTCCATGAAAGAGACCATTCATAGCCTCACCCTGTAAGTGTCTGTGTGTATGTGCAGAGAAAGATATTTTTATGCAGTCCTTCCCTCCCCCTCTTGCCCTCCCCAGCAATGATGCCTTGCTTCTCCTGGGCCCAGACCTCCTCCAGGGCTCCCTCTGCTGTGATGCTCCACTCCCCACACACCTTAAGGCTTGGCACACCCTAGCCCCACAGGCTGTTTGCACACAGCCAGCCCTAGCCCTCTCCCAAGAACTGACCTCTGGAGCCTGAGGCTCAGCTCCCAGCCACCTTCTGTAATCTCAGGCTGTGGTGTCCTGGGAAGTGGTACGAGTAGTCTGTGTGGCTCTCTCTCGGCTTTGTTCTCCTCAGTCCAGCAGCTGTGCTTTTCTCTGAGGCTTTGAGGTCCCTCCCTTTTGGCTGATCTCTCTTATCAGTTAGGTGTCTTCCCAGGGTGTAGGTTCTTTTCTTCTTTCACAGCTCCCTCTCAGGAGTGCTAATCCTTGTCCTGATGCCTCCTTTTTTCTTTTTTTTCCTTCCTCTTCTCTCTTTCTCCTTCTTCTTCTTTTTCTTACCCCCTTTTGTTCTACCCAGTTACGTGGAGGGTTTTTTGCCCTTTTTGGAAGTTTAAGGTCTTTTGCCAGTGTTCAGTAGATCATCTGTGTGAACTGTTCTAAATGTGTTTTTTTTTTTTTGATATGTTTGTAGGAGAAGGTGAGTGCCATGTCCCACTCCTCTGCCATCTTTATCCCACCTCAAATTAGGACTACTTTTAACTTCAGATAATTTATAGGTCACATGTATTCTTTTTATATAATCATTATATAAATTGTATTTTAATTTTCTATAAACATTTCTGAGTACAGATAGCATGCAAATAACCTTTTTCTCTTAAAAAAAGTATTTTCACTGAATAGTAAGCCAGATAATAGAAATATTAGTAGAAAAGATACTATTAATAGATGCATTTTTCAGAGGCTGTTTGGGGCAGTTTTTAGCCTTTTCTGTAGATAAATGACATTAAAAACACTCAGTTGTCAGATTGCCATTCTGTGGTGAGCATTCTGATTGTGAGAATTTTTCAAAGGCTGAGCCCAGCCATAGTAACATTTAGATGGAGGCTTTACTGCCCACCAGAGGAGGTTAGCATCCATTTTGTTTGCTTGACATAAATCTTTGTACAACAGCAAATGAGCCTCTATTCCTGCTATTTTTTGAATGCAAGCTTTCTTCGTTTTTGCTGCTTCTAAGGCAGATGCATCACATGAGAGCATGGGAAGAGAGGGTGGAACTCAGAAAACATTTTTGGAGTAAACATTTCTCACCCAAAGACAGACACCACAACTGTATTGCATAAGTAACTCAAATATTCTTGACTTTTAAATTGCAGACATAAATCAAGACAATGGCCAAGTTCATCTAGTCTAATTAAATATCATATTAATGGAATTCTTTTTTAATATTTTAGTAATTTTTATATTTTTTATAAAACTATATACCTTTTGTTAAATACTTTTGTCTTTCTATTGTAAAATGGATCTTAAGTATTTTCTCTGAGATATATGTATTTATATATATATGTATATATATATATATATATATATACACACATTGATTTGCTTATAATAAAACTTTCAATCTTTTATCTGCTACACTCACAAAGGGAGCAGTGTTGTATAGACTGATTTTATTATTTGCTACTCACTGTGTTCTGTTGTTGCTTATGGTAATTTTCACTTGATTCTGAAAATCATTCCGTTATACTGCCATATCAGTGATGACTATCAGCAGTTTTACCATTCCTTCCCAGTTGTTACATTTCTAATTTCTCCCCTCTTTTAATGTGAGCTAATATGTGCAAAAGGATGATAAATGACCACAATAGCCAGATCCTGTTATTGTTTTGGTCTTGGCTTCAGTGGCTATGTCTCACTGTTTCTATATTTGTCTGATGATGGCTTTGAGGCTGTGTGTCATCTCATTAAGGTGGTTTCTGTTGATTTTTGAATGTCTTTATCTAGCACAAGTGTTGAATTTTGTCACATGCCTTTTCATTTTTTGTGAAAAAGATGTTTTGTCTTTAGGTTTATTTAAAAGAAGACTATTGATATATATTGTATATCATTGAACTATTTGTATTTCTAGGATAAACTAGCTTAGTCTTATTTTAACATTCTGCTAAATTCTGTTTACTAATGTTTAACAATTTTTTATTAATGTCAACAGTTGAGGTTGGTACGAAGTTTCTTCTTTTGGAGGGCAATCTTTTTAGGTTTTAGTGAAATATTATAACTTAATATTATTCTCCTTAGCCTAACACCTTCTAGATTCATCCATGTTGTCACAAATGACAACATATTTTTAATAGCTTTGTAACATTCCATTTTGTGTGTGTGTATACCACATCTTCTTTATTTGTCAACCAGTGGACACTTAGATTGCTTATATATCTTGGCTATTATAAAGCTGCAATGAATATTGGAATGCATTTATCCTAAGAGACATAAAAACATGTCAGAACAAAAAGTGCACATACTGCATGATCACACTTTGTAATCCACAAAACAAAAGAAATAAAATAAAAACATATATAGATACAAAGAACAAATGGATGGTTACCAGAAGGATGGGGGGCTAGAAAGAAATAGGTGAAGGGGATTAAGAGTTACAATCCTCCAGTTGTGTAAATGATGAGGATATAATTTACTGCATAAGAAATATGGTTAATAATGTAGTAACTTTAATATGGAGACAGATGGTTACTTGACTTACAAAGATTTCAGAATGTATGCAAATGTAAAATAAATATACAGTCCATCTGAAATTCACATAATATGGTATGTCAACTACATTTCAATATGTTAAACATAAAAAATTAAATTTTCCTTCTTGTTTATTAGTGTAAGAATTGTCTGATCTTTAAATGCTTATTTGAGTGCTTAACGAAGTCAGCAGGGATTTTAGTTTGAAATATTCCCCATCTTCTCACCGTAAATAAACCTGTTATAATTTGATTTTGGTAACATGCTTCTAGCAAATTACTCATATAGTTTTAAATGTATTTGCATAGAGTTAAGTAAATTATCATGATTTTTTTCTGTTTATAACCAATTCTTTGGTTATTTTTATCTTTAAAAGTATATTTATTAAGACATGAGATTATCCATCAGTTTATCCATTATTTTTCAGATAACTTTTAAAATTTTTGTCAGTGTTTGTTTTCTTAGTTCTAAAAATATTATAATTAAATATTGTATAGGAGTCTAACTGTGGCTCAGTGGGTTAAGAACCCGACTGGTCTTTATGAGGATGTGGTTCAATCCCTGGCCTAGCTCAGTGGTTTAAGCATTCCATGAAGATGAAGCATGGGTTGCAGATGCGGCTCAGATCTAATGTTGCTGTGGCTGTGGTGTATGCTACGAGCTGCAGCTCCAATTTGATCCATAGCCTGGGAACTTCCATATGCCCCAGGTGTAGCCATAAAAAGAAAAGAAAGAGGTATATATAAGCATAAATAATTTTATATTAATTTTAAACCTATAAATAATTGAGTGACAATTATTTTTACCTTTGATCTATACTAATTTTGTATTGCCTCTCTATAAGCAGATAATGAATTATATAAAGGAATATACAGTACAGTCATAGAGTCTTTATATACCATCTATACTATATTTTATAGTAGATTATAATCTAGAGTATATATACTACATATACTATACTATAGATACTACCTATGGTTATAGGTGGTTATACATAGTTATATTTGTATGTATGGGTGCATCTATCTATCATCTATCTATGTCTAGATAGATATATCTATATCTACCTGTCATCTATCTATCTATATCTATATAGGGATAGATATACCCATACATACAAATATAACTATATATAATACCAATACCATATGCAGTATCTATACTCTATCTAGATATACATAGATATAGATAGATAAATAGATATTTTTATAGATAGTAATAGTAATTACCATCTAGTAATTACTATAGTATGGTAATAGTATAGTAAATTCTATCTATAGATAGTAAAGGTTTAACTCACTGGGGACTTAGCATGCTCAAATTCTTCCTATTCCAAAGAAACAGTGAACCCTCTTTTGGGAGATACCCTCTTTTGGGAGAACCTTCTGAATAGTCTGCCTGTTAAGAGTGTTTTTAAAGTGTGTCAGTATACTTCTGTACATGGGGCCATTGGCTATGCCATACAGTTTGTGGTGACAATTTGATTAATAATGAGTTTTTATTTTTGTTCATCTGTGTCCTTGGGTTATGCTTTATCAATTAGACCTCTAGAGAGGGGGAAAGGAGAGAGTTGGACACTGAATTGTTAACATAAGACATGTGGATATCCCATGCTCACATCACTGACCCCCAATAAAATCCCTGGACACCAGTCTCAGGTGAGCATCCTTATTTGTTAGTACTGTATTATTGCTGGAGAATTAAATGCCATGTTCATGACTCCATGGGGAAGGGGCTGCTGAATTCTTATGACTGGTTTCCTCTAGGTCTTATGAACCTTTTGCCTTTGCTGATTTAATTTGTACCCTTTCAATGTAGTAAACTGTAAGCATGGATATAACAACTTATCTAAATTCTGTTGATCCTTTTAGCAAATCATTGTATCTGAGTGTAATCTTGGGAACGTATGACACAATATATGATATATGTGTCTGTATCTATACCTAAATCTATATATATGTATTGATTCTCCATCCATTATCTGTTTCCTACCACACAACTTTAATCAAAATAATTGTTGTTTTTTGTGTTTAATATGTATAACCTATTCATTTGCCACATTTTAACAATTATGTATGGATTCCAAATATTAAAAAAGCCTATAAGGAAAAAAATCTGAAAAAGAATGAATATATGTATAACTAAATCACTCTGCTGTGCACCTGAAATTAACACAATGTTGTAAAGCAACTATACTCCAATTTAAAAAACAATAATAAGCACGCTTATTTTATGGTTTATCTTCTATTTCTCTTCTACTTTGTCTAGCATCATGTTAACATTAGTTGGAAAAAACATACATGTACATTATATTGGCGTACTTAGCACCACAGTGGTGGTGGTTTCATCTTAGCTCTGCAGTTAAATGTAGCAATGCTTATTTCTAGTCTTTTGTTGTAGTTTCACAGGTTGTCTTTATTGGGAAATAGTCTTTCAAGTGTTTTCTTCAGGAAGGTTCATGGGCATTTTATTCCTTGGTATAGTTTTATGGAACTATTAAATTTATATTTGAATATAGACTTCCTCAATAAAAAGCCTTATAGCTTCCTTTATTCCACTGAATATCCTGTAGATATTGTTGAGTTTTCATTTGACTTCATTGACCATGTGGGAGCTTGGATTCTGTTTCTACTTAAAAACAATTTAGAAAATTTCCTTGGTTCTCCAAAGAATGCTTTTTTATTCTATTTATTTATTTATTGCTTTTTAGGGCCACACCTGCAGCATATGGAAGTTCCCAGGCTAGGGGCTGAATCAGAGCTGCAGCTGCCAGCCTACACCACAGCCACAGCAATGCAGTATCCAAGCCACATCTGTAATCTACACCAGTTTGTGCAATGCTGGATCATTAACACACTGAGAGAGGCCAGGGATCGAACCAGCATTTCATGGATACTAACTGGGTTTGTTTCTGCTTAGCCACAGTGGGAACTGCCAAAGGATGTTTTTTAAAATACTTAATGCCCCTAGGTTCAATTATTATATGCTTAATGTGGCAACTGTTTTTGGATCATAGTGGTCCCATTGAATGTATATTATATGTCCTGTATGCTTAGGATTGGCATCCCCAGGGAAAAAGCAAACACAAAGAAGTGAAATATAACTTAAAGAAAGTTTCTTACATTATTTAGAATGTTAGACCATTTAAAATCTATAATCTTTGTTAAATTTCTTAGAATCATAAATGTATTTTATCCAGGCAACATAGCAGTTTGTGCAATTTTTTATTAGAGTATAGTTGATTTATAGTGTATCAATTTCCACTGTACAGCACAGAGACCCAGTCATATATAGATGGAAGGCAGTATGAGAAAAATATTGTATATATGTATATGTTTATATATCATTCTATCTTCCATCAAATTATACCCCAAGAGATTGGATATAGTTCCCCAGGGGAGGAGGTTGGATGGACAGGGAGTTTGGGGTAGGTACACTTTTTATAATTTTTACCTTAAAATTTCTTATCCCTTTTAATTTTCCTTCCACTGTATCCTCTTCCTCAATCACCATTTCCTCACTTACTGCTTTTCTTCTTTGTATAGTCACATAATTTTTACAAAACTTGGATGTATTGTGTGAGGGAAAATCAGTGAAGCATTTTATTACTGTTTGTGTTGAGACAGTTATTTTGATTCAAAGTTTGAACATAGGTATACTGGTTTCCCAAAGAGCATGTATTTTTGACAGTGGGGATGAAAATTAAGACCCCTTAAGGAATATAGAAACTCAAGTGAAGGTCGTTTATTTTTTTAATAATTCAAATAATTTTATTATGTTTATCATTTTACAATCATCATCACAAGCTAATTTTCATCTCAAACTGCCAGTCTACCCCCCAGTTGTCCCCTTTGGTAATTTATTTAGAGATTACCTTCTCAACAGATGAAATAAATACTTCCTTAGAACAGCTGCCAATATTAATAAATTACATTGATCAATGAAACAAATATCATTGAGATTTATTAGTAAGTTAAATCTATGCTGATTTGAAAAACATATTTATCAATAGAAAAATAATATAAAACTAATTAACCTGTGTTTATATTTAAAAATAGATTATTTAAACTGAGTTTCTCAAATCATTTTTAAGAAATAATTAAATTTTAAATATTTAAAGATTATTAAATGAAAATGTTTAATTATCTAAATTATCATAGAGCTTTCAACTATTCTTTACTATACACTTTGTACTTGCATACATGCCTAGCTGGTTATATGCTCATGTCTTGACACTAATACTAACTGAAATTGTCCTGTGCTAATATTGAATTCTGCTATTCCTGATAAACACTACTGAAAATATTTGCATTTTAATGCTATAAAGTGTATTATTAAAATTTTATCTTGACACAATGAAAATATAAGCTATTTAATTTTGAGTAAGTAAATTATTCAATTTAATATGCAAAGTATGCATCCATCCCAAAGAGAGTAAATGACATAATGCCATGTTTTATGAACAGAGGCTTTATGATATTCCAAAGAGCAAAAGGCAGTGATAGAACATGTGCATTACAGGAGTTCCCGACATGGCTCAGTGGTTAGTGAATCTGACTAGGAACCATGAGCTTGTGCGTTCAATCCCTGGCCTTGCTCAGTGTGTTAAGAATCCGGCGTTGCCGTGAGGTGTGGTGTAGGTTGCAGACACGGCTTAGATGCTGTGTTGCTGTGGCTCTGGCGGAGGCTGGCGGCTACAGCTCCTGTTAGACCTCTAGCCTGGGAACCTCCGTATGCCCGCAGGTGTGGCTCTACATAAAGGCAAAAAGAGAAAAAAAAAGTGCATTACGCCGAAAAGATATTCAATGAAAATGAACTGATAGTCCCCAAAAGTTACAGATTCCCTGTTTACTCATACCCATTTGTGATATTATATTCATACAAGACTATTGATAAGTATTTTATTTGTTGGCATTATTATGGCTTGTGATAGAAAACCAAGTCTAAGTGATTTAAGCAAAACTGAAAATTTAGTGGTTCATGAATCTAAAAGTTCTAGAGGTGGCTCTGATGTGAAAAATGCTGGATTCTGGACATTGCAAATGTCATCAAGACACTTAGAACAGCTCTTTCATACTTCAGTTTTTTTCTTTTCTTTTCTTTTGATTTTCGCTTTTTAAGGCATGCACTTACCGCATAGGGAAGTTCCCAGGCTAAGGTTCGAATCAGAACTGCAGCTGTCAGCCTATGTCACAGCCACATTAATGCAGGTTCTGAGCCACATCTGTGACCTACACCACAGATCACAGCACTGCCGGATCCTTAACCCGCTGAGCAGCGGAGGGAATTGAAATCACATCCTCATGGATACTGGTTGGATTCCTTACTGCTGAGTCAAAACAGGAACTCCCCTTAAGCTCTGTTTTCAAGTGTGCTGGCTACTGTATTGTGGTAAGCTGGTACAAAAGATTGCCACCAGAGGCTCCAGGAAAAAAAAATATATATATCAATGTTTTTATTCAAAATCACCAGTCTGACTCTCAGCCAAGTTAATTATCAGACCATGCCTAAACCATGATCTGTTTACATTGTAAAAGAATATATTCACAGGACAGACCTAGATGATATTATTATAGCTGAAATAAAATGATGGAATCAGATAAACTTGGATCACCTGAACTAGAAATGGAAAAATGCTTATCTAAAAATAAAGACACTGCAAGAATAAATGGCATATGCTGAATGGCCAAAGTAACATGCCAGTTATAAAATTCCATGAGAACTATTCATGGAACCACCTTTTTCTTCAATACAATATTCTAGATATCAAAAGATTGCTTCGTCAAAGCTTAGCAAATAATTGGTTATATTCCTATTGAAGTGGAGATATTTATTATTCTGCAATGATAATATTGATAAATGTTTACCAATGTGATGTTTTATCCACGTTAAAATTATAAAGAATCTGCAAGCAAATGTAGAAAATAAAAATGCATGCTTTTCCTATTTAACCAAGTTAGAATATCATTTATAATATCAAGATAATATGTTTAATTAGATTTTATAAGATTTTGACTTTTTTATAAAATTTATACATTATTTTAAAGGAAAATTGAATGAGTTAAGATTTTAAAGAATAAGGTATGTTAGTGAATATATGGTCTAAATTATTCTTAAAATCATGCCAATATGGGTGCATAGGGATTTTATTTTCTATTTAAAGAATATTTTAATATCACTAAAGTCTGAGGTATATTATGTGGTGTGTTGCACAAATTCCAAAAAATCCATCCTACATTTCCATGTACACTCTTTGAAATATGATTTAGATCTTTTTTTGATGGTAAGAATATTTATTTCTACACTACCTTGAATGTTCACTTATGATTTGGTTTGACCAACAGGATATCACAGAGGGTCGATGTTATAGGACTTCTGACAATGGTCCTCGAGAGGCCTTGCTTCATGGACTCTCACCCCCTTGTTCCACAGTCCCTGAGAAGACTGTGCCATCTCTAAGAGAATGAGACCAAATGCAGAGAGAGGTGTAGTGAAGGTAAACATGCCTGTAACTATTTTTCAGTCATGAGAGGGAAGAAAATCCAGCCAAAAGTGACAACCTGAATGAGCCTTGAAAACCTTATGCTAAATGAAAAAAATCAGAAAACGAAAGACAAGTACTATATAATCTCACTTATACATGGAATATAAGAAAGGCAAACTGATAGAAAACAATAAAATGGTTGTTAACCTGATTTGGAGGGTGGAGTCTACGGGGAGGTTAAAGCTTACAAACTTTTAGTTAGAAGATGAATATGTTCTGGGGACAACATTTTGTTTACAGTTAACAATAGAGCATCATATACTTGAAAATTGTTGAGAGTATATTTTAAAAGTTCTTACCACAAAAAAAGTAATTTTATGATGTGATAAGGTGTTAGCTAACTCAATATACTAATCATTTTGTAATGCATTGGTGTATCAAATCAGTATGATATACACCTTAAATGTATACAATATTATATGTGTACCATTTATCAGTAAATCTGGAAAAAAGTCAGCACCAAACACTAAACATGTAAATGAAGCAATTTTAGATGATACATCACAAAAAGAAGGTGACTTCATGAATGTATCACACCAATCAGAAGACCTCTGATTTGACCACAGAGTAACCAAAATATCTAACCCATTTAATTTGTGAGCAAATTAAATAGTAGTTTTCAACTTGGGGGTTGGTGAGATACACAGCAATGATAATTCACACACTGTTTTAGTACTGAGATTTTTGTCAAAATTACTCTTTTAAAAGAGCTATTTTGTACACTCCTCTGTCAGTGAACATTTAGGTTGCTTCCATATCTCGGCTATTGTATATAGCGCTGCAGTGAACATTGGAGTATATGTATCTTTTTGAGTCATGGGTTTTGAGTACATGTATCTTTTTGAGTAATGGAGGAGTGGATACATATACACAGTGGTACATATACACAATGGGATATTACTCAGCTATTAAAAGGAAAGAAATAATGGTATTTGCAGCAACATGTATGGACCTAGAAATTATCATGCTAAGTGAAGTTAGTCAATGAGATGCCAACATCATATGCTATCACTTACATGTGGAATCTAAAAAAGGGTACAGTGAACTTCTTTGCAGAACAGATCCTGACTCTCAGACTTTGAAAAACTAATGGGTCCAACCTAAAAAGGTTGGGAGTGGGGGGCATGGCCTGGTGGTTTGGGATGGAAATGCTATAAAACTGGATTGTGATGATAGATGTACAACCATAAATGTAATAAAATTCATAGATTTAAAAAACAGATATTTTACAATAAACAATAAAGGTATAAAAGATTGAGATACAAAGTTTCTTAGTTTTATAAAGCTATTTGTAAATTATTTTGATTAGCAACTACATATATATACATTAGCTTAAATTAATACTCTTTTTGTATACCTTTACTTGTTTAATATACTATTAAAAGCACTTAAATTGGTTTTCCATTCATCCGTCATTCTTTAATTTACATGTAATTATCAGTATATTTTCAACTATAAAGTGGAATATAAGTTTGTTGAATAATGACTGACAGAGCTTAAAATAAAACATGGTTAAAAAAAAGAATGACAGTTTTAAATAGTAGGAAATAAATGTGCAAATTAATTCTACAGCATGATGAACTTGATTAATGTGTAATTCCCTTTCAGTAGGTTTGAAAAAGGAAAGCTTATTGATGGAGTGGAGAAGTTATAAGCAAATGTCATTTTAACATAAAATATATTTCTTATTGTGAATTGCAGTCAAAAGTTGAAAACACATAGCGGCACATGTTTTCAAACCAACATAAAAGTCTTTATATTTGAGAACAAAGAAAGTCACAGTGAATTCCATAGACTAGAAGTTGCACAAGCCATATTTTCTGAACAAGAAGTTAGAAAATAGTAACAAAAATAGTTATAAATAGTAACAAAATCTAAACATGAAGTTAGAAAATAATAACAAAAATAGTTACAAATACTAACAAAATCCTAGTCTCACATTTATTTACATACAAATGCCTTTACAAAATAATCCAGCTATTTCTAAATATGGAAATAAAGTCTTAAAAGTGATTGGATCAGAGAAAAATAATAACTGCAAGTTTAAAACACTATTTTTTTTACTTTTTTATTAACTACAGTAACAGTGTAATACCTGAGATTCTCAGACCTTATTTTACAGCTGAAGTAAATTTATTTATTTTTTGATTACTTAATGAATTTTATTGCATTTATAGGTGTACAGCATTTACCGTGACCAAATTTTTATAGCATTTCCATCCCAAACCCTCAGTGCATCCCCCCACCCCCAAACCTGTCTCATAGGGAAAACCTAAGTTTTTCAAATCTGTGCATCAGTATCTGTTCTGCAAAGAAGTTCATTGTGTCCTTTTTTTAGGTTCCACATGTAAGTGATAGCATTTGATGTTTGTGTGTCATTGTCTGTCTGACTTCACTTAGTGTGATAACTTCAAGGTCCATACATGTTGCTGCAAATGCCATTATTTCTTTCCCTTTAATGGCTGAGTAATATTCCATTGTGTATACGTACTACATCTTTATCCACTCCTCTGTCGATGGACATTTAGGTTGTTTCCATGTCTTGGCTATTGTATATAGTGCTGCAATGAACATTGGAGTACATGTATCTTTCCGAGTCATGGTTTTCTCTGGATACATGCCCAGAAGTGGAATTGCTGGATCAAACGGTAATTCTACTTTTAGTTTCCTGAGGAATCTTCATACTGTTTTCCACAGTGGTTGCACCAACTTACATTCCCCCCAACAGTGTGATAGGGTTCCTTTTTCTCCATACCCTCTCCAGTACTTATTGTTTGTAGGCTTTTTGATGATGGCCATTCTGGCTGGTGTAAGATGGTACCTCATAGTGGTTTTGATTTGCATTTCTCTAACAATGAGTGATATTGAACATCTTTTCATGTGTTGTTTGACCATTTGTATGTCTTCTTTGGAGAATTGTCTGTTTAGATCTTCTGCCCATGTTTTTGATGGGGTTGATTGTTGTTTTGGTATTGAGTTGTGGGAGGTGTTTATAAATTTTGGGGATTAATCCCTTGTCAGTCAATTCATTTGCAAATATTTTCTCCCATTCTGTGGGTTGTCTTTTTATTTTCTTTAGGGTTTCCTTGGCTGTGTAGAAACTTTTAAGTCCTGTTTGTTTATTTTTGTTTTTATCATCATTACTCTAACAGGTGGATCTGAGACGATGTTGCTGTCGTTTATAGTGGAGAGTGGCCTATGTTTTCTTCAAGAGTTTTATGGTATCTCGTCATATATCTAGGTCTTTAATCCATTTTGAGTTTATTTTTGTGTATGGTGTTAGGAAGTGTTCAAATTTCATTCTTTTATATGTGGCTGTCCAGTTTTCCCAGCACCGCTTATTGAAGGGGCTGTCTTTTTTCCATTGTATATTCTTGCCTCCTTTGTCATAGATTAATTGACTGTAGGTGCTAAAACACTGAAATTTCAATCTAGTAAAATATGTAGGATATTGCTAAAGCCTATGTGAGATGCAATAAATATCAAAGTGTTTTGATGTCACATATATAAATTAAATTGTAACAAAATTTAATGATTAATAACTTTTAAGAATTTAATTAAATTAAAAGTATTAAAATTTGATAAATTTAACTCAAGTAGCTAAAAAATCAAAAGTACCAACTCAGTACTAACTCAAGGAATACATGAGAAGTAGTTAATGTAGCTAAAAACACGTTTTAAATGTTTTATAAAAAGTGGAAGAACTAAATCATTATATTAAAAATAAAAACTATAAATTCTCCTAGAATCAGTTGTCTTCTGAGTTTGTTAAAAACTCACTATGCCTCCCAAATGTTACTTCTGGTCATTTAAAATGAGGGTAATGAAAATAATTCCTTATATTTGTACAAGAATTGCATATAAACAATTATCTAATTTCACTCTCAGTAATATTTTAGGAAAGCAAATCAAGCATTGTCATTCTCAGTTTATAGTGAGGAAAGCAGTAGGTGGGCTTCAGTGATGTTAGTGACATCAAGGACTTCTACAAAGCTTCTTATAATACTAGCAACATAAAATACTTCATTTTAAGTGTATTCCTTTTAAAATTTCCATTCACAGAGATAATCATTATGGTAATAATATTCTGTATTCCATTTATAATTCATAGCTTATCCTTTTTTGTTTTTAGTAAAAGTGTTAACTCTTTGGAAAATCTTCAAAATGTGAATATAAAATAAATATTTTATATAAATTATAAAATCAAGTAGGCATGTCTTTTTTTTCTGTTGTACTTTAAAAGCATGTTCCATAAGAAAAATATACCTGGTCATGTCTGTGAAAGGATTTCATTTTTAAATGAGGAATTAGATTGTTTAGTCCATATAAATGGTAACTTGTACATAGTACTTACAGGTTACATGAAGCACTTAGCCATACTGTCTTTTTTATTTCTCAGTATGCATTCTTTAAGAGTGATAATATATTTACTTTAAAATAGAGTAATACATTCTCAGATTAACTTTCTACAAAGTCATGGAGCTACAAAACTTCAAGGCTTATAACACAAATACAAGTCTTCTAAATATTACCTCAAAATACAATAACAATAGGAAATGTGCTCTTTATTGCATTATCAAAAATAGCAGTCCATGGGTTATTTTTAATATCTAATACATTGGAAGTATTTAAAAATATAAGAGAAGCAAATGAATTTGAGCTGAGGGGAAAATAATTAAAAAAAATAGAATTGCATTCTGACAAGGAAGCCAACTTAAAAAAAATGTTTGCAATTAATTTTCAAGAAAAGAGTTGTTTTAGTTTTTATTTAAGTAATGAGTTATTATTAAAAGGACCTCTTTGTGTCACTTTAAATTTTAATTCAGACAATAAAAAATCCAAAATACAATTGCTATTATAGTTAAAATTGTAAAGAGAAAAACTGATCCATTTTTAAATCGACAGTGAGAAAATCAATATGCTGAGCAAAATTAACAATTTGTGAGATGATAACACTTAAGCCTGGAATTATTTAGAAATATTAAACATCTTGGGATGTTTTCACTTACCAATATGAAAATAGTAGTTTAGGAGAATGGTGTTTCAGTTGTAGTGTTATATTACTTGTCATAGAAAATGATTTAGTTTAAATTTATTTTAGCTTGAGCCTACAAATGAAATAATAATCAATGATGGATAACTATTTTATTTTATTTAGCTTCATTGTAACTAAATACTTAGAGCTCAGTTTTCTAATCAAATGTTAACTTCTAGTAATTAGAAGAAACAATTTTATTATTGTTACTCTCACAGTTAACTACCAAATAATTACCAAATAATTATATTTTCTTTTATTATTCTATAACGTTTTTATGTAATTTTAATTGCATTCTTTATGTCTTGATAAATATTGTGCCTGCTGAGAATATAAACTAAGAAAATTATTTTCTTATGAAATGAATGGCCTGAAATTTCTTCCTTTTGAAAACTAGTTTTATTTTACCTAAAATAGGTCAGTAATTTCCTGCCCTTCTAAAATGAAGAACTCATATCATTAGTTTTCTCCAGATAACTGATAATTGAATATTGGTATATATTATGAAAGCTTTGATTTTATTAAATACATGTATTTCCAATTAAGTTTGAGAACAGATCAATATTTTTTGAAAAAAGGTTATGGAAATTTAGTCAAAATCAAATTTATTTAACATTCTTTTTAACTTGCAGAGCATTGTCTTAGGTAAAAGTATAATTTGTACAAAATCATATTTTTCCTCCTCCATTATAACTTTGTAAGTTAGAAATTCTCAACTTTCAAACTGAAGTAATTCAGCAGTGGGACTGTTAGGAATTTATAACAAATTCCTAGTTTTGAGGAACAGTTTGATTAGGTAGGTTTTAAGTTTCAGCCATTCAAACAAACAAACAAACAAAAAGTTACAGTTTCCTTTAAGTTCGCTCATAGCTGGAAAGTATTGGGATAAAAGTTTAAACATTGGAAATATTTATGCTAAAAGATACAATTATATGATTATTTCAATGAAAAAACCTATGATAGTATTGCCGAGATAGTTCTACTGCTACAAATCAGATTCTTAGTTGTCATACAAAATATCCACACAAGAAATCTCAAAATATTTTAAGAAAAATTCAAATATAACATGAAATCTAAAACTGGAATGTCCAGATCTTTCTTTTTAGATAAAGATTTATTTTACATTGAAGAATATAGTGGTCTGCCTTGTGAAACCTGTTCCTCTTTATTGAAAATCATGTGAAATATATTACTTTTCCTTAAGTATTGTTTAGAGTGCATATGCAATGCCAATGAATTTGTACAATTACATTCTATATTCTGTAGTTTTTATTTTCAGAGGAAAATTAATATATAATTTTAGTCATATTTCTGATTTTATTTTATTTTTAATTAATTTATTTTTATAAGGATTTTTATTTTTTCTATTATAGCTGGTTTACAGTGTTCTGTCAATTTTCTACGGTACAGCAAAGTCACCCAGTTACACATACATGTATACATTCTTTTTTTCTCACATTATCGTGCACCATCATAAGTGACTAGATATAGTTCCCAATACTAAACAGCAGGAACTCATTGATTTTCTTAATTAAACAAGAAGCATCACTGTTAACTAAACATCCTGAAGAGTCTCAATAATTGAGGAGTAACCATGAAATAATTCTATACAGAGTCTTTCATTTTGGATTAATTTAATAATACATTTTTATAACTAAACATATACATTTGATGGAATAAAATAAATGGAATTTTGCTGGAGTTAATAGGCTTACAATGGAGCGAAATCGTTGCTTCTTACAATTAAAACATTTCTTTAATATTTAAATAAAATTTGGAGGATGCTTTATCTTATTTACTGAAAGAATCCTTTTATCCTGATATAATGTACAATAGTAGTAATGTTTTGTGTGAAGTGGTACCTCATTATAGTTCTGACTTGCATTTCTCTAATACTTAGTGATATTGAGCATTTTTTCATGCTTCTGTTGGTGAGGATATTAATGGATATTCTGCGTTCTTGTTGCTGAACTCCTTACAGAAGTTAGAAGCTAAAATGTACCAGTGCATTAAAGTCCTGTAAACTAACATACAATGCTCCTGGAATATAGCATCTAAAGGAGAAAGACATCAGCATCCTGTATTTCCTCTCTGTGTGTACTAAAGCTAATGGAGGGTGAAATTTGTTTCTTTAGATAATTTTCAGTGAATTGATTACCATCATCAATTTTATCTACATGATTCTTACTTTTATTTCTTGGTCTCCTCTATTAATACTCTTCCATTTGGCAGTAAGTGCACTGTCTTTGTCATAATACTCTACGTCAAAGGGAATCAGAACAGGGAATTGAAATTGTGAATACCTTAAAGTGATGCAAAGCTGCTGATTTTATCCACTCTTCAAGTGATTTAAAGATAAATAAACTACTTCTAGATTTTTGAAAGCTATAATTATTTATAATTCACACTTAAAAATGTAATATTAAAAGAAGTGACAATTAGCTAAAATATAAACAAATCACATTTTATTTATACTGATTCTTGAAAAAAAAATGTGAAGCATGTTTTTAGCAAGTTCCTTGAAGCTATCTTTCCTACAGAACATTTTATCATCACTAATTTTAATAGTAGGAGCATCTCTTTGAAATATCAAAAAATATTGACAGGGCACAGAAAGGAGCCAGTGGCAGTCTTACAGATGAAAAGAAATGATTTAGCAGATACCAAGTATAAAGAATATAATGGCCAAGTGCTAACAATTAATAATTTGTATGAATGAACTTTTGCTACTTAAAAATTCTCAATTGGATTTCTTTTTTCTAAAAATAAAAATACTTTAGGGTCATTATTAACTTTTACTTCATAAGTGTTTCTGTGACACACATTATCACACACCAGTCATTTCAGAATATGTATTGAAAGAATGAGTAATTGAGGAAGTAAATGAGGAATGGGAAGAACTTTTTAAATGCTTACATTTATTTTATGCCCACTAATTAATGTGCCAGACATTGTTCTAAATATCTTACATATACTTTTATCACTTAATCTTCATGAAGACCTTATGAGTTTTGTATTATAATTATTCTTATATAACTGTTGAAATTGTGGACAGAGAGCTCCCTTGGGATCACAGAAATAGTAGCAGCAAAGCCAAAGTTCACACTCTCAACAATTATTCAATAATGCATTATTAATAATGAAGGACCTTGGCAATTCAGATTGGAACTTTAATATGTCAAACTTTTCTCTTTCCTTGACAGATGGATCTAAAAATACATTTTATCAAAACATTTAAGAATTCTATTTCATGTATTTACACAACTAAAAATATAAACCTTCTCAGATTAAAATATTATAATTTCTGAGTTACTCATGAATTCCAAAAATAGGGTTATTAAATTAGAGCTACTAAATACAGGGAATATTTACTCTCTAAAAGAAGACTAATTACTTTGTTTTTGACTATAGTATAAAATAATATAATTTGAGACAA
The DNA here is from genome assembly GCA_004024745.2 of Catagonus wagneri. Lineage (NCBI taxonomy): Eukaryota > Metazoa > Chordata > Mammalia > Artiodactyla > Tayassuidae > Catagonus > Catagonus wagneri. The sequence goes on from PVHT020000009.1 coordinate 3,071,926, forward strand.
TTTAGAAATATTTGCCTATAGTAGGATTTCAAAAATACCCTAATACCTTAATATCAAAAGTATTACAATGTAGGGAAGCAGGTTTGTTTTCCCATAAGGAAAGATCCTCTCTATTTCAAAAAGTCACAATATAATAAAAAGCATGAGTTTCATGTCACACTTTAAAACACAAACTAAGAAATAACAAAAATTGCATTTGGGGATATTTTGTTGTTAACTTAGACTTGCCCTTCATGTGAAATGCATCTGTGAGATGCAAAAGAGCATTCTGCAAGCTAGTGATGAAAATGAGCATTCATTTTAGCTTTAATAATACTAAAGAATAATGACTTATTTATCTTGTTTGTTCATGAAGCTTATGGAATTGTGATACTCCAAGTTATTACATGCACAGGAATATAAGTTTAGATTTTTTTTATGACAGAAGCATTTTTATAATTCATAAAATGTGTTGGTTAAATCAAATTGCTGCCCAATCCAGGTACCTTATGGACTCTATTATAAAGTCTAAAGACTTTGGAAATAAACTATTTAATAATAGACGTTTTGCAATAAATAAATATATTCAAATATTCAAAACACATTTTTTGTTGATTTACTACAATTAGTTGTATGCTGGTAAACTACACACTTGCTCACAAAACAAACGGACAAAAACTCTGATTTGAAATGTTTGCCAACTAACATGGTATAAATAATCCCATCATACTGGATTTCAAGCTAATATCATGTCTCTGAAAGAGGAGTTGTGGAGAGAGGCATAGAATTCCCTCTTGGCTCTGTTTGGGCTATGCCCAGCACTTGTTCATGCAGTTGTAGGAGACACAGTGGGGAACGAAAGACTCATCAGGGCTTCCATGCCAAGAGAGACTTGAAAAAGCTCCCCCTTTACTGAAAAAGCATTGTGGGTAACTACTGTCTAAGATTTTAGTTCAGTAAAAAGTCTTACATAAGTTGTCATGATTTAATGTGAGAGTATTTTCATGTAATTATTTAGGCACAAAAATATTCTTGATATGGTCCATATTTCAGTACATGAATATATTCGTAAAGACTACTTTAAATTTAAGTATATTTCACATACAACATGGTATAAATTTAAGATTTGCAACACGTGAATGTGTTACATTTATACATTGTAATGCGATTGCCATTGTAGCTATACTTAAAGACTTAAACATAAAACTGGATACTATAAAACTCCTAGAAGAAACCACAGGGAAGAAACTTTGTGACTTGAGTCTTAGCAATGATTTTTTTTTTTTTTGGATATGACTTAAGATATGATGCCAAAAGCGCAAAAGAAAAAAAAAAAACGAAAGCGAAAGCAAAAGCAACGTCAAAGTTAAAAGCCTCTGCACAGGAAAAAAAAAACAATAATTAACAAAATCAGAAGACAGCCTACAAAATGGGAGAAAATTTTGTAAGCCATATCTTGGGCATTGGTTTAAAATACAAAATAATAATTTTCTTTGAAATCAAAGATTGCCTAGGCATTCTGGAAATGTATTAAAAGGTATAATAAGTGACCAGATACACTTTATTTTAGGCAGAAAGAAAATTATAATCCTTTTACTGAAGTCAACTGAGTTTTTCTTTACTTTCTTTTTTTTAATTTTTTTCCCATTATACCCAGCTGCACAGTGTGGTGACTTGGTTACACATACATATATGGATTCATTACAAGTGATTAGACATAGTTCCCAGTGCTATACAATAGGATCTCCTTGCTTTTCCATCCCAGAGACAACAGTATACAACTATTAAGCCCAGACACCCCTACCATCCCACTTTCTTATTTTGATTTTTAAAGGAGATTGATTGAGAGGCTGGTCTGAATACTTTTCATGCTGGCAGAAATTTATATTGATAGTAGCATGAATAGAAATCACAGTGATCTAAGAGTAAGTGAACAGCATTAACAGATCCGATAGTGCATAAATAAATTTTAGCATGGCAAAAGGCCATTTTCCCTTATTATTGCTCTTTGAAGTGAGTAACAACAAAAGAAACATTTTGGATCCAAAAAAGATTCCTGTTATTTTTCACTAACGAAACAGTCTAAACATGTGATAAGTTTTTCCCTGAATAACTGAAGAATAAAGATACAGGATTCATATAAATGTTATAAGCTAAAAACTAAACATTAATTCCAAATTTTTATATTGTTATTTTCATGAGTTCTTCATTAGCATGTAGTTTCTTACCTGAGCAGCTTGGAGTGGTAACAATGGGATTAAACATGCTCACAGAGTTGGAGTAATATACCGTCAGTTACTAGTGGTTAGCTTGATGCCTGCATTTGGAAAATTATTCATTAGGAGAATATTTTTAGGAATTTCGTGCTCTCTTTTGTTTATCTCTTCTTTACCAGAGAAGAGAGCTATGTGACTCAAGTGAATAGAAAGAAAAATCACTATTAGGAGAGTACTGTTGCAGAGTGAATTGTATATAAGTTCATTAAAGACCTTCAAGGCTGATTTCCGCGATTCAGCTTGAATTGTGTGCTCAACACCATCCATATGCAATGGAGAGCTAGAGTTCTATTTAATGGGAATTTTGGCTGAAAGGACAGCACGCATCATACCTCAATCCCAGCGTTCAACTAGAAGTTCTAGGATAAGCTGGTCAGTGATCAGTGCTTATATTAACTCATGTTATGCACTATTAAAGAGTTAGAATGTGACAGTATTTTTCCACTAGTGCTGGGGATAAAGCAATGGAAAAGGAGAATAATCTCTCCCTTTAATAAAACATAGAAGTAATACAAATATATTGGGTGGTAATGTGTTTTTAAAAAGTCAAGATAGGAAAGTAGAGTATAGAGTATATAGGGACAGCTGTTTCATGTTGGGGGGGGCTCAGGAAAGCCATGAATAAAAGAGTAAGATTTTATATATATATATATCTTGGACATGAAGGAATATATATATGTGTGTGTGTGTGTGTGTGTGTGTGTGTGTGTGTGTGTGTGTGTGTGTGTGTGTGTATGGTCCAGAGACAATAGCGGTGTAAATGCTTTGTGTTGATTGCTTGCAGGTTGTGTGTGGGGAGTGGAATGAATCAGAGTGGGAGGAAGTAAGAGAAGATGAGAATGAGAGAAGTTGTCAGTAGCCAGAATTGCTTTGGTTATATTTTAAATGGGACAGCTTTGGAACCAATGCAGATTCAAATAGGAAAGTGTTAAAAAATATGTATATATGTATGTATGTATATTGTACACACGCACACACACACACACACACACACACACACACGCTGCTGAATATGAGCAGAATAGGGGATGGGAAGGAGGTGGATAATGAGAAACGATAAACTATACCAATGGACTAGGCAAGGGAGGAGGCAGTGATGGACATTTTGAATATAATTAGAAAGCAGAGCCATCAGGACTTGCATGTGTTTTGGGATATGAGAAAATAGAGGAGCCATAGTTTCATAGTTTTGCCAAGTTTTGCCTAAGTATCTATGTGAGTTATGGCACATTTTACTGAAATGGAGAGCACAGAGGGAGCTATGTTTTAGTGGTAGGATGAATTACCAGCTAAGTTTCTTAGGTAGGATTGTAATAAACAGGGATAGGGTTTTCATTGCCTCTTAGTTATAATATGACTGAGCAGGGTGCCCTGAATATTCCTGGGCAAAGATAATCAAGGCAGTGTCTGTGCAGGCATTATGTAACATAAACCACAGTGGTTTTAACCATGTTTCAAATAGGAATGTACAAGCAGAGTCACAAATATCATATAAACCTCTCACTGGCCCCTCGCTGAGGAACTTTGGTCATTTACCCCTAACATTCATGTGGAAGAATGGAGGACGTATCACTATATCTATATGTGATTTAACTCTTAAAGAGACACATTACAATAAATTACAGTAATCAACATTGACCAGATTAGTGCTATCTCTGAATCATTCCATACTCTTATAAGGCATAGATGTTCTTACACATTCTTAAGGGAAACACAGTTTGTTCTTTAAACATAGCAACGTGGAACCGCTAGAATAGTTTTAAACCTATCATAATCAATGACAATTTCCCATGAGTAATTGTAATATAGAATATCAGTCAATCAGTGGCAACCACACTGTTCTGAAAGGCGACCAGCCCTTGACCTCTATCCTTCATATAATAGGACAAGCAGTGTGCTTTGTTCAGATAGTGTCCTACAACACAGATCTTCCTTCTTTAATAATAAACTCAGGTTTTTGTTTCTGATACTGCATGGTAGCCTTTTTCTTTGATTATTGAAGCGTCCATCAATATTATTTTGAAGACCATCATTTGGAAACATTCTAAGGAACTTTGGACATGAAGGCATTATCACTAGTCTTCTTAGCCCAGATTCAGTAGTTTTTCACTGCCCAGTAAATTTTCAGTAGCCATCTCAACTCTGAATTCTGTAATTAAATAAGTATTAAATTTATTTTGTTATTTTAGGTTTTTAAACAGTCCTTACCCTTGAGAAAGGGAAAACAAATAAACAAAAAGTAATGACCTACACACAGATTCAGAAATCTTCCTTAAGAATAGATTAGAAAAGTTTCAACATTGTGATGGAAGAAGATAAATTAAGAGGAAATTTCAAAAAGTAGAATCTAGGAATATTTCAAACAATTCTCTAGGGTAGATCCAACAACAAACACAGAAGAATTGTTTCCTTTTTACAAATGGGCTTAGATCTGAAAAGGAGAATTGGTTGGGAAGTTAAATTAGAACAGGTTAATTTCTAAGTGGGAAGGTCTTTATCAAGTATGTAAACATTTTCTATAAGAGCTAGAAGGTAAAAGGAAAAGTATGAAAATAAAAACAAATTTATGACACTTCAAATAAAAGTACTGTTCTCTGAAAGAAATCAGGACTGATTTATCTGCTGTCCTCTAAGAACTGGAAATCTTTAGATGTGGACACCTATAGAGATTACAAGCATAAAATTCATGTTTTAAAAAAAAACTACACCCTTGATGAAGATTCAGTAGGACAGATGTTTAAAATATATACAGTGATGCCACTCTGTGGGAGACTTTAACCCCTCACAATGTTGTAGCCTTCCTTTAAATTCCCAAAGGAAATTTTCCATAAACATAGATGCACAAAATACAGCTTTCTTGTTACACGGGTGCTATTATATCAAACCAGTACTCTGTAAGTATCAGATGCCTTGAAGTGCTAAAGCCATAAAGAAATGAGAAAGTTTGCCTATTCTAAGTTGTAACAATTGAGCTATTATTAGAAATAGCCTCCTTTTGTCTCTGTGATACAATCTCTGTAAGAATAATAGTGAATTAATTTATAAATGGAACTACAAGAAAAAATATCCTGTAGGAACTCTATTAATAGAAGTTCAATTTTTTATCCCCACAGTCAAATTTGAATTGATCTTGACATCTTGACATTAGTATACATACATTATGAATATCTCAAGAAATAACCCAATAATTAAACATGACTGCAGAACTCCTATTGGTAAAATATTCTACCCAATTATAAGCATAACATTTGGAGCAAAGCTTATCATATTTCAGATTAAGTCTTCCCCAATTAACATATGAGTATATTTTATGTATATGAACATTTAGGTCATGCTTTATGGGGATTAACTCAACGGTATAGCATACCTCAAATCTATGGCTTATCTTAACCTGTCTTGATCCAAGAGCCAAAGCATATTCTCCATGCCTGAGTACAACTGCTTACTGGAATAAATTAAGCAAATAATCCTTGGTACAATTAGTAGTATCATATCAATTCCTATTATAGAATCCTTGGTACATTTAGTAGTATTATATCAATTCCTATGAAATAAAAAACATATAACATTTTATTCCATGAACATATGAAAAATCTGTGGATCATGATGCCAAAGATGCTGCTTTTACAAAAGGTCTTATGAAAGAACGTGTTAAAAAGCAGAAAACAAGTTCATAGATAAATTCAAATATGGATGCATAGAATCTTTCCCTAATTTTAAAAGAAAGCACTGGGAATGATCAGGTTATAAAATCCATGGAAATAATTCCACAGGAAGCCTGGTAAATCAGACAATTTCATGACTGTTACCTAAAATTATCATGAGATAACTTTTAAAATGGGAATATATTTGATTTGATATTAAAGAAATGCCACTAGGGAATTTTTTTACTAAGTTAGCAGAGTATATGTCCAGTTCATGCATTAATTATAACCAATGTAATTCTGAAATTAATGATAAAAGTGGAACATAGGAATTGCCCAAAGGGAAACTCTCAGCATGTCCAAATTGTTTTTATATCTGCTTCCACTGTTTGTTATGAATATCTAATGTTGATAATATTTTTTGTTTTATTGATATATTGAAGCATCGTCACCTAAATAATTTTAAATATAGCTCTTACATACTTTTTTGGTGAAGATTATCTAAGAGTTGGTAATCATTAAAAATATAGGATGGGCTTTTAGTGAATATTTTTCTCTATCAACACAAATGAACACAAATGAGCACAAATAATTATTGAGAAAAGTTATCAACTTCTGCTTTATATATTAGTAAATGAATAGACACATAACCAATGTCTGTCAACAAGGTAAAAAATAATTTAAAGATTACAGTTTAAGCCAGTAGCTGTCTTTGTGTGTCTTCCTGTGTCTTCCCTTTTGAATCTAATTTCCCAAGTCCAAATCACAATTCTACACTGAATTATTCACCTAACTACAGGAAAATAAAATAGAAAAAAGTAAGAAAGAAGATAACCAAGCATGAATTAATTCCCAAGCTCTTTGTTCTATCTTAACATTTGGATTTAAAAGCCAGACCTGTTCTATTTTATCACAGGGTTAATCCTAGAAACAAATTTGATTCACAAGAACTTAGATATTCCATGGAGTGCAGAAGTATTGGCTATTCTTTTATTGCTTACAAACCTTTGAGGTGGTAAAAAATATATATATAGTATCTGTATTTAAAAATATTTACTATCCTGAGGGAATACTCATCATATGTATTTTGGGAAACATGATTTAGAAAATGAATGCATATTATCTATTAAATGTTTAAAGAGTGTGGGTTTATGTATTTAAGTCCAGGAAAATAACTAATCACATATATCGAAACTTCAATATTCAGTATACCTGGAAGATAGTGATACACTTGACTTTTATTGTATTATGCATTTCTGTGGTTTATAGTTCCTCCATGACAAGCATATATTGTTTTTATAAGTATAAAATGTAAATAATGGTATTTAAATTTAAGTATAAAATTTGTCATAATGATTCTGATGTATTTCAGGTTTATAAATATATTTCTTATTTTCAACGATAATAAACTTATGCATAAAATAATATTTTACTATATTGTAAAGCACAAGCAAGTCTCAGTTACAGCAAGTACTTGTCTTGTGGTAAAAAATAAAATAGAGAAAGATTTAGGCAGTTTTGCAACCACTTAAATACTAAAAGAGCAAGATGGAATATATTATCAGTTCCTAGTCAGCCAAGATTTAAACATACTATTTAAAAGTTTCATTTTACTTACTTTGTTGTTGTTGAACAGAAATATATAGGTATAGCTATCTATACAGAGAGTGATATATTTAGATTTATTGGGGGGGATGGGTGAGGGATATTAAACCTTTATAGATAATAAATTGAGGAAATCTCACCAGAGTCAACATTCTCTTGTTAAATAAACCTTTAGGGTGGAGTTTCCATTGTAGCTCAGTGGTTAAGGACATGACATAGTCTCTGTGAGGATGCAAGTTCAATCCCTGTCCTCATTCAGTGGCTTAAGTATCTGCCGTTGCTGCAAGCTGTGGCGTAGATCACAGATGTGGCTTGGATCCGGTGTTGCCATGGCTGTGATGTAGGTCTCAGCTGCAGCTCCAGTTCGACACCTAGCCTGGGAACTTCCATATGCTGCAGGTGTGGCCATAAAAACAAAAGCAAGAACAAAAACAATCTTACGGTTAAAGTTCAATTAATATTTTCTATTATTTCTAATATTTTCTAATAAAATTACTTTTCACTAAAAATGATTAGGAACATTTTTGATACAACTAGAATCTGCAATTACATATAAGTATAAAACTTTAAAAACTGATCTGTATTTCTGTCCGGAATGGCCTACAATCTAATAATTTTAAGTGTTATCAAATTAATGTGTTTATAGAATATATAATAATTTGAGAGTTAACTCCAAATATTTTTCCAAAATTTAAAGTTTTACTTTTGTGGGAGGAGATTAAAAGTGGTGTAAGTTTGGATGTTTGTTTAAGCTGTGTGGATATAAGAGTGTGAGAGAGAGAGAGGAAAAAAAAGAAACAGGTGGAGCATATGGGAGAGAGGGGAGGGGGCAATATATGTTTGTGTATCTGTTGCGGGGGGCAGTAGTGATTAATTTCCAGTGAGCATGAATGTGTCTAAGGATGAATGATGAACATGAAGGTATATGGGTACAGGTGTGAGTGTTCATGTGTTATTCACTGCATTATTATGTAAATATTAAATCTGTGGTTAAGTATGGAAAAGATTCATCTTAAAGAACCACAGTGTTTGTGTTTATATGAGAGGGTCTTTTTAAATAAATGTGTTTAAAGCTGTAATACAAACTTACTTGAACAAGGAATATTCATATTCATACAAATTGTATTCTCAGCCTACTGACCTGGAAAGGAACCCACTTTGGTAAACAGGTGTATAGGAGTAGGACATTACATACTGAGAATCTGCATGGGCCCTGTCTACCCTGCAGTGTGACTCCAAACAGGGAAGAAGTGATGGAGATTGGGAGTAATGATTGCCTATGAAGAGCAAAGTAATTTTGCACCTAAGCCTTCTTCTAAGCAGAGCAGGGGAAGTAATTTTGGGTGGCTTTACAGTCAGCACATCAGAGAAAGCTAGGGCCTCTGGCTGCAGCCAACATGAGTTGAGAGCCCTTGTGAGCCCCCTTGCTTCAGCAGTCCCCTACAAAGGCAAGAGTACTTGTGCTGGGAGAGGGAAAAACACACTTAAAGGGAACATAGTCAGCACAGGCATGAATCTCAGGACTTCTGCTCCAGCACCTTGGAATCAGACTCTGCCCCTGATAGGGTGGTGACAGGTGCTGAGCAGGGGAAAAGTCCTACTTCACACCCAGGTATTGCTCTAGTTCTTTCCTCCCCAGCCCCACACCTACTTAGGAGACACTTCCAGCACATCCTGAGGAAAAGATGTAGTTTGTGTTCATGTCAAATCCAGCTCTCCAGCCAAATGCATTGGGAACATGCAATCTGTATAGTGATACTCCCAGGTAAGAATACTCCTTCATGACTGCAGTAGGGAACTGTTTAAGCTAAATTCATAGAGGGAGAGGAGTGAGGCAAAATTAAAAACCTAAGGAACTGCTCTCAAGTTAAAGAGCAAGATAAAACCCCTGAAAAAATAATGGAAGATAAATAAGCAATTTACTAGATAAAGAATTCAAAGCATTGATAATAAAAACACAAATTAAGGAAAAGAATAGATGAAAGGTGAATTATAAAATTAAAAGATGCAATTAGAAATGAAAAATGACACAGTAGGTTATGGATCTGACATTGCCACAGCTGTGGTGTAGGTCACAGCTGCAGCTTGGGTATGATCCTTGGCCTGGAAACTTCCATATGTCACAAATATGACTGAGAAAAGAAAGAATTTAATAATTGAAATTAAAAAAATACCATTACTGAATAGTATACTGAGTAGTAGACTGAGAGGAGTGATATTAAGGACAGGATAGTGGAAATCACCCAAATCAAGACAGACAAAAAAATTAAAGAAATTAAAACAGTTTAGGTGATTTCCGGGTTAATATTCAGCTTACCAATACTTGTATTATAGGGATCTGAAGAAGAGAGAAGGGGATAGAAAATGTTTTTGAGAAAGTTATGGCTGAAAACTTTCCAAACTTGAAGAAGGAAACATAGTCACACACAGAAAGCATAGAAAGTCCCAAACAAGATGAATACAGAGCTACACCCAAACATATCACAATTAAAATGGCAAAAGTCGAAGAGAAAATTTTAAAGGCAGCAAGAGAAAAGCAGAATCATACAGAAAGGAATCCCCATAAGGCTATCTGCTGATTTTCTGCAGAAATTTTGCAGGCCAGAAGGGAGTGGCCTGATAAACTGCAGAACAGAAAAAAAACACGACCTAGGATGCAATACCCAGCAAGGTTATCATTTATAATTGATGGAAAGATAAAGACCTGAGATAAGCAAAAGCTAACAGTTTGTGACTATTAAACTTACTCTAAAAGAAATGATAAAGGTTCTTCTCTGAGTGTAAAAGAAGTAAGAATATACAGGAAAGGGAAAGACCCATTTGGACTTAGGGAACTCAAATGTATAGTAAAAAGTGAGGATCAACCACTTGAGTTGTTACAAACAGTGAAAGACAAGAAATTGTAAAAGCAAGTATAACTAAAATAAGCAATTAAGGGATATATATGAAGATGTAACACATGACATCAAAAACACAAAATGTGGCATAGGAGAGTAAAACAAGTAGATCTTTTAGAGTGTTTTTGAACTTAAATAACTATCAGTTTAAAACAAGCAGAGAATAGGTCATACATGTAGCCCATATTAACCATAAATCAAACACCTGCACTTGATATACAGAAACTGAAAAGAAGGAAACACAAACATACTACTAAAGAAAATCATCAAACCATAATGGAAGAAACCAAAAGAAGAAATGAGCAGAAAAGATCAAAAAACAGGAACCTTCTATATGCTACTTACAAAAAACTCACTTCAGAGCTAAAGACACACACAGACTAAAAGTGAAGGCATGGAAAACAATATTTCACACAAATGAAAATGTCAAGAAGGGAGAAACAAAACTCATAACAGACAAAATGGACTTTAAAACAAAGGCTATAACAAGAGACAGAGAAGGGCATTATATAATGTAAAGGTATCAAAACACGAAGAGGATATTACGCTCACTAATTTATATCCACTCATCATAGGAGAACCTAAATATATAAAGCAAATAATGTACATAAAGGGAGAAATGGACAATAGTATACTAATAGTAAGGGACTTTACCACCCCACTTATATCAATGGACAAGTCACGCAAACGAAAGTCAGTGAGGCCACAGTGATTTTAAATGTCCCAGTAGACTAGTTGGACTTAGTAGATATCCACAGGACATTATATACAAAAATAGCAGAATATACATTCTTTCCAAGTGCACATGGAATGTTCTCCAAAAGATATCACATACCAGACCACAAAACAATTCTCAACAAATTTAAGAAGACAGAAATTATATCTAGAATTTCCTCTAACCACAATATAAAAGCTATAAATCAATTATAGAGAGAAAAAGGAGAAAAGAACAAAAACATGCTACTGAAGAAAATGTGCTAATAAAGAAGTACGAAAATACCTCTAGACAAAAAAAAAATGGAAAGTAAAATACTCCAAAATCTACAGGGTTCAGCAAAAGGAGCTCTAAAAGTGAAATTTAGAGTGATCAAACCTTCCACAAGAAACAAGAAAAATATCAAATAACCTAACCTACTACCAAAAGAATTTGAACAAAGAAAAAATCAGCCCAAAGTAAGCATAAGGAAGGAAATACTAGAGATCAGAGAGGAAATAGAGAACAGCAGTTACAAAAAGAAAATATCAATGGAACCAAAACCTGATTTAAGATAAAAAAAAATCAATAAACATCTACCATCCTCACCAAGGAGAAAAAGAGAGGGGACTTAAATGAAATGAAATGAAATAGAAATAACAGCTGATACCACAGAGATAAAAAAGTCATAAATTAATACTATAAATAGTTATATGTCTACAAATTGGACAACCCAGAAGAAATGAACAAATTTCTAGAGAAAAACAACCTTCCAAGACTGAGTCAAGAAGAAACAGGTTTGAACAGATTGATCACTAGTAGGGAAACTATTATAACTTAAGAATTCCCAGCAAATAAAAGTCCAAACCATATGACTTCACAGGGGAATTCTACTCAAAGTATTATCCTTCTCAAACCATTACAAAAAACTGAAGAGGAAGGAACACTTCCAAGTTCATTCAACAAGGCCATTACCCTGAGCCCAAACTTAATACAATACCAAAAAAAAAAAAAATCTTCAAAGAATATAGATGTAAAATTCAACAAAATGTTAAATCAAATCCAACAATACATAAAAAGGTTCATACATCATGATAAATTTGAATTTATTCCAGGATCACAAGGATGGTTCAATATTTGCAAATCAATCAGTGTGGGATACATCACTCATGTAAATATAAAAATTACATTATCTTCTCAATAGAAGCACAAAAAACTTTTGACAAAATTCAAAATACCTTCATGATAAAAATTTGATCAAAGTGAGTATAGAAGGAGCATGTCTCAACAAAATAAAGACCGTTTGTAACAAACCCACAGCTAACATCAACTCAGTGGTGAAAAGGTGAAAGTCTTACCAATAAATTCAAGAACAAGACAATGATCCCCACTCTCACCAGCTCTATTTAACATACTATTTGAAGTCCTAGTGACATCAGTCAGACAAAAAAAAAAGAAATAAAATGTATCCAAATCTGAAGGAAAGAAGTAAAACTGTCACCATTTGAAGATGACATCATACTTTTTATAGAAAACTCCAAAGTCTCCACAAAATAAAATAAAAACTATTAGTACTAATAAATATAGCATAGTTGTAAGACAGAAGATTAATATACAAAAATCTGTATTTTTCTATACACTACTAATAAGCCGTCAGAAAAAGAAAGTTAAAAAAATCCCATTTAAAATCACATCAAAATAATAAAAAAGAATAACCAATAAAATAAACAAAAATAATAAACATAATCAAGGAGGTAAAAGTCCTATACTTTGAAAATTATAAAACATTAATTAAGGAAATGGAAGATGATACAAAGAAATGGAAAGATATCCCATGCCTTTTTAGTGGAAGAGTTAGTATTGTTCACATGGCCTTGGTACTCAAAATAGTCTACATATTTAATACAATCTGTATCAAAACAACTATAACATTTCTCACAGAACTAGACGAATCATAAAATTTGTATGGGACCATAACTGACTCAAAAAATTGATGAAGCCATATTGAGAAAAAAGAACAAAACTGAGTATCACTTTTCCTGACTTCAGAGTATTTTATAAAGTTATAGTAATCAAAATATCATGGTACTGGCACAAAAATAGTCTAATAGATCAATAGAATAGATCAGAAAGTTCAAAAATAGGAGTTCCCTGGTTGTGCAGCAGGTAAAGGATCTGGCATTATTGCTGCTGTGGTTCATGTTACAGCTGTGGCATGGGTTTGACCCCTGTGCCCAGAAAATCTGCATTCCACAAACATGACAACAAAAGTTAAGAAAATAAAAAAAATTAAAAAATAAACCCTTTCCACCTATGACTGATTAATCTACTGCAAAGGAGGCGAGAATATACAGTGAGGCAAAGACAATATGTTCGGAAAAGTAGACAGCTACATGTGAAACAGTGAGATTAGGACATTTCCTTACACCAAATACAAAGCAAACAAACCCAAAACCCTCAAAATAGTTTGACCTAAATATAAGACCTGATACCATAAATCTAGAAGAGAGAATTGGCAGAACACTCTTTGAGAGAAATCGTAATAATGTTATTTTGGATCTGTCTCCCAATGCAAAAGAAATAAAAGCAAAAAGCCCAAATGGGACATTAATAAAACTAAAGCTTTTTCACAGCAAAGGAAACCACCAACAGAACAAAAGACAACTTATGGAATCAGAGTATGTATTTGCAAATGATATAACCCATAAGAGGTTAATATCAAAAATATATAAACAGCTTATACAACCCATTAGCAACAAAATAACCTAATCAAAAATTAGGCAGAAGACCTTAACAGACATTTTTTCCAAATAAAACATATAGATGGCTACCAGGCACATGAAAAGATGTTCAACGTTGCTCATTATTAGCGAAATGCAAATCAAGACAACAGTGAGATTATCAACTCACACCTGTCACAATGGTTATCATCAAAATGAATACAAAAAGTAGTTTTTGGAGAAGATGCTGAGAAAAAGGAACACTTACACTGTTGGTGGGAATGTTAATTGGTATGGCTACTATGGAAAGCAGTTCAGAGTTTCCTCAATAAAATATAAATAGGCTACTATGTAATCCAGAATTTCCACTCCTGAGGCTATATCTGAAAGGAATGAAAATGTTAATTTGAAAAGATAACATGCACATCGATGTTCATATCATTTTTTGCAATAGCTAAGATATGAAAGCAACACAAGTATCTATCAAGGGACAAATGGATAAAGTAGGATGGTATATAAATATATATATGTATTTACATATAATGTGTATATATATATATTCGTGGATGTGTGTGTATGTGTATTCAAACACAAAAAAAACTGAAACATTACTCAGCCATTAAAAATGAACTTATCCCATTTGCAGCAACATGGATGGTCCTGGAGAATATTATGCTTAGTGAGATATGTCAGAGAAGGACAAATACTCTATGACATCAGATAAATTTGTATATAAAGATAAAACAATTGGGAAGTTCCTGTTGTGGCTCAGTGGTAACAAGCCTGACTAGTATCCATGAGGATGTGGGTAAAATCTTTGCCTTGCTCAGTGGGTTAGGGATCCAGCGTTGCTGTGAGCTGTTGTATAGGTCTCAGACATGGCTTGGATTCTGCATTGCTGCAAGCTGTGGCATAGGCCAGCAGCTGTAGCTCCGAATCGACTCCTAGCCTGGGGATTTCCATGTGCTGTGGGCGCAGCCCTAAATAAAAGCAGAATAGATAGATAGATAGATAGATAGATAGATAGATAGATAGATAGATAGATAGATAGGGCAATTGCATGCATAGAGCAATAGAAAGAGACTCACAGATAACAGAAAAGGTACTAGTGGTTACCAGTGCGGAGACAGAAAGTGGGAAGGACAAGATAGGGTTATGGGCAAAGAGATACACAATAAAAGAGATATGTAAAATGGATAAGCACAAGAGTATATTGTACAGCACAGAAGATTATAGTCATTTTGTGATAACTTTTAGAGTATATTCTATAAAAATACTGAATGACTATGCTTACTTATGAAACTAATATTGAAAATCAACTCTACTTCCATAAAAATAATTTTAAAACAGGACATTATATGCATTAGCTGCAAAATATTACCTTAAAGACTCTGTTCAGAACAATTTTGTTGGATCAAGATAAAGAAATGTGTGGTTCTCAGAATATGATTCCATTTCAGAGTGTAGTAGGTGTATATTTCTTGAATCAACTGGGATTTCTGTACTTCTCTGAGAGGTGCATTTATATACTTCCTGCAAGTCTCACATCTATTTTACAGAATATCTAATATCTCTGATATCTGTAGGCATTCTTGTATAGCAACTCTCCTGTTTTCCAACAGTATCCTGCATAATTTACTAATATTTAATGATATTACTTAGTTATATAATTTCATACACTTTTATATAATTGTATCAGTATTAAAATTTGCTTTCGGAGTTCCCGTCGTGGCTCAGTGGTTAACGAATCCGACTAGGAACCATGAGGTTGGGGGTTCGATCCCTGGCCTTGCTCAGTGAGTTAAGGATCTGGCGTTGCCGTGAGCTGTGGTGTAGGTTGTAGATGCGGCTCGGATCCAGTGTTGCTGTGGCTGTGGCGAAAGCCGGCAGCTACAGCTCCTGTTAGACCCCTAGCCTGGAAACCTCCATATGCCACGGGTGTGTCCCTAGATAAGGCAAAAAGACAAAAAAAAATTACTTTCATAAAAGCAAGGACTCTCCCTCATGATCTTTGTATTCTCAACCATTGAGCATACTTCCTGGTAAACCCAAAGCATTCAAAAAATTTTTTTTGAATGAATGTTGAATGACTGAACTTTCTCTCACAAAATTACTCCCATGGACAGAAAGGCTGGTAAACATTTCATTTTTCACTAAGATTTTCAGAAAATGAAACTCTGAGGGTTAGTAATTTCAAGATCAAAAATCCACTAGTTATCACAATCTATGCCTCTATCATAAATCAGAGTCAACACTAAATCATAAACTTGGGATGATAGATGTAATCTGAGATTGAGTCAAAGAAGGAAGACAAATAATGATTTTTAAGGTGTCTGGTGTATTATATTCATTTTAGTCAAAGACCATGCAGTCATAGAAAGGACAGTTGATTTTTTTTCCAAGATCTGAGTTCTATTAATAAATTAGTTACTTGGATTTCCCATCATGGCACAGCAGAAACGAATCAGACTAGGAACCGTGAGGTTTTGGGTTTGATCCCTGCCTCTCTCAGTGGGTTAAGGATCTGGTGGGCTGTGGTGCAGGCTGCAGACACAGCTTGGATTTGATGTTGCTGTGGCATAGGGCAGCAGCGTAACTCTGATTTGACCCCTAGCCTGGTAACCTCCATATGCCACGGGTATGGCTCTTAAAAGCAAAAAATTGGAGGTCCCTTCGTGGCTCAGTGGTTAACGAATCCGACTAAGAACCATGAGGTTGCAGGTTAATCCCTGGCCTTGCTCAGTGGGTTAAGGATCCGGCGTTGCTGTGAGCTGTGGTGTAGGTTGCAGATGCGGCTCGGATACCGCGTTGCTGTGGCTGTGGCCTAGGCCAGCAGCTACAGCTCCTGTTAGACCCCTAGCCTGGGAACCTCCATATGCCACGGGTGCGGCTCTACATAAAGGCAAAAAGACAAAAAAAAAAGGCAAAAAATTAAAAATAAAATATATTAGTAACTTACTTGCTCTAAATTTTGGACAAATCTCTCTCTCTCACAAGTTTATTTTTCTCATCTTATAAAAGGGAGTAAAATCTTCATGCCTACTAAGTTTAATCTACATAAAATGTATTGATAAATATGTGTATGTTATTTTTAATAGTTGTATTGAATATTAACCTCATTTCTTGCATGATTTTTTTTTTTATTTTATGCCTATTTCATACACTACCCGGGTCAGTATAAAATATTCAGCATATATTCTATATTTAAAAGATATTTAAGATCTAGATGTATCAAGCATTTTCAGAAATGAACATAAAGTTCAGATCATTTTAAATTCATATAAAATGTTTATAACAATGGTATATCTTCCATAAACAATATTACATTAAAAAAAATGTATTTCATTGTGCCAAAAGTTTCTTGACCAAAGTTTTTAAAGGAAATAAATTTACATGGCCCTAATCACTATTAGAAGAAATTATATCAAATACTCCAGGCAGTGCATAATTTTTCATATAAATGCTATGAACAGAAAAAAAAGTTGGATTTTTTTATAAAGGATTGAATGAATTATATTTAAACAGTATCATCAGGTTTTGAATATAAAGCCAGCCATAAGTCTCCTACTGTTTAGATTTGGATGACTTAGTAGAAACTTTTCAGAATATCTGTAGATGGAACATTAATATTGAACCTAGTGAAAACTAGTGCTACACATTCATAAAGAGATATGGTACAATTGTGTAGCCGTAATAGTGACACAAACTTATCCCCAAAATGGAAAGTGAAGTACCACATGTCTGAAGTCAACTTACTTAAGTATATATCGTTGTGCTTTGTGTTTTGTAAGTTTTTGACTGTAACAAAGGTTCGGCGGAGGCTGTTCAGTCAGTCATAGGCTTTATGTCATACATAATATAGTTATATTCAGTGGCATTTCTGAAAGCTTAAAATCGTAGTATGTTTTAATGAAAATTATGGAAAATACATGAATATATCTTGGCAATATCTAATATGTGGTAATTTTCCAGTTCAAGAAAATTTAGAAACTTCTTTAAACTGTCAAAAAATATATATGTGGGAGTCTTTACACGTATCCATCTTAAATACATGATATAAGAAGAAATTTATGAAATACATCAATTTGAATATAAATAATAATACAATTTTTTAATCAACTAGAGTGAGAACAGAAAGTTTCTTTGCACTAGAAAATAAGCAAAATATTTAAATCACCAGGCAACATATGAAAAAATTTCTAAGTCATATTCCCTGAGTGAAGCCAGACAATTTGACTTCATGCTTCCACATAAGCTAAAAACTTTTCACCATACTTTATGAGTAATTAAGAGGCAACTGGTCCTCCAGTTAACCAGAAAGGAGACTGTCATAATTTTATCCAAACATGGAAAATGTAAAATATTCATAGGCCAAGGTCTCAGAATAACTAAGTTTAGGTTATAGTCTATAAACTTTGAGTCAACTGATGTGTTGAGTTACTCTAAAGGTATCCAGCAGTGAGTATTCAGCCTATTAATAGAAAAAGAAAAATAGTAAATTCATTCATTTGCAATAGGCACTCAAAAATTTGCAGCAGATACAGGGAACTAGGAAAGGCAAACAAAAATGGATAATTCATACTAAGAGCATTATAAGGTAACTGTATGGATAGTTCCCAAAAAAATTTAGTGCTCAAAAACAAAAAAAAAGTAATGAAACAACCCACAAATAGTTATAAAACTATATATTACAACTAAAATATATAAAACAGAGAACTTTACAATATAAAATATATTGATAAAACTAAAAAAGGATGAATATAGATTAGACATATTTTATAAGAGAGTGAATTCAAATACTGAAAAAAAATCAATTATCACATAACACAGGGAGAAAAGAAGACAAAAGAAAAAAGAAAAAAATTGAGGTTTGGAAGATAGAAGTTTAGATAAGCATCTATAAAGCAGATAACAATGGAAAGGATGAAGAAGGGCTGATATTTAAAAAGCTAATGGCTGAGAACTACCTAGAATTAAAGAAAGATATGATTAGTTAGATTTTATAACACAAGAATTAATAACCGACATTGATGTTAAATATAGTAAACAGTATTTAGTGTGGAGATCAAAAAATAATCAAGTCTATATTTGTAGATATCCTTTTGGTAGTATTTTTCTTCACTTGAGGTAAAAGGTAATAGTAATTATAAGATAAATAACAGTTTTCTTAAATCATCTAATTTTTATAAACATTTCAAAACACTCAGACTTGAAGTTACAACAAACTATGATTATAGAAAAGACTAAATTATGCAGAGAAGTAAAAAAGCTTTATGATGAAAACATTCCTTTAGGAGCATTCTAAATGCATAAGTTGTTAAAAATTATCTTGAGGAATTTTCAGAAATAAAGTAATGTACATGATAAATAATAACAGAGTAGAATGTATATTATTTAAAATTCACTTATTTTTTTAAAGTTCTTTTTTGCAAAATTTCACTTAAGAGAAAGATGTGCCCGGTTTAAAATTATTTTTCTTTCATTTGTATATTTTATTTTGTTTCAGATAAGTTGAATTTAAATGGATTTTACCTATATGTAAGGAAAAAAGGACCAATATTGTATAGGAGACTGAGACACATATGATCATATCACTAAAATTAGTGAAGTGAGTAATGAAGTACAGCATGAACAGTTCAAATTCAAGAGTTATTATATAATCAAAATATAACAAATATGAACCTGACATTTGTTGGTATTGATTATAAAACATTTTTATTTCTATATTTTAACTAAATTTTATTTCTACAGTTTTAAATTTATATTAATAAAAGTAATGCCACAAACAAAGAATAGAGGAAATTTCCTCAACTTGATAAAGAATATCTACAGAAAATCCACACCTAACATTATACTTAATGATGAAAACCTAGAAGCTCTCCCGCTATGGTCATGTACAAACCAGAATATTCTTCTCAGCACTCCTCTTCAACATAATAATAACAGTACTAGCTAGTGCAACGAGACAATATTAAGAAATACCATGGTTATGTAGAAAATCCAAAAGAATCTACAAATAACATTTAGAACTACTAAGCAATTATAGCAGAATTACAAAATACAAAGTTGGTATAGGAAAATCAATTATTTACCAACACACCTGTA
Organism: Catagonus wagneri; assembly: GCA_004024745.2. Lineage (NCBI taxonomy): Eukaryota > Metazoa > Chordata > Mammalia > Artiodactyla > Tayassuidae > Catagonus > Catagonus wagneri. Next base: position 3,091,846 of record PVHT020000009.1, read on the forward strand.
ATTAATAAGTAGAATTTGAATTAAAAACACAATACTGTTTAAATTAGAACCCCCCAAAAAATGAAATATTTAGAGATAAATCTGACAAAATCAAAATAAAATCTATATGAGAAAAACTACCAAACTCTGATGAGTAAATTCAAAGAACTAAATAAATAGAGAGCAGTCCATCTTCATGGACAGGAAGACTCAAGATTGTCAGGCTGTCATTTCTTCCTAGCTTGATCTATAAATTCAATGCAATCACAACCAAAACTCCAAGTTATTTTGTGGATATCAACAAACTGATTCTAAAGTATATATGGAAAACAGTAAGACAAAGAGCAGCCAGCAGGTTACTGAAGGACAAGAACAAAGTTGGAGGACTGAGTCTATCTGACTTCAGGAATGACTCTCAAGTTACAATAATCCAGACAGTATGAAACTGGTCAAAGAACAGGAAAAATAGGTCAGTGGAATAGAATAGGAAACCCCAAAATAGATACATATAAATGTAGTCAAGTGATCCTTGACAAAAGGGCAAAGAAAATAAAATAGAGTGAAGATATTTTCTTCAGCAAATGGTCCTGGAACATCTAGACATCTGAATGCAAAAGAAAACAAATTAATCTAGAAACATACCTTACATTCTTCAACAAAAAAACTCAACGAATCATGGAACTAAATATAAAATGCAAAACTATAAAACCTAGGAGATAACATAAGGGAAAACCTAGATTGCCTTGACAATGGTGATCTTATCAGATAGTACATAAAAAAAAGAACAATCCATGAAAGAAATAATTGATACACTCGATTTCATGAAAATGGAAAATGTTAATACTATGAAAGGGGCCACTAAGAAAATCAGAAGACAAATCATAGACTTGTAGAAAATATTTGCAAAAGACACATCAAAATAGATGGTATCTAAGATATGTAAAGAACACTTAAAACTCAACCATAAGACAAAAAAGTCTGAGATTAAAATATAGACTAACAACCTCAACACATTTCACCAAAAATGTACAAATGGTAAATAAGCATCTAAAAAAGTGGTGCAATTCATATCAGTTGATACTACAGGTTCCACGATGACAATCTAGGAAAAGCAAATTAAAAAAACAGTGAAATACCACTGTACAACATTAGAGTGAACAACTCTGGAACACTGACTACATCAAATGATGGTAAGGCTATATAGCAACAGGAATTCTCATTCATTGCTGCTGGGAATACAAAATGGTACAGCTATTTGCAAGACAAGACAGTTTGGTACTTTCTTATAAAACTAAACATAGTCTCCAAAAATTGTACTCCCTGGTATTTACCGAAAGGAAATGAGAAATTATGTCCACTCAAAAATGTTTATAGCATCTTTGTTCCTGATTGTCAAAACTTGGAAGCAACCAATATGCCCTTCACTAGATGAATGGATAAACAAAATGTGGTATATGCTAATATAGAAGAATACTATTCAGCACTAAGAAGAAATGAGTTATCAAGCCACAAAAAAATATTGAGGAAACTCAAAAGCATATTACTAAGTGAAACAGTCCATTCTAGAAAAGACTACATATTGTATCATTCCAGCTCTATAATATTCTGCAAAAGACAAAATTATGGAGACAATGAAAAGTTAAGTGGTTGCCACACTGTTGGATTGTGGGAATGGTGACTGATGTGGGTAAGCACAGAGGTTTTTCTAGGGTAGAAAAAAATCTCTATACGGTAACATAAAATTGATACATGTCATCCTACATTTGTTCAAACTCATAAAATTAACATCAAGTGTGAACAGTAACATCAACTGTGTCTCTGGGTGAGTATATTGTGTCATGGTAGGTTAATTCATTGTGACAAATATTTTATACTGTTCAGTTATTTGAGGATGGAGAAATCTATGGAACAGGGGATATATAGGAAATCTCTGTACCTTCCCCTCAATTGTACTGCGAATTTGCTCTAAAAAATATTATAGGAGTTCCTGTCATGGTGCAGTGGAAACAAATCTGAATAGGAACCATGAGGTTGTGGGTTCGATCCCTGGCACCGCTCAGTGGGTTAACAATCCGGCATTGCCGTGATCTGTGGTGTAGGTTGCAGACATGGCTCCTATCTGGTGTTGCTGTGGCTCTGGTGTAGGCCAGCAGCAACAGCTCTGATTAGACCCCTAGCCTGGGAACCTTCATATGCCACAGGTGCAGCCCTAAAAAAATCAAAAAGCCAAAAAATATATTACAAATATATTGTGTTTTAATCTCCAGATATGATTTACAGGCTCAGTGATATGGGACCAAATATATTTCTGACCACCATATCTTTATAGTTTCCAAATACCAATTAATATTTAGCATCATTAAAAAGTGTAAAGATGAAAAACAAAGCTTTTCTTTACCACTATGTGCTAATTTAGCTTTAAGTAAAAAAAAAAAATATATGAAATAAAATCAATGAAGCTCTTGAATTTTGGAAACATGTTTCCTAGTAGGTTCATTTCACTTTAATTCTTGTTTTGGCAGTTATTATAGATTATCTTAATAATCATAGAATAGTAAAAAGGAGTTACTAATATTTACTTCACAGGGATAATTTAGGTCCCAAATAAAAATTACTTTGTGAAGCTACTTTGTAAAATGTATAGTGCTATATTTACAAGTTACTAATTACAATTACAAATAGTATTTTTCCAAGAGGAATAAAAGGGTTTGTTTACAGTCTATATAAACATATATACATATTCTAGAATATGAGATGCAACTATAATTAATATCATGTATTATTTCTATATGGAAATCTTACGATATGACTATGATTCACGGAGACAATGAATTAAACTATAATTTTATATAGCTTGGCCATATGAAGTGTTTGCTAATTCACCTTGCATTATTCAGGCAAAACAATATGTTTGCTCTTCACTTCTAGCTTTTGGCATTGAAGTCTTGAATATAAAGCATGCCATTTAAATTTCTGATCTGGTTATCAAATTTTTTTTTGTAAGAAAGCATATACTTACTAAGAAAATATTTTTAGCTCAGTTTTGAATAAACCAAAGCATAATGTCACATCCATCCAACATTACACAGAAATTAGTGAGACATATTACTTCTCATATCTTCCTGAGCATTTCCAAAAATACTGCCTTCTATTTAGCACAGAATCCCTTGTGGTATACAGTTAACCCTTGAACAAGAGGGATCTGAACTGTAAAAGTTCACTTATATACAGATTTTGTGGCCCTCCATATTTGTGATTCTGCACCCACAGATTAAACGAATCTTGGATCATGAACTGCATTAATGATCCTCGATTGAATCCTAAGATGCAGAATCTGTGGATTCAGATGATCAACTATGGGACAAGTGCACATGTGGATTTTGGTATTCTCAACAGGTCCAGGCAACAATCCCCTGCGAATACCAAGGAAAAGTGTAGTACTCTAGTCTATTCGCTTTGAAATGATTCCACTAGCCTGATGACATCAAGAGACTCATGGTATTGCCACTTTAGTGGTCACAAACAGGAAGCTTGGCCTGCAGAAGGATGACCCTCTGTGCTAATTTGTATTAAGTGTATTTTAATCCCTTCTGAATTTTCTCTTGTTCAGCTAAGTTACTACATTTAGTAGCTTTTATTTTTTTTTCATTTTTTAATGGATTTTATTTCAATTATAGGTGTACATAAATCATCACAAGTCAATTTTACAGATTTTGTATCCCAAACCCACAGTGCATCCCCCCACCCCCCAGATTGCCTTATTTGAAAAACCAGGAGTTCCCATCATGGCGCAGTGGTTAACGAATCCGACTAGGAACCATGAGGTTGCGGGTTTGATCCCTGCCCTTGCTCCGTGGGTTAACGATCCGGCGTTGCCGTGAGCTGTAGTGTAGGTTGCAGACACGGCTCGGATTCTGCGTTGCTGTGGCTGCGGCGCAGGCCAGTGGCCACAGCTCCGTTTAGACCCCTAGTCTGGAAACCTCCACATGCCGCCGGTGCGGCCATAAAATGAAAAAGGCAAAAAAAAAAAAAAAAAGAAAAACCATGGTTTTCCAAAGTCTGTGAGTCATTGTTTGTTCTGCAAAGAGGTTCATTGTGTCTTTTTAGTTTCCACATGTAAGCGGTAGCATTAGGTGTTGCTGTCTGATTGTCTGACTGGTT
>PVHT020000009.1:3096985-3127407 GCA_004024745.2 Catagonus wagneri
TGAGTAACATTCCACTGTGTGTATGTACCATATCTTCCCTATCCACTCCTCTGTCGATGGGCATTTAGGTTGTTTCCATGACCTGGCTATTGCATAGAGTGCTGCAATGAACACTGGAGTACATGTGTCTTTTCGAGTCATGGTTTCTGCTGGATAGATGCCCAGGAGTGGGATTGCTGGATCAAATGGTAATTCTATTCTGAGTTTTCTGAGGAATCTCCATACTGTTTTCCACAGTGGCTGCACCGATTTGCATTCCCACCAACAGTGTAGTAGGGTTCCTTTTTCTCCACACCCTCTCCAGCACTTATTGTTTGTAGACTTTTTGATGATGGCCATTCTGGCTGGTGTAAGGTGGTACCTCATAGTGGTTTTGATTTGCATTTCTCTAATGCATTTAGTAGCTTTTAAATGAAGGTTTTGGAAAGTTTAAAAGATATAAATCCCTGATTGTATCTTGTTCTTGTTTACTCTTCAAAATGGTTATGATGGAACTATTTCTAATTGCGTGATGAAAAACTGAAACTCTAAAATCAGTAGGTCTTTTTTTTGTATAACATTTTTCTGATAATTTTCCTATATATACATAATAAATGATTGATTCTTCAAAAACTTAATTTAGTGATAATTTTTTTTGTCATTCTGCAACTGTCCTATAGAAAGTAGTTTTTCGTTTTAATTTCCTATAAAAAAGACAAAGCATGTAGATTTTGGACTCTGCAACATCCTCACCCCCATACACAAACATACATAAAGCAACACATAGCACAACACAGCTCTGAAAACACTTGGGATTAGAGGGATAATGTATGGTACAGGTGTAAGTTAGTTTGTTGAAACTGTGTGGTAGTGTGAAAGGAACCTCTCATTGCTTGAAAGAGTGCATTAGTTATGGAAAAGGAGATTGGCACTATGAAATATAGTTGGCAATTAAAAGTTGCCTCTTGCAATTGCTATCAGACAGAATTCTCATCAATGCAGGAAGTTTATTAAAAAGTGAACAGGGAACCTAGACTGAATTAGGACTTTAGCTCTGAATTTTTTAAATAAATGGTGTTATATCAATACTTTTCAGACAGACATATTGAGAAGGCTATGTATTGACATAGTGATATTTGAAGTGTGAGTATTGTTGGCAATATCTCTCCAAATTCATAGAAGTAAAAATGTTTTACATGGAGAATGATTAAGAGGTATATATAAAAACTTAGGCACTAAACTACAGTGTTTATCCTTAAACCATTAATTAATGATCAAATAAGACACATTCTCTCACTGTGACATTCTATGCTTAGGAGTCTTCTCCTTGATAAATAGAAGACTTGTGATTTTGCCTTGAAAGCACTATGGGGTTCATTTGCTTGTAGAGGGCTATCACTTTTTTTCTCATCCTCTTTGACTTTGAGAGTTTTCATAAGTTTAAAAGGGATTGTGCTAATTCAGGTCTAACCTATAGCTGAGAAAATCAGTGATTTGTTACTTTCCTAACCAAATCTCTATCTCAGCCCTACCAGTGCTCCTTTCTGTACTTACATCTCTGACCATACTGTAAATGCAAACTCTTTCACCATCAGAAGCTCAGTGTTGTTTTTACTCGACAAATTCTGTTAAAGTTTGTACCATAGCATTCATGCTCAAATAGTCAACCCAAATCACTGCAATACTGTGTTATCTGAGATATTAACAAGCTGTAATAACTGAGTCTTTTGTAATAAACGTGAAAGTTTAATTTTTTTTAATCATAGCAGCAGTTTCAAGAGTTGCTTTTTTTTTTTTTTTGCCCTTGGAAATAATACATTTTTCCAGAAGCTCAGTAGTCACCAAGACTAAATATTCTTCATATTCGGAGGAAAAAATAGACTTCATAGAGCACATAAAGTTTCTGATGGTCATCACTCCATATATGTAAATGCCCTCAACAGGTCCGTATCTACAGTGGACTCATGTAACCACTCATTATGTTCCTCCCATTTTGCATCTTCTCTCCACAAAATATGTTTTAGTTATCTTAGTAACTCACCTCTAAGATGCCCAATGATGATGCTTTGCTAAAAAAGCAAATAAGCAAGCTTCGCTAAAAATTACATTAGACTAGAATCTAAAAATAAATCTTAATTTAATAAAACAACTATCGTGGAATTTATACAGTTGTATAAAATCTGTGTTATTCCTTGATTGTGAGAGTAGGCTTATTTTTTTTTATTAAAGTATAGTTGATTTGTCTGTGTCAATCAAACTATAGTTGTATAGTCTGTGTCAATTTCTGCACAGCAAAGTGACCCAGTCTTAAGTAGGCTTATTGCTAATCAGAACAAGTAAAGAGTTGAAGTATATTTTTTATGAAAGTGGAAGATAGACATGCTTAAAAGTATAACAAAAATGAAGATATTTTTGTCAATATTTAAGGTTGATATCCTTTTTTCCTTTTATTTTTAAGCTATATTTTATTGAAGTAAAGTTGATTTTCAATATTGTGTTAGTTTCAGGTGTACAGCCAAGTGATTCCTTATTGTTTGTATATAATAATGTATATATGTTATTCCAAAACTCCTAATTAAAAAATATTCTTTAACAAGGTAAGGTTTAAAATGTTATTACTGATTTTGTTATTGTTTTGCAGCCTATAAATACTTATATAACTGAAAATAATTATCAGTTTTCTATTATTTGATCCCCAGTGCAGAAACAAATACTGTAAGGAAAGTGACAACAATGTAAATTTTTCCATAAATCTAGGTCATCCAGGATTTAAAGTACTGTTGGGAAAAGCCACTACAAAATAAATTTAAAGGCTCAAGGAGAACAAATCCCAAGGGTTAGTTCCCACCAGGAACAATAAAAATTTGTGATGGTTTCTGGGATGTTCAATTATAGGAAGAGACAACAAGAGGTTTTCAGCCAATCTGAAACTAATTCAGTATGTTCTGGAGGAAAAAGGCAGTTGCACAGATAACATCAGCTTCAAACTGAAAGTTGTAACCTTAGGAGAGACACTAACAAATGGACTTATAGTTTGAGCTCCAAGGAAAGAAAGAGGATAGTGATAAAGAGAGAAAGAAAGGAACAAAATTATATTCTATCATGCTCACATTCTATAGCTAATACGAATGTTAGACTACTTGGATAAGTCAAAGAACACTTGATATATTTTGATTATTATAAATTATGCACCAAGCAAACATAGGGCGTACAAAAGAATTATAACAATGTGACAAGATAATAAAAGAAGATATATATTCTGAGAGAATGAAACAAGTGTCTGCTAATCAATAATACTGTAGTCGCTTTTCACTTTTGTCTATGTTCAGATGCCTTGTTTTGTGTTTTGTGGTCCTCTTCTTTGTCTTTTACTAAACTTGATCTAGATTGTAGACATGTAGATTCCAGAGCAATATGCACTAACATACATAATAATATATTTTTTTGTGGCTCTACCCACAGCATATGGAAGTTGTTGGGCCAGGGCTTGAATCTGAGCTTCAGCTACAGTATCACCAAATCCTTTAACCCACTGCACCGGGCCAGGGATCTAACCTGCACCTCCGTAGTGACCTGACCTGCTGTAGTCCAGTTCTTAAACCACTGTGCCATAATAAGAACTCTCAACAATATCTTATAATATGTTTAAAAATAAAGCTGCATCAGAGCAAATATTAAAAAAAAAGTGGACAATGTAGAAAAATGACGAGACTTTATATTTACAATATAATATTGTCAGCTTCAAATAACTATCAGGTTCTTCTGCTCTGTGCTGTCTCCCTTGGTTCTTGCCTATACACAACATGGGCTTCGTTGCACAAGGATGGAGGCAGGCAGTCTAGCAGGAGGTTGTTCTGGCTGGGAGGTGCTGCAGGAGCACTGGGAGAGACGCAGTGGTCTTGAGGCACAGGGATGGAGGCAGGTGGTCTCTCCAGGCAGGAGCAATCAGCTCAGGGAGGGAGTGGTTCTGGATAGAAGGGAATTTCCCCTGGAACCGACACCTCCGTGTAACAGCTCTCGGACCTGGGCCCTTTTAATGAGCCTCTCCAGTCCGTCACCCTGAGCCCAGTGCCCTGAGTTGAAAATCGCTGTGCCAGTTGTCTCAGAGGTCACAATCAAGAGTCAGGTAGCAGTATACAGAAAGATTTTTTTTTATGCCCTGAGAGAGTGGCCACCCTGGGTAGGCACTGGCACTGGCTGCAACTAGATCTCTCCTTATATTCCTATATTATGCTATATTATGGTCCTGTTTGGGGAACCCTATTCTCTTGCTCCAGGCCCACTAATTTCCTGTCCCAACCCCCACACACCATGTCTGCATAAGGGGCCACATTTGGATCCGCTCATTGGTTTTGGGAGAGGATTCCTTCTTTGCATGGGAAAAAGGTTATAGGAAGATGCTCTGAAGAGCATTCCCTCTGGTATCTGCATGTGTCTTCATTGTTTGATCACAGGCCTCCTGTTTTAGGTAATGATAAATGGCTTGTTTTAAATTACTGGGGTCAGAGTCCCTATCCTATTGTACCTAACATAACTTCAACTATTCCAAATATACTTTAAGTAGTATTGATATCATGACAGCAAATAACACTTTATATTCATTTAAATTGAATAAGATTTTACTTTTTGTCCAAAAAATGTCAATTTCGTGATCTTGTCATAAGACGTATTCTAATACATATTATTACTACATTGTACAGTTTTCAATCTTTTATTCCTGATCTGTTTCGATATTTTTAAAAGTATAAGTTTACTGGTATGCATGAACAGCTCTAATACCCAGAAAAATCTTTGTAAGATACACATATGTAAATTAATATTCCTTTGACCTGAAAAGTACGTCAGTGTATTCATAAACAGTTATTATTATAATATGATTTAAGTAATACGATTTTTCATATTTAATGTATACTATTATAAATGTCCTGTTTCCCATGCAAACAAAACTATATCATTAATTACAAATGGATTTTTCTGAATTATAAAATAAAATAAGTAAAACATGTTTATCAACAGGAGCACGGAAAAGTCATAGTTCAGTTTCCATGCTCCTGTCATACAGAAAATCCAGCAAAAAGTAACCTTTCTTATCATGTTACCCTTTTGAATACACTATTCTAGACAGAGATTAGAAAGCCTCATATCATTAGCTACTTTAAAGCAGAAACCTCTTCTTAGGATTAACCTCTGCTGCATTAGTTATTGGTAACTGTTTTTTGAAACAATAAAGTGGAATTTCCAGTGTCCAAAGCAATAATTAGCCTGAAGTTTTACTGCTATGTGAAAACATAAAAAATCCGTACTTCAAGGAAGTTACATTACCACATAGGATGTAGAAAACCACTAGGAATCATTACTCCTTTATTTGAAATGAGAAAAACCCAGATAATGTACAGTATTATAAATTAAATTGAACCTCAGCAATCTGAAGTCACAAAGACCAAAAGCTGAATTCTAAAGTTATAAGAGCCTCAGAGGAGAGATGAAACATATGGACTGCTTCATCTTTGGCAGACCATTGGAGGGATAATGAAAACAGTAAAGGAAAATTCAGCTAATTAAGTTAGGGTAGTGGTTCTCAATCCAGGGGAACTGGGTCTTTCAGGGATATTCGGCAATGTCTATAAGCTCTTTTTTTTTGGTCGCAGCTGTTGTGGAGGTTGTGGACACACCCTAAGGTCACTCCTAGGGATCCATACTCTCATGTTATCAATTCCCACTTGCCCTTAAGCGTGGTGGGACTTTAGACTCCTTTTTATCCTATATGTCATATGGCACCAGTGATGAGCTCCAGTGACCGTGTTTCATTACAGAGGACTCCATCTTAGCACTGCAGTGAAGGTCCTTCTCTCTCCTTCCCTCCCTCGCTCTCTTTCTCTGGAATTAAAGAAGCAAGCTGCTTCTATGATGCAAACATAATAACGAGAGGGCCACGTGGCATGAAACTACACATTGTCTCTAACTGAAGGTCTCAGTCTTACAATACAAGGAACTGAATCTGTCAAAAATCCATCTAAGCTTGGAAAAGAAATCGAACACCAGGTGAAAACACAGCACTTTGATGGCAGCCCATGATGCTCTGAGCAGAGGACTGAGTTAAACCAGGCCTAGACTTCTGACCCGCAAAAACTGTGAGATAGCAAACATATTTGTCATTTTAAGTGTCTGCATTTGTGATGATTTGTTTTGCAGTAATATAAAAGTAATATAGAGTACTACTGGCATCTAGTGGGTAGAGATCAGGGACTTTGTTAAATATTCTAAAATGCACAGGACAGCCCCTACAGCAATTATCTGGCTCCATGTGCCAATAATGTTGAGATTTAGAAAATGTGAGCCCGGATAGGGGACCAAAGATAATTCCCATACCACAGCACCGCCTCTACTTTGGAGATTCACCCATATGGGAGGTAATGGGCTGCAACTACGGAACAGCCAAAGTGACTTCCCTGTACCCTTCTCATATGAGTCAAAAACCTTAAGCTGATCAGAATGCAGCAGCAAAACTTTCCTCCTTGATGTGGCCATGAAACATCATTCGTTTCAAAGGGAATGGCAGAAACAAAAATATATCTGATACTATAAGAGGTATAGGAAATATTCCTTCCCCCAGGATTCAGGCACTACTGATGGGAGAATCTTACAGTAAAGACACAGTGACAGGTACAAAATCCTTGGGCCCAAGATTCTGTTCAAATTTGAAGAAGTCTTATAACACTGGGAAGGGGCCAAAGACTCTTTCCTGCCCAAAATATACCATAGGTAGCAGGCAGAGTTTGACTACTGAAAGATAGAGATACAGGAATGCTAAGAAGGTGCCATTCACAGGCTAAGGTTCCTAGAACCTGCCTAAGATTGAAGTCTGTGGTAGGCCGAGTGATAATGCCCAAGAAGTATATGCATCCTAATTCCAGGAACCCTGTGAATAGGTTACCATACTGGCAAAGGGACCTTGCACATGTAATTAATTTAAGGTTCTCTGATGTGAAGATTATACAGTGAGCTCAAAGTAATGGTACAAGGGAAACGGGGAGGGGGGATGGTTTCAAAGCAGAGAAGAGAATGTGAAGATGGAAGCAGAGTCAGTGATGAGTCTCCAAGTCAAGGAATGCAGATGAACTCTGGATGCTGGCAAAGGCAAGGAAGCAGATTCTTTCCTAAAGACTCTAGAAAGAAGTAACCTTGCTAACATTATGACTTTAGTTCAGTAATGTGAAATTTGAATTCTGACATCCCAGAATTGTAAGTTTAAAAATGTATACTGTCTTGAGGCATATGTTGGTGATGATGTGTTACATTAGCAATACAAAATTGATTCAAGGTTGGGCTGGAAGAACCAAGAAGCTCCAGGTCCCAAATGTGACACAAGTACTGCTCAGTCAGCCTTAGAAGGCTATCAGAGCAGAGGAGAAATTGTAAGAACAGGAGAAAGGTCTCTTCTGTGACAAAATTATTTCAAGGAGTGATAAGATCTGAGGCTGTCAGAGAGACACTAAGTAAAACATTCTGGCACCCCACGTACTACACTAAGTCTAAGGTAACATCAGAAAGTTGATGAGATTCCTACATTCTTACATATCTAAATATCTTTTTTTGTTTCCCTTGACTGAGGATATGATTATTGGTTGCAATTTTTTTAAATCTAATAACTGATAGTTATTATTTGAGAGGTTCTAAATATCTATCTTTCAGGTAGTATTTCTGCATTTTAGTAACATATTCCTTCTCTTTGTGGGCTTTTATAGCTTGATACGGGCCCTGTTTTAGTCAGATTTACCGAGAATCTCTGCTGGCCTGCAAAGGCTGCAAAGGTGGCAGAACTCAATATAATCTTTAGAGTCCATATATCCTCATAATCCTCATCATTTTTCTAGGTTTCTGGATTTGTAGCTCACCACAAGAGAAAAACGAAATTAAGAGGGACTGTCTTCTTCAGATTCCAGGAGAGCCTAGGGCTCCCTCATTTCCTCTTAATCATAAAAGTATTGCTTTGTCCAGAATAGATGTAGTTGTTCTTTGTATCTGGAAAATTAGAATGGTGGAGATGAGATCTAGCCCCTATCTTCCCAGAAGCTGCTCTCCATAAAAAATAAAACAGAGAGAGGTCATGGCCATGGAGAGCAGACTTGTGATTGCCAGGGGGGATTAGGGAGGGGAGTGGGATGGACGGGGAGTTTGGGGTTGGTGGATGCAAGCTGTTACACTTGGAATGGATGGGCAGTGGAGATCTACCATAAAGCACAGGGCATTCTGTAACTGGGTCCCTTTGCTGTACAACAGAAATTGAAAAGCTGTGTTGCTAAAATGTGCTAGTTAATGATCCCCCAACATACATGTACATCTACAATCACAATCAGATTTCACTCAGAAACTTAAGGCTTCATTATTAAATATGTGCGTACTGGACAATAAAGTTTCTAACTGAAGAAATTTCTAGCAAGAAAGCCAAAATAAAAATAAGTAAAATAACTCAGAGGAAACAGAAATATGCCAATACAAATATATACATAAGCAAACAAAATACGAATTTATTTTTTGGTGGACTATAGAGTTAATTGTTTCTACAAAGCAAGAAAAGCATGTTTTTGACAAAATAGCAAGGAATAAAAAATGTCTCTAAAAACTAAATATATCACAGCAGAAAAAGAAGGTTTAAAAATTTAGCATGATCTTCTAGAATAGTGGTACGTAAATTCTGTTTTTCTCTAAAGAGCCAACTAGTAAATATTTCAGAATTTGCAGGCCATACAGTATCTGTGATCACTACTCAGCTTTTCAGTTTTAGAGATAAAGTACCCATAAAAAATATTTAAACAAATGAGTAGGAGGCTGTGCTCCAATGAAGAAGGCTGGAATTGGAATTGGAATTGGCATTGCTGACCCCTGTGGTAGAGAGGAGTATTTTAAAAAAGAAAATGATGGAAAAAAGAAAGCCATAATTAGAGCTCAAATACCAGTGTCTTATGTGTAACACTAAAAAGTTCTAGAAAGAGATAATAGCAAAAGCCAAGAGGAGATACCGAAAAAGTACAATCCATTAGAATTAAAACATACATATCTCAAGGTTAGAAAGCAAATCCAAACTGGATTTGTGGAATAGTAGCCAGAAGTTTAAAAATACATTAAAATCATATACAAAAATGTAGAAATATGATCAATCAAGCTACGTAATAAATAACATCTATAAAATATTACATACTTTATGGTATAACATATGTAACACATAGATGTATATGCACTTAATCCTTACTCCTAGAATTAAAAAACACCCCATTTTTTGCCCACATGTTTTCATATTGAATTCTGTTTTATCTTGTGTTAGTACTGTCTTTTTGATAATTCATCTCCCTTAATTTTGCTAACATATTTCGAAATTTCCTGCATTTATTTTGTTTTTAATATATCCCTTTAAACATTATAACTGAAAATATTTTTCATGTTAAAATTAAGTGAGGGATTTCTTTCTGCATTTAATGACATTAATCTTTTCACATATGCTATAACTTAGATATATAGTAATTATATATCTAGTACTGATACATAATTACTACTTATTTTGTGGTTCTCATTCATCTGTATTTGGAAACTTTTGTCTATTCCTATAGTTTTGTTTAATATTATATATTAGTAATTATTTTTTTTTCTTTTTATGGCCAAACCCATAGCATATGGAAGTTCCCAGGCCAGGGGTCAAATCAGAAATGCAGCTATAGGCCTAATCCACAGCCACAGCCACATCGGACCCAGGCTGCATCTGTGAGCTACACTGTGAGCAACGCCAGATCCATAACCCACTGAGCAAGGCCAGGAATCAAACCTGCATCCTCACAGACACAATGTCAGGTTCTTAACCCACTGAGCTGCAACAGGAACTCTTACATATTATTATTTTTAATGGATTATTTAAAAAAAAATTAACCAACATATTTTAGGACAGGAATTCTTTAGTAAACAAAATCTCCTCATTTCCTCATTGAGTTAAAAGTTTCTAATGTTGAAATTAATCCTTCCACATCAAAATTCACATTGAAATAATCGTGAATTTATTTTCAAATTTGTATTCTATAAGTATTTAGATACTATGGTAGGTTCTATAAAGAAAAAAATTCTATAAAGAAATTAGATATTAGTAAAATAAAAATATGACTATTTTGAGAGTTAAAATTATCCTTCTGAAGCAAATGGAAAACAAAAACAGTTAATGTTTATGGGTCAGTGAGTTTTATATCATCTTTATATTATATAAATTTTAATTAATATCTTGCGTTAATAATGAAAATATTTCAAGAAATTATTTTTTCAAATATTCATTTTTCTAGACAATGTTAAAAGGTCTTTAAAGATTGGAAGACATTAAATCATCTGGCAAAAAATCTCTGGGAAATTGATCTTTGAATTTATTGTTATATATCAGCTTATCTTGACATTTTTCATTTGTTTTATTGATTTTTTGTTAATTTGTAAGTAAACTAGCTTCCATTTTGCAGTTTTCACTATCAATATAATTTAACAAATCTATAGAAAAAAATGAAAATTAGAGACCAAAATAATAAAATGGCTTAACCTTTATCATACAGCTGATCAGTATATAAATCCACATTTCTTGGCTTACAGTGATCTTATTCTGCAGCATCATGTTGTCTCTCTCAGTGGTAATTTAGAACTTTACTTCTGTAGTTCTAATGAAATCATTTTAGATATTAAAGTTTCACTTGCTTAAATTATACTTTTATGTCAACTAATCCATAATGAAGTAGCTATTTAGAGGCTGTTCTATCTCTAGTTAACTAGATATCCTTTGGATTTATAGTAAAATACATTTGGTATGTAAACATAAGTTTTGTAACAATAGATGGAGAAAGTGAGCTTTAATTCAGAACAAAATATGTAGCGGAATTGTTTGGAAAGGTAGAGTGGTTCACTTGTGATTTTGTAACAGAGCAAGTTATTCTATAAGTAAAATTTCCCAGTAACATGTAAAAAAAAATTCTGTTTGGTTTTTTATAGTAAGTGTTTAACAAAATCATGCTGTGAGAACATGAACCATTGATATTATTTATATTCATTCTGGCTATTCATGCTGTCTTATAATTAGCTTGTACATGAGTTTAAAATTGTTGCAATAATTGAACTGAAAGTAGGAGTTCACTGAGTCCCTTATGATAATCAGAAAGCTTAATGCATAATCCAAATTATAGGGTGATATCATTGAGATAATGAAAAATTAATCACTATTAAAGATACATAATGACAATTGTGATTAGGAGACAAATGTGCCCACTAAAATTTTTGAGAGCTTGTTTTATCTCCATTAAAGTATACTTGCATTTGAGTAGGAGTGTTTCTGTTTATGGGAGAATTTAAATGATGAAATAGTCATCACATGGGTTTGTGTTATTTACAGTGTGAATAACTGTTAAAAATTCAAGCAATTTAATCTCAAAATCTGCTATAATTTGATGATCAATGATACGTTTATTATCACTTAATTCTGATTCTGTGCACTATAACAATTAAAATGTAAATGCTATTAATTTCTTTAATGTAATTGCTATTTTCAGAGGTCTCTTTAACACTGAAATAAAGTGTCATCCAGAGTTTTTATATGAGAATAGTTTTTAATTCTATTTTGAGTAAAACAAATCAAGTAGGATTGCATAATAGGTTATGGGGTTATGGTTGTGGTTATATTTGACTAACCACAATGCAGTCTTTTGGCTCAAATCCTCTTGAAAAGGAAAGCAAGCTCTCATGTGTGATGGAACATGATGGAGGATAATGTGAGAAAAAGAATATATATGTGTGTGTGTGTGTGTATATATATATATATGTGTGTGTGTGTCACTTTGCTGTAGAGCAGAAATTGACAGAAACTTGTAAATCAACTATAATAGAGTAAAAATCTTAAAAAAAAGGAAAGCTCTTTGAATCTTGTTTATGTATATATGTTTAAAGAACTGAGAGACTTTCTGCTCTTCTTTATCAAGCCTAGGTGCTTTTCTCTATGGGAGAAAAAAGAACTCAACAATCTATAAATACAAATTAGCTCAAGCACAAAAAATAGCGTTAAAGTAATGATTAACTGTGCTTGCGTATTCATATTTTCATACTTTTTAACTGATGAAAGCTATACCAATGTATATGGCTGAAATCAAAATGATTAAGAGTGGAAGTTAGGAGTTCCCGTCATGGCTCAGTGATTAGTGAATCCCGACTAGCGTCCATGAGGACGCGGGTTTGGTTCCTGGCCTCGCTCAGTGGGTTAAGGATCTGGCGTTGCCATGAACTGGTGTAGATGAGGCTTGGATCTGGAATTGCTGTGGCCGTGGGGTAGGTCAGTGGCTCCAGACTCCTAGCCTGGGAACCTTCATATGCACAGGTGCAGCCCTAAAAAGACAAAAAGACCAAAAAAAAAGAAAAAAGTCTAGAGGTTAATGAGATTAAAGTTGTTACATGCATATCATAAAGGTAAATTAGCAATATTTAGAAAAAATATAGCATAAAAGTAATAAATCCATGAATTTGCCTTTTGGATTATATAAGAAAAAAGTGACAGAGGAAATAAATTTCACATGGTTGATCTCTTCTTTCTCTAATTATATATCACAACAGTATGTTTAGATATAGAGGATATACATATCTATAAATCGGTAATTATATAGTTTATTAGGTAATACTTGTATATAATTATCTTTTTATTATAAATATAATCTAATACACTCTGATATTCAGTAGGAATATCATCTAGTAAAGGCCATCGTATTGGTGAAGGATATTTCCATAGCAGTGTTAACGTTTTTATTGAAGAACATATACACACAATGAGAAATTAGTTACATTGAATAAAAGATGCCCACTCTGTGTATTAAAACATTCAAAACTAATATATTTAAAAACATTTAATATTTTTAAGAAAAAATAAATCATTTATACATGGATTACTTTTGTGTTACCTTGCATTGCTTTAAATCCAAATTAATTGATGTAAATATCTTTTACCTGAATATTACAAAGCAATGTTTTGTTTTTTTTCCTTAACTTTAGCACTGGGGCATTTTATTTTGATGTGTTATTGTAAACATTGGAAATTAAATATGTATATTCAAAAGATAAAAGTAAAAATTAAAAATATTTTACTACCCAAATAATTCATAAATATCTTTAATTCAACTTTGAATATGAAATGGTATTCTTCTGTTCAGTGTCAGTGGAAAAGGAGTAAATTCATTCCATTTTCCTTTTACTTTGAGGAGATCTATCTAACACTTGAAGAGTGTTTACTCTATGCTCCAGGCACTGTTCTTTGTACTTTCATTTATTAAACCTTTAGTTTTCACAACCACTCTAGGAGGTAGGACTGTTCATATCTCCATTTTATAATAGAAATGTATGCAATAGGAAATAAATTAGTAAATGGAGAAGGTGAGACTTGAGCCACATACTCTTATTCTAGACTTGGTGTTTCAACAAGTACACTTGAATATTATGGTATGTTAATATTTTTTAAATGTTTCCTATATATATAGTTTTTGAAAAATAAATTCAAAGACCTTTTAGATGACTCATAAAGTTGAGTTTACATATAATAATACTGACATAAATGAATTCTTACTGAATTTAAACTACTACTTTTCTTTTTTGTCAGGACCTCTGGCATGTAGGAACTCCCAGGCCTGGGATCTAACCTATAATACAGCAGTGGCCTGAGCCACAGCAATGACACTACCAGATCCCTAACCTCTAGGCTACCAGGAAACTCTGTAAACCAGTGCTTTTAACTGACTCAGCTTTTATTTATTTTTTACCATTTTAATTTTTTTTAATTTATTTTTATTGGAGTATAGTTGACTTACAGTATTAGTTTCAGGTGTACAGCAAAGTGAATCAGTCATACACATAAATATATACTAACTCAGCTTTTAATCCATTGTCAGTGTGATGAACATGTACCTTTCTCCTATAGCATAGCTTCTAGTCATAGCCCCTCTTAACATTAATTTTCTTCATGTTTCCTGCAACTTATTATTGCCATGATATGTAGGTTACTAGATTAAAGGATCCCCTTGTCTGTCTGGCTCAAAAAACTTACGGTAAATAGGTTTTTTCTTTTGTTGCTTACTTTCTTGCATATCTCTCAAGATGGTCATGTGAATTATCCTTGTGCTCTGTTATTATGGTGAATTTTAGTTGATTAATCAACATGAGTTTCTGAAATGACTGCATCTAGATAGTGGTGTATTATGTTTGTCCTTTCTGGTGATTCATTTTATTAATATTTTAAGATTTTTGTTTCAATATTGGGAATGTAACGTTCCCAGTTCATGTCAAGATGACTTATAATTAGAGATAAAGAATATCCCCTCATTTTCTACCCTCAAGAGTTTCTGTAAGGTAATTTTTTTTTCTTACATGTTTAATATAATTTACTGGTGAACATATTGAGCTGTCAGTTTCCTTTGCGGGAAAGCTTTCAAAATAAATTGCACCTAATAGATATAAAACACTTTACTTTTTTTCTTATTTTAGATCTGTTTTAATAATTTCTATTTTTCTGAAAAATGTTCTGTTACAGCTAAAATTTTCAAATATGTTTCCTAAAGTTTTTCTAATTGAAGTCTCATTTTCATTGTCAAGGATCTGTAGAGCTGTTCTCACTCAATTTAGGACAGTAATCCTGAGTGCCTCTTATAAACCCGTCCTTTAAATTGTAGTGTGCTTAATCAATTATTTTTTATTATAAAACATTATTTGAAGAAAAATACTTTATTTTCCTTTTTTTCCTGATAATTATTTGCTTTGGCAATGTAATGAATTTTTTTCTAATTGTTGTTATGTTGTTTTTGAACTGTGTTATTATTTAAAGGAGATGCTTTAATTTTGGAATATACTTGAATTTTCTACTTATATAGTTATTTTAATTTCAAGTGTAATCCCCTTGTGGTCAGGGAGCATACTTACTAGGACTGCATTCTTTTGAAAACTATTGAGACTTGCTTTATTCCCTGCTTGTGGTCAGTTTAGTTATTGTTCCAATTGAATGGCTATTGTTCACTTGATTATTTTAAAGAGGTAGGTCGCAATTTGTGATGTATATTGGCCAAATCTTCAGTGTCCTTCCTGTCTGCTTGTTCCACTACTTTCTAAGAGGGGTGTGTTAAAACTTCATTATGATTATGGGT
The DNA here is from genome assembly GCA_004024745.2 of Catagonus wagneri. NCBI lineage: Eukaryota > Metazoa > Chordata > Mammalia > Artiodactyla > Tayassuidae > Catagonus > Catagonus wagneri. The sequence continues at coordinate 3,112,144 of PVHT020000009.1, forward strand.
TTGTATTGATGTAACTGTAACTGAGTTTTATTAGTGTTTTTATGATATTTCTTCATCATTTTAATTTCAGCAATTTATATTCTTATATAAAAGAAATATTTTAAAATGCAAGTATATAGGCTTATTTTTATAAGCCTGATAATCTTTGCCTAAGTTTTGCCGCGGGTGTGGCCCTAAAATGCAAAAAAAAAAAAGAAAAGAAAAAAGACTGAAGCTTCATAAGCTTGGTGTTTCTCAGCTGTCATGCAAACCCATTGTATGAGTAGCATCCCTTGGGCTGCTCAGGTGGCTCCCCTCCCCTGCACTGTAGACTTTAGGCAATGCAAGAACATGAACATGGAGTTCATGCTATTGGCTGTGTGTAGTAATGTCCCTTTTTTTTTGATCCAGGAATTGTGTGCCCTTTCTTTTTTAGCATTCATGATATCACTGTGTGCTACCTTGTTAGCTTGCAGCTAGGATAAAATCTCAGACTTTTCATAGAACTTCTGACATCTTACATGGTCTTCCTCCATCTGGAAACTTTTCTTTCCTTGTCTCCATCTCTGATATATATATTTGTCTTTTTGCCAAAAAAAGACCTTTTCTAGGGCCGCACCTGTGGCATATGGATGTTCCCAGGTTAGGGGTCTAATCGGAACTGTAGCCACTGGCCTACACCACGTCCACAGCAACGTGGGATCTGAGCCGCGTCTGCAACCTACACCACGGCTCACAGCAGCACCAGATCCTTAACCCACTGAGCAAGGACCCGCAATTTCATGGTTCCTAGTCGGATTTGTTAACCACTGAGCCACGATGGGAAATCCAGAAAAATATTAAATAAAAAAGTAGAAATAGAAGGCTTCACTTAGGAATTGTTAATATTTCTCATCTTTCCTTCACCTGACTTTTTTTAATCTTTTCATTACCTTTAATGAAAATATACTGAAAACTAAGCCTAGTACTTTAAATAATGGTATAAACAGAATTTAAAGGACGAGACTCTTAAATAGCTTATGTAGCTAAAATAAATGAAATCTTGAGAATATCAATAATAACCAAATATTAGTTGTATGTTAACCTAGAGGAAATGTTTCTTTGGTTAGAAATGTTATTTTAAAGTCCCTAGAAGCATCATAGATTTTATTTTAAAATCACAATCATGTTCTTGATAATATCAGAGTTTTGTAAGTAAATTAGAGAATTATAAGAATATGAGAACAAAATTCAAGAACTCCAGTTTGAAGTAATTCATAGTAAAAAGAATATCATTGAAGAGATAGATAAAAATAAAGCAAAATAAAATGAAATAAAATATATAAGCATGGATTTCTCTGATGTTAATGGGCTCATATGATATTACCAAAACGGTTTTTGGTTTAACATCCCCAGAAGGATTTTGTAGGAGAGATCTATATATAGCCATTAAATGATAATGAATAAAGTAATTTTACAGCGCACATCAGGAAGAATACTTTCTTAGAATTCCAAAAGGACAGTTTTACATTTGCATTGCTTTAATGATTCTAAAACATTACGTACTCCTACACTATACGGAGAAAGTGCTGGCTACAGGATAAGATTGAGAGCTTTAGCTCTTTTTGAACAAAAACTTTGTCTCTTTTGTGTGCTCTCAGAAGCCTGTTCTCAAAGGCTCCAAATTATGGGTCTCAATAGCATTGGCATTTTTATCCCTCCTATTTCCTCTCAGTTTTCTTCATTGTTAAGCAGTGATACCTGCGCCTTGTGACCGGGTTTATAGCTTTTAGTTTATTTCTGTAGATGTAGATATTATCCCTCTTCTTCATGTAATTTTTAAGGAAATCAACAGTAAAAATATAATGTATGTATAAAATATATGAGAATATACGTTGTTATAGTTGAACGGTTTTGTTCTATAAGCAAGCAGTATTTACAATTCAAGATCTTTTCCTGTATTTTGAAGGTTAATATAATGTTTAATATATTCCTTCATGTTTGTAGGACATTTGCCCTTCCATTGCAAAATCTACATAACCATGATATAGATGAATCTAAATATATTTCTTCAACTCCAAAATTTTCTGATGCTCACTGTGTAATTACCTGATTAACGCAAGAATTTTAAAAAGTGGTAATATTTTCAGAGTCTGGGTGAGGCAAGTTTTTGATTCATTTAATTTTTTTTTGTTCAAAAAGGCATTAAAGTATACTCTAAGGACACTCACTTCACACAATATGTATGTAGCTTATCCAATGGAAAAATCAATGGAAACACATCAACTCTGACAGGCTGTTACCAACATTTTACAGTGCCTAAAATAAACCTGAAAGATAACCTTTCAAAACCCAGAGGAAAATATATACTTTAAAATATCCCAGTCATTCTTTCTCAGTGGAGACAAAGGGAAAGAACATGTCTTTAAAATCATATAGTCTCCTGTGAATCATTTCAAAAATGCATTTCCTGTTGGAATTAACTTTTATCAGAATGAGACAAATACTCCAGTCTACCACTTCAATGCAGGAGCTGCCACAGACAATATGTAAATACATGATTTTGCTGTGTTCCAATAAAACTTTATTTGTAAAAACAAACAGCAGGTGAGATTGCCCCACAGCTGTAGTCTGCAGACCTCTACTATAGCGAAACATATGTTTACCAGATTAATCACCATTATTCTAACTTCTGAGTGCTTTATGACTGTGGTCTAGTAAAAATGTGTTCAGAACTGCATCTCCAATGGAGGACATGACTTGATTAGGTTAAAACGTGTAGTGTTGCACTCAAACCGTGTTATTTAAATATTTTATTTCACTTGTTCATTTAGCCAAAAAGAAAAATTAAAAGGAACATTTAAAGAATCAAAACAACCGCATTTTCCACATTCTTTACTGTGACCAGGATGATATTTAAAATAATTAATACCAGCTTAAACAGGCACAAAATTGTCAAATTAAAATGGATGCAGACAAAAAAAGCACTGTGTAACCTACTATCAAACTAATATTAGCCCTACTGGTGACACTGCATTGAAGTAGATGTGGGTGTGTGTTACTGGTATGACATATGAGGACAAGTGCTTATACATTTCTGCTACAGGGTTTCTTGTGATATGATTTGTTTTACCAGTCTGTGGTTTCCTCTGGTGCTGAATCTATCCATTCCAGCTATTTCCGGAAGGATTTTTTTGGGCTGGTGTGCCACAACACCCTGGTTTGGTACGTCTGAGTAGCAGTGTCCTTAAGTGATCCCCTGGCCCCATGAAATTGTAACGTCTTTGGAAGCTAGTACCGCCTAGCTTGTTACCTGTAGCTACAAGAGCCTTTATTATTTTTATTCTTCAATGTCATACCAGTCTTGTTATTTTCTGTGGATATCATGTTGTGAAAAAATGTGACATTCAACTGCTCTCAGGCAATGAGTAAATGTACGCAGATCAATTTAGAGCATCCTGGCTTATAATGAGGATATCTTCAGTGATAGCTCTATTTATCACCTGATAAAGCTGAATTCAGCCTAGTGGGCTTAATGTCACGTGCTGGAATTGGGGTTAGTTTGGAGTCAGTTATTTGGTTAGACAATGAGTACAGCTCCCTTTGTGAAAGGCTCAGATCAGTGTTTCCTTGTTTCTTGTAAGTGTGATGCAAGAGCAAAATTCCTGAGGAGACTCATTGAAACCTTTTTTTTTTTTTTTTCCAAAGTGCTTGGAATTTTTTTTAACATAGGTTTGGAAACAAGACAGGGCCATGATTTTTAGAGCATTGTGGTTCATATGGTGACCCAGATGTTTTCAATTATGAAATCTTAGTTTTACTACTTACTTAGTCACCTGTTGTTTAGTTACTTAGCTGCCTGTTAATTTCATTCCTGGGAGCCATATATTTTCAGTGTGATCTCTGCATGTCAGACCACTCTCTGGGTTCTGAATGGTCCATATGCTCTTCTACCTTTCATAATGACCATGGCATTTTGATTTCCATAGTTTCGGCTAACAACTGTTCACACTAACTCTGTGTTTCTGCTATGTTTGTCAGGACCATGGACTCAATTTTAATTTTATCTTCTACTACTAGCACTCCAAATTTAGGAAGTATAACTACAAATATGATTTTTAAACAATTACATAAATCCCTCAGAAATTCCTCAATGCCATAGGAAAGTGTAGTAGGCAGGAAAAAAAAATAAAAGCTCTCTTAAAGATGTCTACATCTTAAACTCCAGAATCTGTGAATATATGATCTTACATGGCAAAACAGACTTTTCAAATGTTATTACATTAAGAATCATGAGATGGGAACATTATCCTGGATTATCCTTATCTGAGTGAGCTGAATCTAATTGCAAAGGTCCTAAAGGCAGAGATCTTTTTTTTTTTTAACTGTGGTTAGTAGGAAATGTGATGCCAGAAGAATAATTAGAGAGATGTACACCATTGACTTTGAAAATGCAAGAACAGAGCCATAGCCACTGAATGGGGAAAACCTCTAGTAGCTGGAAAAGTCAGGGGAATGGATTCTCCCTTAGAGCAAGCCCAATTAGACACCTGTCTGACTTGTATCTGATAATATCTGTAATATAATACATTTGTATTATTGAAATACATACATTTGTGCTAATGTATTACATCAATACTAGCAAACTAACACAACATCATTATCTGGTATCTTCCAAAATGTCAAAAAAAATAAGGCTATCTTTGGTTGCAATTTAATGTTTCTGTCTTCCAAAACTTTAAAATTCTTCCTCCATATTACAAAATTTTTCTGTCTTTCCATGACAACCTGCATGGTCATTTTGTCTTGGTGTCAGGTGCACACAAGAGAAGGCAAGATCAAGGCTAAAGCCTAACTGATTTGACTAGTAAAAAAAATGTTAGGTGAACAATTTTTAAATAAGAAGGTTTACTGCTTCCATAGACAATGAAGAATAAACCTAAGGTGCCAGCTCCCCATGATTCTTGTACTGTATATAAAAAGGGAGGACATACAAACAAAAGGGACTGAATGCCTGTACCATGAGATTTTAGATACCCTCTTGCTGAGGAGCCCATGCTGGACTGTAGCTAGTGGTTTTATAGTCCGCAGTTTTATTCTGAGGGTTACAGGACAGAGAGCCACATAGCTCATCAGAAACTGGGAGGGAATGAGGAATTGCCTCATGACAGACTCATGGATGATATAAAAAAGCAAGTACAAGGTAGCCTTGGAGGAGCTCCTCCCAAACCTTCTGTCTTCCTTCATTCTTGGAAAATTCTGAGGCCTTCTACCAAGGCACCCATTGTGATCAAACTTTTGTATGTGTGGTCTGTGTGGATACAAGCAAGACAACCAGAGTGGGCAGAACTACTGCTGTACACTCTAAAGAACAGGGGAAGAAAATAATATTCTTAGAGATTGCAAACTCTTAAGAAGGGATCATGTAAGTCTGGAAATGCAGGCAGTAATGGATAACATTTCTTTTGAGTAAACCCAACAAAATAAAAGTTGCAAGGCCAAGAAATGGAGAAACAGGACCCCATCATAAATTTATAAAATTAGGCATTCTAATGAGAATACAACCATTAGATCTTCCAGGAAGAGTAAGCATTTAATCCTTCATGTAAAGCTAGTTTTAGCTATCTGCCTTCCTCTTACATTTAAAAATGATCATGTTAATATATAAAGCTAACATTGTATAATGTTTTTGGACCCTCATTGATTAGTAAAAAGTTAATACTGCATTAAGGATGCATTAATTGCTAATAGCTTTGAAATGTATAATTCCTGTGGATAATACTTTTAAATGATATGGATCTAGTTCTCAATTAAAAGTCATATTTGAGTTATCTTTTGAAGCTATTGCCTGTAATTTTAGACAAATGGTAGAGTACCCAACTGTACTTTAGATTAAATCCTTACCCTTGAAATGAATCAAAATGTGCCTTTAACTACAACGTTATTGGAATGATGATGTCACTGAGAGCAGTTCAAAATGGCGTTTGGTGATCTTTGAAACATCACTTCAAGTAAGAGGGTAATTTTGTAAAACAGATGTACAACTCTATTACGCATGAAGTATATATGTATAGACTACTTGTTCAATGCATATCCAAACAATACACAAGAGCTCCAACTTTAAGTTGACTGCATCCTTGGAAGTGATGATTCAAATTATCTAGATAATCATCATTTATGAAACTTACCCAAATTGATCGTACTTAAGAAATTCCCTTGCAAGGCTGTATATTGGGAAATACAATACCATTCATTTAGTTCTTATTCCCACAGTCATATAAAACTTGAAATCATTGGAAAAGGTGGCAAAATTTTTTAAAGATATATATTTAAAGACAGAATTTAAAGTTTGTGGACTCAAGATATACAGTCAGTGTTCATAGTATTCATTAAGAATTTTCTTAATGAAGTTTTCTTTTAATATTCTGTATTGCCTTATTACTAGTATTCAATCGATAGTTTTATCCCTCTGCTTGGTTGTTTATTTGTCCCCTTTTATTATTTAGCAATGAGTGTTTTGAAATTTTAGCTACATTATTGGCCTCTTGCACCTGCCTAGGCATTAGACTATTAGTACTTACCTTTTAGTATCTATATCGAGATCTGAATTTTCTGTTTTATATCATTACATCAACGCCAAATACCTCTTCTTAATTTTTTCAATTTAAATTTGGTGCCTTTTTTTTTTCTTTAATTCTCAGGTTTGGATATTTTCTGGACATGATCTAATCAGAATGTGTTTGTAATAAGAGTATTTCTCCTCCTCATCACTCCATTCTTCTATATTACAAGAAGTCAATCTCCAAATTCTATGTGTGCATTGAGGAAAATTTTCCCCACTGAAACTGGCAAGGAAAGGGCTCTGAAATTAAACAATAGCAAAGCAATTTAGAAATATGTAAGGTTGTATCTTCAAAATGTTAATATTGATAAATTCAGTTGTTCACAGATAAAATGTTACCGATTTCTTACTGTTTTCTTCATGACTCTGAAGAAAACAAAGGTAACTATTCCAGCCATTTTCACTTAAGCCACAAAAATGTGTAACTGTTAACTGAAAGCTATCACATTATCCTTGTTAAGAACATTATCTAAGCCAGGAGAACTATATATATGTGGTGGCTAACATATTGCATCCAACATTTAATTACTAATCTTCACCTTCATGTATGTGCATGAGTGGGTCCAACATTAATGGCTGCAGTGATACCAAGGACAGAGATTACAGAGGCCAATCCCAAAATACTCTGATTCGGAGAGTATTTTGGAATTTCTGGTGAGTGACCTCATATATTATTTTTTTTGCTTCAGTTATATACATTTTTTTTTTTACTCCAGAAGCTGATCAAACAAAGGTTAGAATTTCTTTCATTGAAGTAATCAAAGTTTGTGGAAATTTTAACTGTTTGGAAAATCTGACAACAGGAAATATGGGAGGATCAAGGGAATTAATTGTCATTTATAGTGATTAACGTAATGAGTTCGGGAGAGGTAGAACTTGGTACTCTCAAAGAAGAGTCTTGTTTGTGGTTTGTTTCTTTAAATCCATTAGTATCTTTATCTTTGCCGAGACTTTTCTCTAGTTGTCTTTGGCCCAAGAACATAACCTTTTCTCATTTACAAAGGTAGAACAGCTATGTTCTTCTGGATATTTGGATATAATACTAGCTGTTAAATTATTGTTTGATCTACTGGTATGCAATCTATTCATAGCAGTTCAGAGCACTGATGTTATAAATTTCCTCTATACTTGTGTGAGAGGTTCCAGTTCTTCAAAAGCTAGAGAATGTAAGAGAGCATATTACACCCAAAAGCACCTGAAAATAGTATGAAGTTGCAATTCTCAGAAATATAATACCTCAGCCAAAAATGAAACTCTGAGGACTTTTCCCAAGTGTTTTGTTATTTATACTTCTTAATACCTTAACCTTAAAAAAAGTTAATGATGACAGCATGTATATTTTCATGCTGCTACTAACAACATTAAAAAATAATAACAGAAAAAAATTGTATACTTCCTTCTCAATTTGTAGACCAGAAGCTGATGTATAAGAGAGAAAGATATAAAATGACAAAGTACCTTTGACGTGCCTATGCCATTACTGATGTTCTTCAGTGAGAGTTTATTCTATTATAGATCTATTGAATTAAAATTTTATAACATTTCCTTCAAATGTAAATATTTTATTTTTATTCATGAACATGTGAAGAATAAAATTTAAAAAGAAAAATCAATATGAAAATAGCAAAATAAACATTTCTGAGTATCAAACACAAGAGTTATTTTGGACAAAATTTACCTGAAAATGTTTTCATTAATTATACCTTCTATTTTGAAATAATTAGTGTGAATCTTAAATAAAACTCTGAATTCATAAATTATTTATACAGTATTACTTTTAAAAGTAATCTCAAAGTGAATTAAGATTGGGAAAATGTGTTAAACGTTATTTGACAAATGAATTAAAACTGACATGTTTTCTGAATTTCTGCCTCTTACACCTAAGTTTTAACTAGTACTGCACTCCTTGTTATATCATTAAAATTATATGTTCTCACAATCTAACACTTTATGACTAATAAAATTTCATTATGTTCATCAAATTTTTATTGTTCCCTTCTAAATTACCTACAAAGAACTAATTAATTCCAGTGTTTGTGCTATACATAAAATTATTTTGATAAAATGATTGAATGGATAAGTTGTCTTCTTTCACTTCTCAGTGAGTATGTAAGGTTCATCTATGGCAAGGTTAGGCATAAAAAAAGATCCTTTGTTATAATATAAAGTTTATCAATGTAGAAAAACTCTGAGAAAAGAAAACACACAAAAAAAACAATGAAATCTTAGAACAACTGAGGATGACCAGAAACCTCTGCCCCCAAGTGCCTAAGATCAATGATGACAAAGCCTCCTGGGAATAGCAAGTAACTGTGCTGTTCAACCTCATTTTATAGTCATGCAAATTATTTAATTATATGACTTACCATTGTCAGGGTTCGGTTATTTCTTAAGTCTTATTGTCCTAAAATCTTTAGATGGATTTTAAAAAAATTGGGTTGCCTACTGTATATTATGGGAAAATCAAAAGGAAAGGTTAGCATTGTGTCATTCTGAATTCACTGGTGTCATATTTGCCCACAACTATTGTTTTGAGAAAGGATATAGGAAATGGCAACTAAGCTGAGATTCAACCTCAACTTCATTACTGAATGATTGACCCTCTGAAGATTATGTAACTAGAAGTGACCCATTTTAAAATTATGTTTAATTATACATCACAATAATATTTTGAATATAGTATGATTATAGTATGATTGTTTAGAGCAAGGATTCTTCACAAACAAGTAACCATTAATGAAGTTTTCACCATCTTAATCCCCAACACAAATATATGAGGTGAGTGGTAGATACATGGTCTAATTATGTGGCTACCTACTCCTACTGATATCTTTATTAACTATAGAAATACAGGGTTTTATAGTAATTTAACAGAAGAGACCAATTGTAAAATATTAGCAGCTCAATGATTTTATGAAACGTCTATAACTAGTAACACTGAGTTGGTAGCTATGTCCCATAGCAGTTATGTGGATAAGGGAAATTTAATTTTAAAATGTTAATTGGAATAAGCACCGTAAAATAAGAAAAAACAGGAAAGGACATGGCTTTAGTTCTGAACCTTAGTTTACTATAAGAAATATCATGCACCACTTAACTAATTTGAACATTGCTTATTATAACACACTCTATTGATAATATTATGAGGAAAAGGAATTTTTATTTATTATCAGTCAGAGACCAAAATAGTATAAATCCTATGGAGAAAAATTTAGAAACACCTGAGTAAATCGCATATATGTTTATCCTCTGAGCAAAAAATCTTTAGAGAAATATTTCCACAAGTAGGAAGTAACATATATCCAAGTAATTTATTAAATCATTATCCATAACATTGTTCAGTGACTAATTGTACCATGATTAGATAAGCACAGGGTGAGGGTTTAGTGAGAATACTAAAACCTCTCTAAATATTTCACTTTTATATAATTTAACAAATATTTTATATATTCAAATATAAAATTTCATTAAAAAAGATATTTTAATTGAATGAATATGATTAAATAAGAAATCAAATAAACTGAAATGTATATCAAGCTAAAAATATAACCACTTAGAGAAAAGTATTATTTTAATTAATTTGTAATAGTGTTCTCCCTCTGCATACTTCATGTAATAAATTCTAAGTATAATTTTTTATATTTGCCAGCTTTATTACAATGGTAGTAGTATTCATATTGCAATTTTGAAACTATAAAATATACAAGCATATATGTATTTTAATATGTAACTTTATATAATTGTATGTATGTGTATTTCATCCATCATCATATATATGGAATTCCAATGGGACAGAGTAACTGCCTGAGCTGAAGCCAACCACCATATTATAGTATATAGGAATCAACATTTTCCTTGTTCTTATAGTGAATAAAGAGACAAATATAAAATGAAATTCAGCTATTAATTAGAAAGTTCTAAGATTTGAATTGAATATTAGCATACACTCATATTCCTGGCCTTGTGTGGTAAAAGGCCTAAAGTCAATGACACTCCAGTAATAACTAAAGAGCTAGCGCCAAGATCTTTGTGTTTTGTATTGTCTTTAAATGCCACCCTGTATAAACACTATTTGTGTTTAATTACTATTAGCTATTAAAAATATAAAATATCCCTAGAGAAATGACCCATACCAACTCTGAGCAGAGAGTACAAGATGAATCTAGATCTATTGTTCTTCCAGGATGGAAACAAATAGAAACAAAGTAAAAAGAAGGAAGGAAGGGAGGAAGGGAGGAAGGAAAGGAGGGGGGGAGGCAGAATATGAGGGAGGGAGATAGTGAAAAGAGAAAAGAAAAAGGAAATGAAAAATAATCAAGTAATGTAAAAAAAAAGACACAAGGAACAGATTTAAGGAGGTGCCCACAAGTATACATTTGTGATATTTCGAACATCAAGAGAATACTTAATATATTTGATATTAACACATTGAAATAAAAAAGAATGAGCCCACAGTGATATGACTTACAGTGTAATAACTACTAATACATGTAAATGCAAGAAAAGACCATTAAATGTTATGAAAGATGATCTCTAAGGTTAAAACAAATTTCCATTTAGTGCCTTCTGATATAACATGTTATGAATTAGAAATCTTTACTACAGAGCGATCTGGCCAGGAATTTGACCTGAGTGTAGCCAGGCTCCTAGCCCTGACTTAGATTTTGCAGGGAATAAAAGAACAGGTTAAATGACACTATGGGAAGACAATTAAACAAATCCAGAGTCTGTTATTATGTTCTACGTGAAAGACAGCTTGGTCATTTAACAAAGTCAATGTTTTGAAAAACAGCAACAACAGGGTACATTGGTCAATGTTTAAAGTGACTTAAAAAGCATGGTAAAAATATATAACAAGGAAAGCTTTATTGAATCTCAGTTTGTAAAAGATCATAACTATAAAATATTATTGAGACATCTGAATATAAACTATATATTAGATTTTATAGAGAGAGAGAGAAGGAGAAAAAAATTGTCACGTTGTGTTATTACTAAACTTTTGTATGTAAGCATTTATTTTATTTTGTCTTTTTAGGGCCACACCCACAGCATATAGATGTTCCCAGGCTAGGGGTCTAATTGGAGCAGTAACTGCTGGCCTACGCCACAGCCACCGCAACAGAATCTGAGCCGTGTTTATGACCTACACTGTAGCTCACGGCAGTGTCAGATCCTTAACGCACTGAGCAAGGCCAGGGATTGAACACATATCCTTATGGATACTAGTCAAGCTCACTATCAGTGAGTCATCATGGGAACTCCTATTTAAGCATTTTAAAATCAGAAAAAAATTGGGAGTTCCCATTGTGGTGCAGTGGAAACAAATCTGACTAGTATCCATGAGTCTGTGGGTTCGATCTCTGACCTCACTCAGTGGGTTGGGGATCTGGCATTGCCGTGAGCTGTGGTATAGGTCACAGATGTGGCTCGCATCCAGCATTCCTGCGGCTCTGGTGTAGGCTGGTAGCTATAGCTCTGATTGACCCCTAGCCTGATAGCTTTCATATGTCACACATGTGGCCCTAAAATAAATAAATAAAATCAGAAAAGTTTGAAAAATAATTTTTACTGTTTCAGAAACTTAACTTGGAATTTATGCTTTTGATTTTTCTATAGAAATTAAATTTGAAATGTGTCATTTAGACCAATAGGACCAAATTCCATTTAGCAAGGTTTTGATTGACTGGCTATATCTAACCAGTAAAAATAACAGATTATCTTAATTACAAAACATTTTGGTACAGTGAATTATAATATAGAAGAACTTTCTATTAGATTTTACTAATAGGTCAAGCCTGGCATATAGTAGGAGTTCAACAAATATCAGTCCCTCCTTCTGATCTCAGGTGTGGCTGAGGTGGCCACCACATGCAGTGGCTTGAAGCGGGATCTCAGTTACCCAACCAGAGACTGAACAAAGACCACAGCAGTGAGAGCACAGAATCCTAAGCACTAGACCATGAGGACCAGCAACTGAAATGGTATCAGAAAAACTGATTTAGACCATAGTTCTGTTCACATTTTAGGTATAAATATGTAGAAGAACTAAAACCAGTTTCAACAGATCTGTGGAAAAAGGTAAACAATGAAACGGATGACAAGTTTTTTTTTCTCCTTATATTTATATGAATGGAAGGTGAAATAGAAATAATCAGAATATGAGATGACCAAATTAATAAACACTGCATTGAACATAATTGATCAACAATACTTCCAACAATTCAGGACTTCTAGTTTTTCAAAATCAAATCAAAATTATTCTCAGAATTCTTAGTCTTATCATAAAGTCACATAACTATTTAAAAGCATTACATGTTCTAAAATATACCACAGTGCTACCTATGATAATAAATTACATAATATATTTCACTTCTTATGTTGAATTTCCAAGGAGATTATATATTATTGTGATATTACTTTGGTATTAAATTGTGAGGACAAATTAATTTGAGATATTGAGTGTATTTTTATTATACAAGTATGACATTCCACCAGCAAATTATATTGTATCAGGTTAATTTTGAACCATTTCTTATATGTAACTTAAACTTTAATAGTCATAAGGGTATGGTCACCTATAATATGTCTAAAACCCAACTACATTTTTTTGCTTCTGTGGCTTAGAACTCTGTTTCTCAATCCAAATCGGTTCTGACAGAGAATGTCATCCACTCTGTTTTATGAAGACTATAGTAAATCAATGTCAAAGAAAATTTTTTTCAATACCGCACATTGCTCAAATGTAGTGTATAGATTTCATAGTTTCTTTTTCTCCATATACTTTTTCTCTTACATACAAATAGTTTCTTTCTCCAACAGTAGGTAGCTTCAGTGACTGATTGAATTTAACTTACTAGTATAGAAAAATAAAATATTATTTGGCAAGCATGAAAAAATCCATTTATAAAATACAAAATAGTTTTAACAAATATATATTGTTATCCTCTCCCATTTCGGATTAGAATCCATTTCTAGAGTATAAATCATTCAATTTTTACTTGTTTTTAAGTACGGTCGTTGAAGGAAATTTAAAAGCTCCTGCTGCTTTCAACATTTGTTCCTACTTACTGTTTTCTCCCAAGATGGAAAACTAATCCGATTGGGTCAGTCCAGGACTCTGAAGAGAATGATTTGTCAAGGAAGTAGTACATAATAATTGGTACACAAGTGTGTTATTAAAAATAACCTATCAAATTATTCTTAATATGTTGAAAACAGTGGAGAAATCTATTTTTGACAATGATGGGCCAATATGCCCCCATTTCTCAGTACAATAATTGAAATATATATTTATTTAAAAATGTACATATTAGAATTAAAGCGGCATGAGAGATCTTTCAAAACAGTGCGGTGCTAAAAATATAGGCCCCAGGGAGGATATTAAAGCATGGAGAGGATAATAGAATCATGCAATCATGTTCAGTTGAACTAGTTGCCAAATATTAAGCTGTCTAGAAGAGACTAAGAAGTCATGCTAAAAGAAGACAAAAATTGAGGGGAGGTATTTTGTTCTTGTTTTCTATTTTTGTTTTTGTCAGTTTTACAGTATTGATGAACCAAAATCTGTTCAGAACATGACACAAAGAGATGAATATGTTGAACATAGAAATGTATTTCTTGGCTCCTTCTTCATTGGAAGGAGATATTATACACAGGTGGAAGTGCCATTGGGGAACATTCCTCAGTTGTCAGTTCATCTGGGATTGGCTCAGCTGCAGAAAACCACCTCTGGGTCCATGTAAAGACTGAACAAGGTTTTGCAATTTCAGTCTAATTGTGAAAGGACTCTGAGAGGACATGTCTGCTCCAGGGCTCCTTTTGGAATTGACTGAAGCAGATGGCCCCGAGTTTTCACTTCACCTAAATCATCCTTCTTCATTACACTCTGCAATTATTGAAATTCATGGTAATTCTTAATAAACATCTTATATACTAAACTCAGTCTGAGAGGATACATCCCAGAAAAGCTAAACTGTGCCAGCTGAGTTTTATAATAACTCCCACTGCTTGGCTTACAGTAAGGACTGGTGGTATGTGGAACACAGATAACTCTAGACACAAGGTGACAGGCCAGGACTTAACACTTTTCACCAGTGGTAAATATGGATGATTTACCAGTGGAAAGGAAGAAGCTAGCTGATGTAATATATCAGAAGTTTGAAATGTAGGAGAGGGAAAATAAGTCTAGGGAAATGGGAGAGGATGGCCATTGCTTAACTCTGTTAAATCTCTAGAAAAAGATAGCAGATGATCCTAGTGGTACACATGGAAATCAAACCCAACTGGGGAGTTCCCGTCGTGGCTTAGAGGAAACGAATCTGACTAGCATCCATGAGGATGCAGATTCAATCCCTGGCCTTGCTCAGTGGGTTAAAGATCCTGCATTACCACAAGCTTTGGTGTGGCAGACGCAGCTCAGATCCCGCATTGCTGTGGCAGTTGTCTATGTCAGCAGCTATAGCTCCAGTTCAACCCCTAGCCTGGGAACCTCTATATATGGTGGTTGCAACCCTAAAAAGACAAAAAAAAAAAAAGGAAAGAAAAAAACCAATTAGGCCTTCCAGAAAGCCTCTCTGAAAGCATATACTCTTAGTTTTTGCAATCACATTAAAGAAAGCTAAAGAATGGCTGCAATATTTCATTGTTTGAGTAGCAGATCTCAACTTTCAAAGGAGTTTCAACTA
>PVHT020000009.1:3130906-3163204 GCA_004024745.2 Catagonus wagneri
AACCTCTATATATGGTGGTTGCAACCCTAAAAAGACAAAAAAAAAAAAAGGAAAGAAAAAAACCAATTAGGCCTTCCAGAAAGCCTCTCTGAAAGCATATACTCTTAGTTTTTGCAATCACATTAAAGAAAGCTAAAGAATGGCTGCAATATTTCATTGTTTGAGTAGCAGATCTCAACTTTCAAAGGAGTTTCAACTACTAATGAATGATATTTGCAAGCGTTATAGATAACATTCTTCAAAACTCTTTCCAATAGCTTGTACATCTGACATGGATGTCTACAGACACCACTGCTCTTAAATTTTAGACTGGAAATCCAGTAAGGCAAGGGAAAAATGAGTAATAGAAATATTTGAGAATAAATAATATTTTAATATAAAAAGAAAAATATTTGAGTATACACCATTTTTTTTAATTTAGAAATTTAGTGTATACAAGGCTAAAATACAAAGTTCAGTGGTATTTCTTTATATCAGTGGCTAAAAGAAATTTAAATTGAAAAAATACTATTACAATGACATCAAGAACACAAACACACACAAGCAAAATCATAGTAATAAATCTTATGCAAGAATTTAAAAATCTTTGCTTTTATACTCAAAACCATAAAACATTATTGAGAGATATTGTGAGAATAAACAAATGTAAAAAAATGTCTTTTAAAATGATATCATTATAAATAAATACATCAAAGCCTTATAGTAAACTTAATAATTAAGTAAATGCAACAGCACTAATTTGAAAATTATACAATATTACTGAGAGAAAGATGTGCACATTAAATGCACATTTATCTACAATATCACACTTAACTACTAGAGAAACTCAGTGATTTAAAAATACTTATTTTTAATGAAACTATCGACTCTTAAGTGTCAGTTGTAACCTTTGTCAAAACTGACTAGCTGTTTCTAAAATTTATACGAAAATACCCAGGGCCAAAAATAGCCAAAAACATCTTGAGAAAAAAAAAACTTGCATTTGAATATGTACTTAATTATATTAACATCTTGCAAGACCTGTCAAAATCTAGAGTAATTGCCAAACAATGTGTAATTGGTGCAAGGATAGACCAATAGACCAGTGAAACTAAACAGTGTTTCAGAAAAGAAAATCTCAGTCATCATAATATAGTAGAAGGGATTGGTTACACAGAGAAAATAGAGGATGATAAAATGAGGTTGCCATAACTGAGTATACAAAATTTGGAACAAGGGTAAAATTAAGTTTAACACAAAAGAAAAGACCCTAGTTAGGGTGCTTCAGGGTAAAGGAGAATATGATAGATCTCTGAAAGATTGTACCTAATTTCTCCCATCAAGCTAAATGTGAAGAGGGAGGAAAATCAGACAGACTGGATTAGTTCATACTTCAATAAGGAACAAAGCACAAATCTCATTGTCCGTAAATAGAAAAGTCGTATTTGCCATTAATGTTCTACATCCGTTATTGTTTGGAGGCCTGGTGGGAGGTCTGCTCATTGTAAACACTTAAGAACCAAGCCTGACAGAACTACCATCATCTAGAATCTTCACTTCTGTGTACTGGAAGAGAGCCCTGGAAGGTCTCAAGCCACCAATAAAACATGTTGGCCCAGAAAAACACATGGCACTTCAAACTCTACCAGCCTGAATGGTTATATTAATCCTCCCTGGACTCAATCCTATCCTGTGCCTAGTTCAGCGCAGAACCACAAATATTTGACTAACAGTAGTTATGACCGTAAGGATACAGTTTATGGATTTATAGTAACTGCTTCAGAGAATGGAAGACCTGCACAGGGAAGAATAGTGTTAGGGCAGGAAACATCCACTACCTAACACAGATCTACAAGGACAAGCATCCTCATAAATGGGTTATCACTTCTTAGCAGCTGGGTGAAAGAATAGAGAAAGGATTCATGTAGAAGCATATAGAAGAAGGATTAGAGATTAATAAAAATTACGTCTATTTTTTTCTGGGGTCTTGCAAAGGCAAGATTATGATGACAGGAATTCATATTTTATATGGAGGCATTAGGAGTGTTAAATTATGTTTAGTAGAATATGAAAAAGAGTTAACATGGATTAGAACAAATAGAGAGTTCTAGGGATATTTGAGAATTTCTAAAACTTCCCAAATGGACCATAATCCATATAATAAGTTATTCTCCACATGCTGAGAAATATTGACCCAAGACGGAAGTTATGGTTAACTGAGAATTTGAATGGATTTTAATGTTAGGTTCTTCAAACCTAACAACAAAAAATTGCTCGAACACTATGCTTCCACTATAATTCCGCATTATTATAAAGTGAATCTTTGGCCTGAACCCTTTCATTAGTTCAATCATAGGATAGGGGTTCTACTAGATTCATTGCAGTTGTTGTTATTATTATTATTATTATTATTTTGCCAATTTCTCTTCCTGATACTGCAGCCTCAAGTTTTGATCGCTGCCTGGGGTTTTGAAACTGCTGGTAGATATTAGTTTTCTTTCCAGGAGAACTAAATGATCTTGCTAAATTTCAAACACATTTACATTTCCCAATACTAAGTCTGTTACTGGTTTGCCTCCTGTGTGCTTCTCACCTGAGTGTTCTGAGACTTGTCCCCATGGCATCAAATCATGCCCCTGGTTCTGAATAGATTCCTGAATTACTCAGATTTATATCTAACTTGCTATATTTGGTTTGCTACTTTCTACGGTCTGCCTCTCAAACTGTGTTTTTCCCTTCATTTCCTGTCAACTCAATCCCAGTTCTTTGTTACACCACACTGACTTCTTTTATCAGGCTCAAATGCTTTTCACATAAAGCCTTTCAAAGAGACGCTTTTGTTTTAACATTTATATGTTTAAAATAAAATATTTTATACCTATACAGTAAATTCCCAGCTATAAATGAGAGATATCCTTGGTATAGCTTCATGATTATAGGAAAGAAAAAGTTTATGTAAGAATAATTGGCCAACAGGAATTGATGTAAAGCAGATAAGGAACAGATACATACATCGCACATATTTTTGCCTTAAGTACTGCTTTTATTTTTCTTTAAAATAACACTTTCAATTTTTTTTCCAGAATGCTTTATCCTAAGTTAATATGTCAAATAAAAAAATATGGCAGTTATTTTTGTTTGATTGTTTTATACTTTATTTTTTATCATTTTTTAGGCTTCTGTGTGTGTGTGTGTGTGTGTGTGTGTGTAAAAAATAGTATTAACACACCACTAATCAATCATTAAAATATTTTATTATAATAATGAATTGGGAAATAATAAGAGAATATAAATAAATTACTTTGTGTATGTAATTTGATATTTCAAAAACACTTTATTTCACAAACTATTGTGATACTGTTAAAGATGATCATGCTTAAGAATTAGGCAGGCACTACCATGTATATATAAAATACATATATATACTAATGTATGTAAAGTATATATTTTACGGATATAAATTATTTTTGTCCATTAGTTATGAAAACTATAGTTCTTGATTTTTTTTAATTTGAGAAATTGCATTTCAAATGTCATAAACACAAAAATGTAACATTCATGTCATCTAATTTTTATTTCTAAGTCATATAATTCATACAGAGTACTGTTTGGAGGCATTATAATGGAAGTTACTATTCATGAGATTATCAAATATTTGGTATACCAAAATCACTGATAATTTCTAAAATAGAGCTAAGTACAGGAAAGTACTTAAAATTATATAAACTTACTTATAGTGTTCTAAATCATCACTGTTCTTTAACTATGTATAATAAGAAAGATTTCTAAATAAATTGTTGACATTAAGTGTATTATTATTATATATTTTGGTATCACCAAACCCAGAAAAGCCCTTTGTTAATAGTTTATTTCAAATCACAACACAGTGAATATGCATCTAGAGAAAAAGTCCTGTCTCCATGTTGAATGGAATGGTGTGATTTCTGGGTATACCTAAATATATTCTGCTACTTGTTATTTAAAAACAACCTTCTTACTGCTTATAGATTGGATTTCTGTGTCATATAATTCTATTATGAAAATGCCTGCCTATTCTCAGGAGATAAAAGCATAAGTGTGAATCCATGTGTACAAATTTATTGTTATCTTTTGAAAAATATTGATACTAATGGATTTGCTTAAGAAAATGATATTAAGAGGAAGAACACAAGAAAACTACTTATCCTTATCTATGAATTTATAGTTTTAAAATTTTAATAGATATAGGAATTGAAAGTTTCGCACTCGGAGTTCCTGTTGTGGCTCAGTGGTTGACGAACCAACTAGAATCCATGAGTATGCAGGTTCGATTCCTGGCCTTGCTCAGTGGGTTAAGGATCCTACATTGCCGTGAACTATGGTGTAGGTCCCATACTCGACTTGGATCCCACATTGCTGTGTGGTGTAGGCAAGCAGCTATAGCTCCAATTTGACCCGTAGCCTGGGAACTTCCATATGCTGTGGGTGGGGCCCTAAAAAAAGAAAGTTACCCACCTGACTGATAATTATTTTTTTGGGTTGAAGGAGTAGGTTAGGGGTAGTTAAAGGAGATTTTTTTTTTAAATTTTATTATTTGTATTTACACAATGTGAATAAATTGTGGATAGTTACCTAAACATAGGCGTTCCCATTGTGGCGCAGTGGAAATGAATCCAACTAGGAACCATGTGGTTGCAGGTTTGATCCATGGCCTTGCTCAGTGTGTTAAGGATCCAGCATTGCTGTGAGCTGTGGTGTAAGTCGCAAATGCTGCTCGGATCCTGCATCGCTGTGGCTGTGTTGCAGACCGGGCGCTGTAGCTCTGATTTGACCCCTAGCCTGGGAATGTTTATATGCCACAGGTATGGCTCTAAAAAGCAAATAAATAAATAAATAATAGTTACTTAAACATATCTTTTAACCTTTTTGGAGTATTTTTATTCCAAATGTTTTAGGGACATAAAATACAATTTCAAAATTTCTCTAGTAAATAACATTATAGGTAACTTCTTGAAAAAGTAATTATTTATGAGTTATTTAGGGTGATATTTACCACAAAATAAATTTTCTCACATAATCTTTTTCAGAAAATGTTTTTAATGATAATTTAAAAAATACTGTGATAGACTGACTTTGAAAACCAGCTTATGGTTACCAAAGGGGAAAGGTAGAGAGGAGGACTAAATTAGGAGTTTAGGATTAACATACACACACTACTATATATAAAACAGATAACTGGCAGTGAACTCCCATATAGCACAAGAAACTCTGCTACTTAATATTCTGTAATGATCTATATGGGAAAAGAATCTGAAAAGGAATAGGTATATGTATGTGTATATGAATAACCGAATCACTTTGCTGTACACCTTAAGACTGTAAATCAGTTATACTGCAATATTAAATTTAAATTGGAGTTCCCATTGTGGCTCAGTGGTTATCGAATCCGATTAGGAACCATGAAGTTGTGGGTGTGATTCCCTGGCCTCGCTCAGTGGGTTAAGGATCTGGCATTGCCATGAGCTGTGGTGTAGGTCGCAGATGTGGCTCAAATCCCGTGTTGCTGTGGCTGTGGTGCAGGCCAGCGGCTACAGCTCTAATTACACCCCTAGCCTGGGAACCTCCATGTGCCACAGGTGCAGCCCTAGAAAAAACAGAAAAAAATAAAAAAATTAATTACATTTAAAAATTTTAAAAGAATTGTATAGAAGGCAATCAATATCACTAGAAACCCTAGAGTACTGCTTTGTCGATTATTCCTCCATCTGATCCTGTTGTAAAGAATGCTTTCTTCCATGATCCTGCATGAAGATAACTTCAGTATTCCCCTAATGGAATGACCTCTTTAATCTCACTTTTCCTTGACTATAGAGTACATAAGGAAAACTTGAGCATGTAGAAAGTTCAATTTATGTTATAGGGCTTTGTAGATCAACACCTGTGGTGTATAGTTCAGTATTACTGAATTCTCTCTCTCTACCAAGAAATATTTTTGACTTTTTATTGCTTCACAATGTGTGAGCCTTTTGATCAATTATTATTATAGTTTTTGTTCACTTTAATTTATTAAATTAGCTTTATTTTAATTCCAAATATTATACTATATACTCTACAAAATAAATAGAAAAACTTGTCAAAGAATCTCAAACTACATCTGCACACAATTTCTTAGCATAAAGCTTACTGTGCTTTTCTTGCATAATGATGTGGCTGTTGAAGTATATACAAACAAATGAAAATAATTGGTACATTACAATGTACTTACCAGTATGTTTGCTGTAGGGACCTTGAAAAAGTTGATAAATGTTCTAAGCTATATTTTCAAAAAATGTGTCTGAATATATTGAACAAGTTAGTTGAATTTAGAATCTCACATTAAAAATAGACACCAGTAATGGACATGGAGAACAGACTTGTAGTTGCCAAGGGGGAGGAGGAGGGAGTGGGATGGATTGGGAATTGGTGGTTAATAGATGCAAACTATTGCCTCTGGAATGGATAAGCAAAGAGATCCTGCAGTATAGCAATGGGAACTCTGTCTACTGACTTATGATGGAGCATCATAATGTGAGAAAAAAGGATGTATACATGTATGTGTAACTGGGTCACCTTGTTGTACAGTAGAAAATCGGGGGAACACTGTAAACCAGCTATAATGGAAAAAACAAAAATCATTATTAAAATATCATAAGAAAAAATAGTCTTTGAACACGCCCCCCAAAAATAGACACCAAACTGTACCTTGCTCAATTTTTCTTACCCTATCAAAATGTTAGTTTCTAAAACACAGAAATAATTTTAAATAACCCTAATACCTAGAAATCCGCTTAAACTATCCACAACAAAATTGATAATAATGGAAATGAGGGAACCATTGTTTGCAACTTGAGGAAACTATATAACATTGAACGTTTGGGTACTTTTAGGAGTAGCAAGTTTTTGTGTAATATTTAGTTCTCATATTTGAGATGTCTAATGCTTTTAGTAGTGTTGATAAATGTATTGATAACCAGGAAGCATTTACAGTTCTATAAAGTAAATTCAATATGCAAAAGACCTATGAGAAACATTTTAAAAATTGGAGGAGAAAGAGAGAAGGTAAGAACTACTGTTCAAATCAAATTTATCTTCTGCTATACTGAAGTATATTTCTTTTGCATAAATCTATCAGATATAATATCAGTTAAGGTGTTCTTAATGACATCTGCCACTCCTCCGTCTGAATTTCAGAGATACTCAAAAAGTGTCCTTTAGTTCCCCTATGTTTTTTCTTTATCAGATGATTATTTCCAGAAATCTCATGAATAAAAAGGTGTGTATCTTTGACATGTGTGAAATGAAAATAATCTTTTTAAAATATGACATCAATCCTTTCTATCACATTAAGAAATCAATATTCGATATGACTACAGACCCTGGGAGGAAGAATATACTACTCCCAAGAGGACAGTCTGGCTTACTTGTTCACTAATGTGTCCCAGTAGCTACAAGACTGCATGACATGTAATATGTTCTGTCTCTCTTTCTGTGTGTGTGTGTGTGTGTGTGTGTGTGTGTGTGTGATCTTTTTAGGGCAGTACCCGAAGCATAGAGGTTCCCAGGCTAGGGGTCCAATCGGACTGTAGCTGCTGGCCTATGTCACAGACAAAGCAACACCAGATTTGAGCCATGTCAGTGACCCACACCACAGCTCACAGCAAAGCCAGATCCTTAACCCACTGGGCGAGGCCAGGAATTGAACTCCACACGTATTATGTTAACATATTATATATACAGTTATGCATCATATATATACATATATATATTTTTTTTTTTGCACACCTGTGGCATGTGCAAGTTCCAGGAATCAAACCTGAGCTGCACTTGTGTGTGACCTGTGCCACAGCTGGAGCAACACTGGATCCTTAACCTTCTGCTCCAAAAGGGAACTTCTATTTAATTTTTTTAAATTATTATTGTTAGTATAGTATGTTTTTTATCATTTGCTTTCAGTCTATATGTTTCTTTATATGTAAAGTGGAGTTCTCAATTGGTTCTTAGTATCAACTGTCTATATCATTATTTCTTAAGTTGTGGCTGATCAGTGAAATGCATGGGATTTTGCCAGTACCAGTTTGAAATGCGAATTCATGTATTAATAAAGGGAAACATCTATAGAATATTGGCAATGAGGACCAATTACCTGCCTTTTAAATAAGAAATCCAAATGACATGATACACAATAAAATTTTACAATCACATATGTAGAGAAAGATTATTTACATATTTACAAATTTACATAAATTATAGACATATGAAATTTTAAAATATATTAATACTTTCTTAACCAGAATTTTCAATAGGATATACAGTTACTTAAAGAATAAACATGCAGGATACCTTCGGTATGTGATAGTTCCAGTTCCAAAATATTTTGACAGAAATTCTCAGATTTAAATTATAGTTTATTTTAGATATCAGTGATCTCAGAATTTGTTTTACCTGTACTTTCACTTGTGGATAAAAAACATTCACAGACAATGTTTCTTTCTCCTTTTAAATTTTCTAAATCTTAATGTGTTAAGTCTCTCTGCTCTGTTTTGTTTTGTTTTGCTTTTTTTTTTTTTTTTTTTTGCTTTTTAGGTCCACACCTGCAGCATTTGGAAAGTCCCAGGTTATGGGTTGAATTGGAGCTGCAGCTGCTGGCCTGTGACCTGCACCACAGTTCAGGGCAACACTGGATCCTTAACTCACTGAACAAGGCCAGGGATCTACACACATGCTCATGGATACTAGTCAGGTTTCTGACCACTGA
Source organism: Catagonus wagneri (assembly GCA_004024745.2). Lineage (NCBI taxonomy): Eukaryota > Metazoa > Chordata > Mammalia > Artiodactyla > Tayassuidae > Catagonus > Catagonus wagneri. Next base: position 3,139,659 of record PVHT020000009.1, read on the forward strand.
ACCACAACAGGAACTCCTCTTCTTGAATTTTAGTAAATTTTGATCCAGGTCTAGGGTAATATTCTTTGCTCACACTATGAAAGACTTGTATATGCCTATAATAATTTCTAAATATACATGGAAATTCGATACTCTCATGGTATGTGTTGCTACATGTATCAATGTTGTGATTTATCACATATTTTCCATTATATAACTTACATTTTCCTCCAATTAAGTTTATTCCACCAGAGTGCAAATTCTAATTTTGTTCTTAATTTTTAGCACATAAGCTAGATACTAATTGTGTGTGTATGTGTGTATGTGTGTGTGTGTATTTAATGCCTCTCTAATAATAGTACCATAAATGGCTTACTATTTCCTTGTGTATATTAGATATCTTGTCAGCATTTCTCTATTTGTTGATTGAGTCCCTTTTCAAGCTTCTGTCTTGAACCATATGGTATCTAAATCTCTATCCAGAGCCCCTTTTTGACATCTACTTCACAATATGTTGACCTCTCAGACTAGTGCTAGTGTAGAAGTAGGATAGTCATCTTAACAGCTGAAAGGTCACACTCTAAATACATTATGTCAAGGAACAACTGTCTTAAATTCTCACTACTGCTGCTACTTTACCGACTCTTTAAGAGCAGGCTGTCAGCCAGACATGGCTCATGTGTGATGAAACTTTATGGATATGTGTCAGATGTTTGAAAATCTGGCATCCATTTAAAATTTTGCAATATTGTGAAAGTCTGTCCTTACCTGCCTCTGACATATTTAATGAACCTGTCAAGTATCATGTATTAATTTTTTTATAACTTGTGCAGAATTGACAGGTGCCAGAGGCAATGGTAGCACATATAAAATGTATTATTTACAAAAATATTAATTATTTATATAATCATAGAGCCAATGTTTATTTTTATATGGTACTTACAATACAATGAGATTTTTAGTTGAGTATGAAATTGAAAATATTCTCAATTTCAGTAAAAAAATTTAGTATTGAAGGAAATTATATGCGTTCTTCATGTATAATACATATTAGTATATCTCTATTAGTAGGAAAAAATAACAACTACCAAACTAATGACAAATCAAAGTCAAAAAAACAAACACCTCAGAATTTCAATTATCTTATGTTGGTAGCATTTCTCAAATATGTAGCAGAAAGATGCGTTGATGAGCCAAAATCCTGATATCAATATATACCTAATTTTCTATTTTTTTCTTTATTTTTTTTCTATTTTCTTTGTTCTTTCCTGTATTCTGTTTTGTAATTTTGTTTTAAATTAAATTTCTATAAACTTTCCAGACAGTGAACCAGAGCAGTACACAAAATTCTAAAATACTTATTATGCCATATAACCAAAGCTTTACTACTGATGACCTCAAATTCAATAGCATAAAATGTAGACACTACAAGTATAACTTTTTTTGTCATTTTGGGTCTGCACCCATCGCATATCGAGGTTCCCAGGCGAGGGGTCGAATTGGAGCTCTAGCTTCCAGTCTACACCACAGCCACAGCAATTCAGGATCCAAGCTGTGTCTGCAACCTACACCACACTTCACAAGCCACTGAGCAAGGCCATGGATTGAACCTGCGTCCTCATGGATACTTGCCGGGTTCATTACCACTGGGCCACAATAGGGACTCCCAGTCTAACTTATTCTTAAATATGTTATTTAAAGACATATATTTGTGGGGGGAAAGGACCCTACATGAAGAACAGTGACCACAATTTTATATTTTATTTGTTGGTTTGTTTTTGAGAGGCACAAACTTGGCTCTTGAAGCCTGTGTTGAAGCAGTGGAGCAGATAATCACATTCTTACTCTTTCAAAGAAGTGGGCTTACTCTTTGTCCAATATCTAAAGAATATTAGCAAGCAATTATTTTTACCTTTCATGTATATAAATCGTACAGTTAGTAAAGAATCTTTTCAAATTTGGGGAAGAAGTCACAAGTGGAATGTAATTTTTGCTAAATAACTTGTCTGGAACATGTATTATTTATTGGCCATTCTTGATTGGTTTTCCCAATTGAGAAATTATGTGATTCAAGCCTCTCTGTGTTTCTCTGATTCTGTGTCTGTCTCCCTCTTTTTATATTTTTGTAGGTATTTTATATTTTTTCTTCTCTTTTTTTTTTTTCCATCGTGGAGTTCAGTTGTTTGCTCCAGGATCCAGTGCATGATTGAGCATTAAATTTAATTGCCATGTCTCGGTCTTCCTTATTCAGAGAGAGTTATGCACTACAATTTGTGTTTCATATGATTGGCTATTTTTGAAAAGATTCAGGACTTCCCCTATGGCTCAAGGGTTAAGGTTCTGGCATTGTCATTGCTGAGGCTCTGTTTATAGCTGTGGCGTGGGTTTGATCCCTGGCCCTGGAACTTCTACATGCCTCAGTTGGGCAAAAAAAGAAAACAGAACAAAACAGAAATGTTTTATTAAATAGTAATTTTAATATTTGGTTTCTATCAATTTTTCAATAGTATCTTTTATCTAATTTTTTACATTTTCTTTTTCATCGTCTGTTTTACTTGTTACAATTATTTGTATTCATTTAATTTTTGTATCTTTTACTTTAGTCTGGGATTTTATTGATGAATTATAATTATTTTTATAGTTTTCTCACTTCTATTTATAAATCTTCCTATTCTTCAGTCATCTCACACTAACTGCTGCTTTTTTCATATTTCCTTCTTTTCTTAACTTCTTTTTAGTTATAAAATATTGGTTAGAGATTCAGGTGTTTTGTAGGTTTCTCTGTTCATTCTTTATTACTGTTAGGTATTTCTTTGGTTTCTTAATTTTTCCCAGCACTAATTGTTCACTTATTTGACAATACTTGCTGCTGTGCAAGTTTACATCACGTGATTTTCATGTAGGAGGAGAAATCAGAATAAATTTTCCCATTTAATGATCTCAGAGCTCACTCTTCTGTTTTTTCCTGTGAAATTATTTAAAAATCTGGCATTGTATCCTCTTAGATCAACTATCTCTGCTTCCTCTCACACTTTTAGCTACACATTTCTATCTCTCCAATTTTTCCATTCTTGCATAATTCGGATTCTGCTTTCAGCAGTTTCTACTCAGTACAGGAGGCTTTGTCAGGGTTTAAGTAGATTTTGCTAATTTCACAGGTTCACAAGTCCCAGACTACTTCATCCCTCTGCAACCCCCAATACTCCCCTTACACTCATCTTAGGGCTTATAAAACCCTCATGATTTTATCTCCACACCTCCAATGGGCCCACCATCTTTTCCTGTCACAGCATTTGACAACTCTTTGATTTCGGTGTTATCCATATAGTTATTCATATCAAATCGGTCTTGGACCTATTGGAGGCTTACAACTCTTCTTTCATGTTTGGAAAGTTGGTCAGGCTACTTTTTCACCTAGGTGTTATGAATGGGTTTTTGACTTTGCTGTCCTGGTTGTCCAGTCTCAATTTATGTGAATTTGGAGAGAAAGGAAAAATATATTGTCAATAACTTCTCTAAATCTCCTGTGCTGTTTTAAACCAACTCCTGACTGGTTTTATTCCTCCAGACCACTGAATATATTTCTGTCAGAATAACCAATGACATGCCTGTACTACTTACTATGACTAAAATTTATACAATTCACCCTTTAAACACTCTTATTATGTGTCTATTATATGCATATTTTATACATCCCAAGGAATGAAAAAAATATTTAGCAATGTATTCTCCATATATATTTTTTTAATATTTCCTAGATTATTCTAAATGGCCATTTTGGGGAACCAGTGCTTCAGAGCCATTTTCTCCGGTGATAAGGCCATCCATTGTTTAAACAAACAACAAAACATAAATAAACAACAAACAAAAAACTCTGTCAAATTATTCAGGTATTTAGCTGAGGTAAATATTCAGATTTCTGTTCCATTTCCCTATGATGCGCTTTATCTCAGAAAAAGGAATATGGGTGGACAAACAGAAATTCAGTAAGAAAGAAAGTTGAATGAAAGGCTTAGATTCCTTTTTTTTTGTCTTTTTTTTTGCCTTTGTCTAGAGCTGCGCCCACAGCATATGGAGGTTCCCAGGCTAGGGGTCTAACAGGAGCAGTAGCCGCCGGCCTTCGCCACAGCCACAGCAACGCGGGATCCGAGCCGCGTCTGCAACCTTCACCACAGCTCACGGCAACGCCGGATCCTTAACCCACTGAGCAAGGCCAGAGATCGAACCCGCAGCCTCATCGTTCCTAGTTGGATTTGTTAACCACTGAGCCACGACGGGAACTCCAAGGCTTAGATTCTTTATTAAGACATACTTACCTACATTTAATTAATTCCTTTCAATATCTTTTTTTTTTTTATTATCAGACATGTATTAACTAAGTGTTGGGCTTGATTCCTTTGCAGTGCAATCTTTATTTCATAGCATAACCCTGGATATTAACATGATTTTGTCCCCCTTCCTCAGCCTGCTACAGATTATAATGGTAATGTTTGTCCTAAACATAGTATGCTGTGGTTTAAAGTAATGGATTTTTTACTTTATCAGGAAATTCTGAGCCCATGTATTTAAACATACACTACTAAAAGTGCCACATAGTTACCTAGTTAATTTTGTAGTATTAGGTATCGTTGCAAGAAAAAATATCTGATTTTTCTGTGGCTATATTGTTTTTGATTTTTAGATCTGTTGATATCTCAAATCCATTTAATATTCTTCCATCGTTTGACCACTATGTAATTTATACTGAAATTTCTTTTTAGTTTACAGGCCAAACTTCTTTCTATGTTACTGCCTCATACAGAAAGTTGGACTTTGACTTATTTGTTTTGCAATGGGTAAATCAGTGTACATAGAGCCATGAAACGTGTCATCTATTGACCATAGAGTGTCGCTGAAGGACATAGCTATTTTACCAGCAAATATATAGAAAAATGATAGCATGAATTTTAGTGATATTTTTAATCTGTTATTAGAAGAAAAACACATATTATTGAATTTTTTACTCTTCCTTAACTAATAATACAATTTAAAAGGACATAAGCACTTTGTATATAATTATAGTCCCTTTAAAAACTAAGTGTGTATATCTGTAGATGAAAATAGTTTGACTATTTTTAATATATGCTTTTATTTAGTCTTTGTTACTCTGCATTGAGAATTGTATAATTGTGGGAACATCTGTATTTGGAGAATTTATTATTTTTCCACAAGTCAACAATATTCAAAACAAAAATATTTTGCATTTTGTATATTCAACTAAACAAGCTATCATACTGTGCTTCCTTGACACTCATCACAAAATGAAACCATTTTGTTTCCTTAAAATCAAACAATTGTTGTAATTGCAGACTAGTTTATGACTATCTTCATCAAAACTAAGTATATTAATTGCTGAGCACATAAGCAACTTTTCACAAAGTGATTACATTGTTTAAAATATAATGAGCAAAAATGGCATTTCAACAGATAATAACCTTATTTTGTCCCCTCAAAACAAAAATAATGCTTTCAGATTCTCATTATAGATAGAAAACTGTCTGTACAAAAGAAGTAGAGATCCTTTCTTTCTTTAGATGCATACTTCATCATTTTAGTTCCATAAACTTCCGAGTTCACTTTAAAGACTGTTAGTATTAGCATACATTTTGGAACTTAAACTTTATAATTGCATGCTTATTATGTATACATTCAAAAAATTGTTCAGTATTCAAACCTGGCCTTACATCTCTTTTTTTTTAAACTATAAGACTAACTACATGAACTGTTATAAATTACCAACTCCTGTCATGTGTAAATATATTTATAGAGCACAGCACTTCTGTAATTGTATTTTAGATAAGAAAAAAAATACTGAACTAAAATAAATTTGAGATCTAAACTTGGAATAGAGACCAGCTATAAAACAATGTGATGTTTGTTCCACCAGACCACACTGCTTTCAACATCTCTGCCAGTGAAGGTTATTAGTAGAATGGCAGGTATAACAACAACTACAGCAACTACACTCACTTATTCATTCCTGCTTCATGTTAGGGACCTTACCTCAGCAACTTGCATATCAATACTACAACCGTAAAAATGAAAACAATTTCAACATGGCAAAAGTTAAATAAACCTGCCCAAGGCACTTTTAAAATAAAACAGCATTGAATTCTACTACACACAGAGTTCAAATTAATTCTCCATATAGTAAATTTAATTATGTAGAATGCTATAGGGGGTATGAGAAATCTTGGTTAATTATTATATTTTCTAGAGAGTATGGGGATTAACTATGTGAAAAGCCTTAAAGTATGATAAAAATTAGCTCAGTGCTAAACATATTATTATTCCTTCAAAGAGTCAGAAAGTACACTGGAGTCCTGTAGTTCCTCAGAGTTATTATGATGAACATGAATTATCACTATTCAGCATGTATGGGGTTTGAGCAGACTAAGAATTGGGGGAGATAGAATTCTAAATGAACTAACTTACTGATGATAGTTGAGTATTAGTCACTAGGCCTCTAGGGTACTATTTAACGCATTTCTCTTGTAATGTTAAAGAAGACCTCAGCAACCCATTAAAACAGTTTAATTTTCTAAGTATCAAAATTATTGCCAAGGTAAAGTTGAAAACTGAAAAAAATATGTTATTACTATTACATCCACATGCATTTGGTCAGGATAACCTGTGTACCGATGATTTATTATTCAAATAAACCCTCAAAAAATTATACACTGAAAAATATGTCCATACATCTCAGACTATCAAACCCTGTAACAGGGTATATCTATAACTCAGTCTATGTCTGTCTCTATATCAGTCTCAATATAGGTCAACCTATAGATGAATATAAATATAGATTATCTATATTCTGTCTATAGTCACACATATAAATATATACAGATAACTATAGATATAATTTCCTTTGTGGATATAGTTGTCATTTGGAATATCATCATTCCTATTAAGTGATAAGCTGCATTTTGTCGAGACAGTATGTAAAATGACTATAAAAGCTAACCGTTTTAATCTGTTGGATATATATATATAAAGATTTTTTTGTTATATAAAGATATCATTTATATTATATTAATAAAGTCTATTTTTCCATTTGCTGGTTAAAGCATCAATTTCTAATACATTTAAAATAAATCCAAATATGAAATGAGACAAGATAATAGTGACTGAAAATTTTCACAATTTTCCATGTGTACTTCATATGCATTAAACTAATTTAAAATTTATAACAACCTTTCAAGTAGGCAAAATAACTCCCAACCTATTTTCCTAATGAAGGCAATCAAGATACAAAGTTTCAGTAACTCACCTGCTCTCCTACCGGAACGTCTTTCAGATGAATTGAGGGGAAAAACATTGTAAATAAAAACAATCGCACATTAATGGAAGACAGAAAATTGTGGAAAGGGAAACTAATAAAAAAGTAAATTTAATAAAAATTAAAATCTTTTGTTTGTTGGGGTCACATTCACTTCACTCCTCCACTCTCATTGAATCACAGGCAGCACATTTTCTTTCACCCAATCAGGATGCCCTTTCTTGCCCACCTGGCTCTCTAAGGCTTCTTTTTGTCATCTTAATTTTATTTATTTTTTTACCTTTTATTTATTATTAGTATTATTATTTTTTTTGCTTCTTAGGGCCACACCTGTGGGTGTATGGATGTTCCTAGGCTAGGGGTCAAATTAGAGCTGCATCTGCCAGCCTAAACTAGAGCATCAGCAACCTACACTAACAGCTCAGGACAATGCTGGTTCCTTAACCCACTGAGCAAGGCCAGGGATCCAACTTGCATCCTCATGGATCCTTGTTGGGTTATTTTCCGCTGAGCCAAAATGGAAATTCCTTATTTTTATTTTTTATTATAATTGATTTACAATATTCTTTCAATTTCTGCTGTACAGCAGTGATCTGGTTTTATATATATATATAGGTACACACACACACATATATATATATAAATGATATCTTTATATAGCAAAAAATCTTTATATTATATCCAGCAGACTAACACACACACATATACACGCATACGTACACATTCTTTTTCTCATATTATTTTCTGTCATATTCTATCACAAGTGAAAAAAACACATGCTGCCACATGTTCATTGCAGCACTATTCACAATAGCCAAGACATGGAAACAACATAAATGTCCATCGACAGACAATTGGATTAAGAAGATGTGGTACATATATACACAATGGAATACTACTCAACTATAAAAAAGAACAAAATAATTCCATTTGCAGCAACATGGATGGAACTAGAGACTCATACTAAGTGAAGTCAGAAAGAGAAAGACAAATACCGTATGATTTTACTTATATCTGGAATCTAATATATGGCACAAGTGAACCTTTCCATGGAAAATAAAATCATGGACCTGGAGAACAGACTTGTGGTCACCTGGCGGAGGAGGGAATGGGAGGGACTAGGAATTTGGGGTTATTAGATGCAAACTATAGTCTTTGGAATGTATAAGCAATGGGATCCTGCTGTATAGCACTGGGAACTATGTCTAGTCACTTGTGATGGAGAGTGATAATGTGAGAAGAAAGTATGTATACATTTATTTGGGACTGGGTCACCTTGCTGTGCAGCAGAAAATTGACAGAACACTGTAAATCAGCTATAATGGAAAAAATAAAAATCATTATAAAAGAAGTGGACATAGTTCTCTGTGCTATACAGTAGGATCTCATTGCTTATCCATTCTTAATTCTGTAATAGATTGCATCCACTAACTCCAAACTCCCAGTCCATCCCACTCCCACCCCCTCCACTTTTGCAACCACAAGTCTCTTCTCTGTGTCCATGAGTCTGTTTCTGTTTTGTAGAAACAGAAAAATGTTTATGCCATTTTTTAGATTCCACGATAAGTGATGTCAAATAGTAATTGCCTTTCTCTTTCTGACTTACTTCACTTAGTATGAGAATCTCTAGCTTCATCCACATTACTGCAAATGGCATTATTTTGCTCTTTCTATGGTTGAGTATTCCATTGTGTGTATGTACCACATCTACTTAATCCATTCATCTGCCAGTGGATATTTAGGTCGTTTCCATGTCCTGGCTATTGTATGAACATAGGTGAGCATGTATCCTTTTGAATCAAAGTTTAGTCCAGATATATGCCCAGGAGTGGGATTGCTGAATCATACAATAGCTCTATAACTAGTTTTCTGAGGAACCTCCATATTATTTTCCATAATAGTTGTACCAATTTACATACCCACCACTTTTTGCTAGCTCTGTAATGTTCCTATACTATTACAGCAAAACTTGCTATCGAGACTAGAACCTGAGCCTGAAGGTTTCTGGATAATTTATTCCTTTGGTGTTCATTTCAAAAGGGAAAAAATTACCCTTGTTAGGGAGCTGATGGGGAGAAATATATACTGGAATCACCCAGATAAACACTGTGATATATCATCTGGTCATATTAAGCACACTAATTTTCCCTTCTCTATTATTTGCCATAATGCTTACAATTCTCTTCATTTTTATCTCCATCTTTTTTTTCTACCTTGCAAAAACTTCACAAATGCAATTTTCCCTAGTGTCAATTCTACTCTTTAATATTCTAAAAGCTATTTAAGTCCTCCTTTTACGACTACATTTTATTTTAAATATTTTTTTATGTCACTCATCTCCCTTTCCACTTGATCTTCTTAATAGCTTACCCATTTGTCTCCTTTGATTTTTAGCTCCCGTTTTATACATAAACCTTCTGATCTGTTGATATTACTAAAAATAATGGCTACTGTTTATTTAGAAATGACCATTTGTCAGACATTGTGCTGAACAAGGGCACATTTAATCTGCACAACCATGTGATATACATGTTTATTTCAAAGATGGTGCCAGTAGATTAAGTAAATTGTCTAAGGTCACATGCTGAAATTGCAGTGCTGATTCAACCTTGGCTGTCTGAGTCTGTGATTTTAACCACTGTGGACAGATACAGTGATTACTTTAAAGTGCATTGCTTCTTATACTAATTTACTTCCAAATGTCTGCATCCCTGTGATAAATCCTTTTTCCACATTTGTTTGCCAGATTTTGTTGATCTTATTTTGTGTTTAACTATTAATAAAGATATGTTTTATCAAAAACTATTTATGTTTCTCTTTATCCTATAACCCATCCTTGCTTGTCTTTTAAAATCCTCTGTAGGAGTTTCCATCGTGGCTCAGGGGAAACGAATCTGACTAGAAACCATGAGGTGACGGGTTTGATCCCTGGCCTCGCTCATTGGTTTAAGGATCCAGCGTTGCCGTGAGCTATGGTGTAGGTTGCAGACATGGCTCGGATCCTGTGTTGCTGTGGCTCTGGTGTAGGCCGGCAGTTCTAGCTGCTGTTATACCCCTTGCCTGGGAACCTCCACATGCCATGGGTGCGGCCCTAAAATGACAAAAGACAAAATAAATAAATAAACAAATAAATAAATAAAATATAATCCTCTGTATATAGGATTCAATGTACTGCTGAACTATGATGGATGTTGTCTTGCATTTATTGATGAGTTCACCTTAAAGCTGCGAAATTAAACTTGCCATTATGCATTGTTACTAGAAATATTTTTGTTTCAGTCTGAACAAATACATCCAGGGAGCAATGAAGCTCTACTATATGTAAAAATAAAAGTAATATATATATATATTTTAGTGGATATATGGATATTTCAGTATATAAAATAACTTATGAACAATGTTTATTAAAAAGCAGTTTCTAATATATATATATGATGGCTCCACCCTTAATATATGCCACACTGTATTCTGCACATATTTCTACATAGTTACTGAGTTAATGCTCTCAGTGTTATATTCTTTAAGAAAATTTTATTTCTTATTATCTAAAGAGATTCAAGACTATTACAGAATTTGATACTTGTTAAACTTCAGTAAGTATCAGTTGAATTGATGTTGCTTTTAAAGCAAACATCTTGAATTTAATTAAAAAACTTTTCGACTTATTGCCCTTCATTATTTTAGGTCAATCAGTGATTCTTAGCTGTATTTTTATTTTTGAAAGAAACTACACTTTTATTTGAAAAACAGCATGCACATTTAATTTTGCAGGATGTATTTGTACATTTTTTAAAGGATAAAGATACAAAAGACTGATTTTAAGTGATTTTATCTTTCTATGGAATATGTGAGTTTATTTTCAAAAATTTATTACGGACAGTTTTACTTTGATGAGCATTAACCAGATGTATTTAAAGAGAAAATACACAAAATAAGCCTAATTGTCTCTATTAACAACTAGAAATTAATCCAACTTTATTATTATCAACAATAGTTATTGAACATATGTACTGTGCCTGGGACTGTTGAGATACCAGAGACCCAGACTGAAGTGGGAATAGGGCAGAGATAGTAAACATTTTCACATTAACCTAGAATTATGTATACATAGGTCATGGGCTTTTTTTTTTCAGTTTTTTTTGTTAAAATACATACAAAATAAAATTTACTATCTTTGGAATTCTCTTGTGGTGCAACAGGTTAAGTATCCAGCTTTGTCACTGAAGCAGCTTGGGTCACTGCTATAATGTGGATTTGATCCCTGACCCAGGAATTTCCACAGGGCCAAAAAAAAAAAAAGATTATTATGTTTAACTATTTTAACTGTTATACATGGCCAAAAAAAAAAGATTATTATGTTTAACTATTTTAACTGTTATTACCATTCAGTGTTAAGTACATTCATATTGTTGTGCAACTATCACCACCATCTGTCTCCAGAACTTTCCATCTTGCAAAACTGAAACTCTGTATCAATCAATCAATATTCCCTATTACTTCATTCCCCTGCCCTTGGCAATCACCATTCTATTTTGTCTCTATAATTTTGAAACACTCTGAAGCCCTCATAGATATGTAATCTACGGTATATGTCTTTTTGTGACTCAAATCACTTAGTATGATGTTCTCAAGGTTCATCCATGTTGTAGTACATACACATCCAAACTGTCTTCATCTTAAGGGTGAATAATCCATTGCATATATTTACCACATTTTGCTTATCTTCATCTACTGATTCACACTCGGGTTGCTTCCATACTTTAGTTATTATGAATAATGCTGCTATGACTGCAGTGTAAAAGTATATTTTCCAGATCATGGCTTCAGTTATTGTGATTATATACTCAGAATTGGAATTGCTAGATCATTTGGCAATTCTATTTTTAAATTTTTGAAGAATAACCATACTGTTTTCCATAGCAGCTTACCTTTTTACAGTTCCACCAACAGTGTCCAAGGAATCCAATTTTCCCACATACTTCACATTTTCTGGGTTTTTTTATGTTATTATTTTTGATAATGATCTTCCTATTGGATATGAGGTGGTATCTGATTGTAGTTTGATTTGCATTTCCTTAGTGATTAGGGATTTGGACATCTATTCATGTGTTTACTGGCCATTTATATACTTTCTTTGGAGAGATGTGTTTATTCAGTTCCTTTGCCCATTTTTTAATCAGATTGGGTTTTATTGTTTTTGTTGTTGTTTATCTTGAATTTGGGGAATTCTTTGTATATTCTGGTTATTAAATATATTTCAGACATATGACTTGTCAATATTTTCTCACATTTTGTTGGTTCTTTTTTGACTCCGTTGATAGTGTCTTTTAATGCACAAATTTTTTGATTTTCATTAAATCAACTATTTTTATTTGTTTTTGCCTGTACTTTTTGTCATATCTAAGAAATTGTTGCCATATCCAATGTCATGTAGCTATTGCTGTATATTTTTTCTAAAAGTTGTATAGATATAGGTATTACATTTATTTCATGAATCAATTTTTAGTCAATTTTTGTGTGTGTCATAGGTAACAATACAACTTCACTCTTTTGCCTGTGGATATGCAGTCCCAGCAACATTTGTTGAAAAGACTGTCTTGCCCTATTTAATACCCTTGTCAAAAATGTTTTGAACATAAATGCAAAGGTGTATTTCTGAACCCTGTATTCTATTTTTTTTTGGTCTATACGTCTGTCATTATCCAGTACCACACTGCTTTGCTTTCTGTAGCTTCATAGTAAGTTTTAAAATCAAGAAGTAAGATCTTCCAGGTTTGGGTTCCTTTCAGGATTGTTAAGCACACTTAAATTGGGTCAGCCATGGAGTCCTGCTGTTTTACAGTGGGTTAAGAATCCAACTATAGCCGCTCAGGTCACTATAGCGGTATGGGTTCAATCCTGGCCTGGTGCAACAGGGTAAAGTATCCAGTGTGGCCCAGGAGCTTCCATATGATACAGGTGTAGCCAAATAAATAAATAAATAAATAAATTGGGTCAGCCCTATAATAAGCATAACTTTTAATGATAAATATCTTTATTAAAAATTTGAGGAACGTATCTGATTGCAGGGTTGTTTCACTCCTGTTTACAATAAACAATATAAGTAAGTTATAAGAAGATATTTGTTCATATACTAACACGTAAAATCATACTCTTCAGCAAAATATCATATGTTTTATATTTAATTTTGCTTCTTTTTTGACCTAGTAATATGTAGGTTAATTCCATTGGTTATTTGGCTTGGAAAACAGGCCTGTGCCACTTTTGCCTTTGCTTTTGTACACGATGTGTATTCTTTGCCTTTTCTCTCATTCCCAATCTCTATGTGATGCTTACCTACATCTGACTGTTCAAATGTCCCCTCCTTCATTAGGCCTATTCTGAAGAAAACATTTGGAAATGCACTTCATGCTTTACATCATAGCTCACTAACCTTTCTCGATATTTTTCCCATCCTGTAAAAATCAGTTATCTCACATACTACATTATTTAGGTATTTATTAGGTTTTTTTTTTTGTCTTTTTACAGTTTTCCTAGGGTCTTTTTACCTTTTTACCTTTTTCCTCCTATGCCTGCGGCATATGGAGGTTCCCGGGCTAGGGGTCTAACAGGAGCTGTAGCCGCTGGCCTACGCCAGAGCCACCGCAACACAGGATCCAAGCCGCGTCTGCAACCTACCCCACAGCTCACGGCAACGCCGGATCCTTAACCCACTGAGCAAGGCCCGCAACCTCATTGTTCCTAGTCAGATTCATTAACCACTGAGCCACTACGGGAACTCCAGGTATTTATTAAAGTTATTGGCAGTAATCTATTTGAAGAATTTCCAGTATATATGTGTATGTGTATACACACCCCATATTTCTTAATAGACAAATGCTATGGGTAAATTCAAAAGTTAAAATCGAATGTTATAAAACAGAGCCAAACAGATGTTCTGAAATATCCAGATGTTTGCTGTAATTAAAATGTAACATCTGGATTATTAACAGATTGCATTTTTTAATTGAAATGGCTGGAGGTTTTGAAGTAATGACATTACATTTTTAAATGACATGATTTGTTATTAGCAACATGAAACTCTTAGTCATTTTTTTCCAGCTATAAAGTGTGTTTTCAAGTAAATGATATTCTGTGTATCTAATACTACCAAATTCACTATCGTTATGCTGTGTGACAGATTGCTTTCTTTTTACAGTTCTTTAAGATACCTTCAATTTAGTCCTTAGATGTAATTAAGTTTAAGAATTTATGTTTTTTAAATTAAGTATGCCAGGTTTTAAGCTACTTTAAATGACAACCATTTCTTCTAATCACATATGAACATAAATCATTTTTATAATTGCTAAATAAAAAACTAAAAATAGATGCAATTCATTCTGATATGTTCAAAAATTTATTTATGTATTTATTTATTTTTTGTTTTTTAGGACCTCACCTGTGGCAAAGGGAAGTTCCCAGGCTAGGGGTCATTTATTATATCCTAAACCAGCACATACTTATGCAACACGTAAAATTTAAAGTAAATTTTGAGGTAGATTAGGTTACTCCTTATCAGCATCCACTCCCATTTCTTGAAGAAAACACTTCAACTCCAGAATTGTTGGGCTTTCACTGCAAGATGGGCTGATTGTTTATCCTCCCAGCTTGCCTGTGGGCACAGCACAGCCTTATGACTGGTCGTGACAAATGAGATCTTATCTGATGTGATACATGCAGAAGTTTTTATTGTGCTTGCATGGCTAATCTCATTAATATTTGCTTCTACCATTATGTAGAAAAGGATTTCCTGGGTAGCTGCTGCTCCTTCAGCTTGAGCCCCAGAGTGAACATGGTTGTAACACACTGATAATAGGCTGCACTGAAGTGTCAAACTGATCCTTGGTGAGAAGCAGTCTTCAAATTGGGTGTGGTTAGATTAGCTAATATAAAGTAGGTCTATAGACTCATGAGCATGAGGTGTTACTGTTGAATGATATTTAGTTTGAGATCTCAATTGTGATCCAACTATTGCTTTTTCTGAAGTACCTAATTGATACAGGATGCTTTAGCTATTTTTTTTTTTTTATCTATAGTAACCCATATCTTAGTATTATCCTAACATTTACTGGTTTAAATGTAGAAAGTAATGACAAGTTTGTATCAGCTATTAATATGAACTATGTATTTACCCCCATATGGACTGTCCTCTAAATCAGTGTGGAATATCTATAATATATTGAAGAACATATAAGACAGAACAGACAGGTTTTTATTGGCTTCTTCATTCAGATGTCCTTAAAAAGAGAGACCACAAAATCATATGTATGAAAATTTGAAGACTGTAAAGCATTATCGAAGTTAAAAAATACTGAATTGAAAAAAGAGAGGGACCATGTTGACCTTTCTGCATGTCAACATTTGATTCCTGGTCTTATTAATAAAACATAAGAATTATGAAAATCAGGCCACCTCTACCACTTATTCTTTAAATTTGGCTCAGTCTCAAGTGGGAATAGAAACTTGGGTAATAATTTCATCCGACCTACATTAAATACCTGGCATGATAGCCTGTGAGCCACATGATAGGCAGGAATGGCAAAGAATAAACTGGCTGTTACGGTGTAATTTGTAAACTTCCGGTAAATTCTTCAATAGAATGTATTAGCTCATAATTAATTGTGTAGTATCTTTAGGATTCTGCTTGTCTATACAGAGATTGTAGTAGAACAAATTAAAGTTAATTATTGAACAAATTTACTGACAATAGGAGAAGTAATTGGAAAGCTTGCATTTCTATTCTCATCTAGTTCAGTAACTAAAGGTCTTTCTAAAAAGCAATATCCCAAAAAATGCACAAAAAGCTGTCTCTCTAAACTAATGAGTAGAAAATATTGAGATGTGGACAGTGAATTAGAGGAGGAAGATGGAATTGTTTAAACCTGAAGATGTCAAAACTTTTAATCTCCTCTGATTTATCTGGAAGAGTTGCCCTGGGAACCTGTTGATATACTCATTGTTTGCAAAGATAACTAGCAAATAACGTGTTCACTTAATTAACCAGCATCACAGAAGAAATAGAATTTTATTTCTTCTATTCTTTTTTGTTCTTATTCAGAACAAGATTCAGGTATATGGGTACTTTAAATAAGAGAGAGAGAGGGGCTATTTTATTTTAGCATATATATAAAATTTATATCATTAAAAATAAAAATAAGACATCTTTTGAATGATTCGTGGTAGGTTATTACTTACATAACGTGTTGAACACACAGATGCCCTGCAACAAAAAACAAGTTAGAGGAATCAGAAACTGTACTTCTAGAACATGAATTATCATTATGTGGGAAAATACCCTTCTAAGAGTGTATGGGTTTGTTTATGTGTGTTCGTGTATATATTTATGAGGTCTTTCATAATTCCAGGACAGGTTGCTAAGCCTGCAACATGGAGATATTGCCTACTTCAAAACTAAATTCTAGATATTTTAGCTTATGGGGTCAGTATTTCCAGACGGGGGCCAGAATAGGAGCTCAGTGACTAGACATGAAGCTGTACTGTAATCAGCCCACCTACCTCTTAGATGTTAGCATGGCTTTGCAAGAAGAGGAAACATTTTCTAAAGGGAACATCTGTCTTATGCTCCCATCTGCATTTCAATTTCATCTTGACTCTGGATACAAATTTTAGTTAAGGACTTTATTACCTTACATGTGGAGTTCAAAAGGTCTCTGTTTCTGTAATGGTTGTTTTTATATATACTACAGAAGCTGTACTGAAATGCACTAAAGAAAAGAATTTCAAGGCAGGGGTAAACAAATTTGGACCAATGCTTTAATAAAAAATAAACTAAAGGGCTTCTCTGTTATAGGCCCAGGGAATATGAGTATATTATTTTATATTTAGATCAATGTAACTCTTCTATCATATAAATGAAGGCTTTGCTTTCTCTGAGAAGCATTGCTATTCTTTAGAGAGTATTGTACATGAGCTTTTGTGTTTAATTGGGCATGTGTGAATGATCATGCACTTATGTATGTCTATGCTTAATTTTTAATATATTTTTATGTCTTCTAAATTATAAGAAAGACTAAGAATTTTGATCTTCATCTTACAATAGACACTAAAATATTAAAGTGAGATGTCAGACTCTGGGCAGTCAGAGCCCCATATTAGCTGCTCTCTGAAGGCTTCTGGAATATTAAATATGCTCACTTTCTATCCCTCTGCCTTCTTCAGTCTTTGAGTTGGTAGAACTGTCCTGGTTAGTAGCCCTATGCTGTGCTTTCCTTTGTAGTTTTCCTGTTCCAGCCCACACCATTGTATGGAGTTGATTTACTACGGTCTCCTCAAATTTCCCAATTAAAACAGAGATCCTGAATGAGAAACCTTGGTATTTCCATCTGGGGTAAGAGCAGTTAATCTTATTTTTACATCTCTTATTTGTAAAACTCAGATACCGCTTAAAACCAAAATAAAATAATAGAGTTTTAGTAGTTGGAAAACCTTCAAAAGTATTGAAAGGTTAAATTTTCACCAAGGACAATGCTGATTTTAAAATAATTCAAGTATATTTGCATATATATGTGTATTTATAAACAGTTATATGCAATTCTCTGCTTTCTTTTTTTTAAGTGAGGTAAAATTGTCATATGACATTGTATAAGTTTCAGGTGTACAACATTTTAATTATACATCTGTTTATACTACAAAGTTATCACCAAGAAAAGTCAAGTTACCATCCCTTACTATACACTTGATCCCCTTCACTCTTTTCTGCTTTATTAATATTTGAAAATCTGTACAATGTAATTTTTCTTTTTTTTTTGTCCTTCCTTTTTTTTTCTTCCTTTGCCTTTTCTAGGGCAGCACTTGTGGCATATGGAGGTTCACAGGCTAGGGGTCCAGTCGGAGCTGTAGCTGCCAGCCTACACCACAGCCACAGCAACATGGGATCCGAGCCATGTCTGCAAACTACACCACAGCTCACGGCAACACCGGATCCTCAACCCACTGAGCAAGGCCAGGGATCGAACCCACAATCTCATGGTTCCTATTCAGATTTGTTAACCACTGAGCCATGACGGGAACTACACAATGTAATTTTTCAAATAGATGAATAAACCATTTTATTGATTGAATTTTCAAAATTCTTGTTTTTTTTTTCAAAAAGGTCCCATTTCTCACTTTGTAAAAGAAACATGTAAGAATAATCATCAATATTTTGGATGTTATTATGAAAATGCCATGTGAATAACTCCTGTTTCTGGAAATAACACACATGTAAGATAATAGAGGAAATATGAAAATCTATAGGTACAACTGCTTCCCTGACTCCAGCTCTTCTTCCTTCTCGTTTTATTTATCTTTCATTTTTCTTTTATCTTGACCCTCAAATGTTTCAGGAGAGAGAGGACTTAAGCCCTCTGTCACAATTATTCAACTATGATATTTAGTAGCACAGTAAAAGCAACATTTTTATGCATGTGTGTGGCTATGTTTTAATAAAAATAATTCATCTACTCTGAAATTTGAAATTGTAATAATTTTCATGTGTTACCAAATAGTATTTTGTTTGTTTGTTTGTTTTTACCATTTTAAAAGGGAAGTGCCGCCTCCCTGCCAAAATATCTGCTATTATCTTACAGGACATACAAATATTGGTAGTCGGCAAGATTTCGTCTTCTACTAGTAGTTTGCTGGTCTCCAACCTAAAAAAAAAAAATTCACCTTGTTAACAGACGTTTTCCCATATCCTTCAACAATTGTTTCTCAGAATTCCTGTCATGGCTCAGCAGTTAAGGAACCCAGCTAGTATCCATGAGGACATGGGTTCAATCCCTGGCCTTACTCAGTGGGTTAAGGATTCCGGCATTGCTGTGAGCTGTGGTGTAGGTCGCAGACGTGGCACAGATCCTGCGTTGCTGTGGCTCTGGTGTAGGCCAGTGGCTACAGCTCTGATTTGACCCCTACCCTGGGAACCTCCATATGCTGCCCGTGAGGCCCTAGAAAGACAAAATAGACAAACAAACAAACAAAAAGCAACTGTTTCTTATGGAGTATCTTGGACTCTAGATAGTGCTTTCCCTCAAAAATTTCTGTGACAATGGAAATATTTTATATCCATTCTTTCCATTAAGCTAGCCACTAGTTTCTTAAGGCTATTGAGCATATGAAATGTGATTAGTATGACTTAGGAATATAAAATTTTAATTTATCCATATCAATTAAATTTAAACTTAGAAAAAGGCACTTAACATTAGTGACCACTATTTTAAGCACCATAGCTGAAAAATCCTATTCTTTTTAACAGCTGATGTTATTGAAGTTACGCTAGTGAATTTTCTTATTTTCATAGTAGAATAATAACATTCCATAATCCATTTAAAAATCAACATAGAAAATTTTATCATGAATATTAATGTGTGTATATATATATTTGTATATTTATATACATTTGTTTTGATCAGAAAATATCATTTTTACAAGCAAAAATATATCACAAATATTATATAAGATATAGGAAATATGCACCAATAACTTTTTAATTTTTTTTTTTGCTTTTCAGGGCCACACCTGCAGCATATGGAAGGTCCCGTGTTCAGCAAAGTGATTCAGATACTTCTTTTTCAGATTCTTTTCCCTATAGGTTATCACAAAATATTGAGTATGGTTCCTGTGCTATATAGTACGTCCTTGTTGTTTATTTACTTTATATATAGCGGTCTGTATATGTTAATCCTAAACTCCTAATTCATTCCTCCTCTACCCCTTTACCCTTTGGTAATCATAAGTTTGTTTTCTCAGTGTGTGGGTCTATTTCTGTTTGAACATAAATTTAATTGTATCATTTTTTTTTCTTTTTAGGGCCGCACTCATAGCACATGGAGTTTCCTGGGCTAGAGGTCAAATCGGAGCTACAGCTGCTGGCCTACGCCACAGCCACAGCAATGCAGAACCTATATCACAGCTCATGGCAACACCAGATCCTTAACCCACTCAGCGAGGCCAAGGATCGAACCCACACCCTTATGGTTCCTAGTCGTATTCGTTTCCACTGTGCCACAACAGGAACTCCTGTATCATTTTTTTAAGAATGCATATATAAGCAATATCATATGGTAGTTGTCTTTGTCTGGCTTACTTAATTTAGTATGATAATCTCTAGGTCTATCCATGCTGTTGCAAATGGCATTGTTTCATTCTTTTTATAACTGAGTAATATTCCATGGTATATACATACCACATCTTCTTTATCCATTCCTATGTTGATAGTCATTTAGGTTGCTTCCAAGTCTTGGCTATTATAAATAATGTTACAATGAACATGGGGTGTATGTATCTTTTGAAATTATGGTTTTGTCTGGATATATGCCCAGGAGTGGGATTGCAGGATAATTTAGTAGCTCTATTTTTAGTGCTTTAAGAAACTTCCATATTGTTCTCCATAGTGGCTGCACAATCTTTTTTTAATTGAGGTATATTTAACATATGCTATTATATTAGTTTCTGATATGCAATACAATCATGCAAAATATGTATATATTACAAACTACTCACCAAAATAATTCTAGTTATATTCGTAACCACACATGATTACAATTTTTAATTATTGTCATTAGAAATTTTAAGATCAACTCTCTAAGCATCTTTCAAGTACATAATGCAATATTGTTAATTACGTAGTCACGATGCTATAATCATTTCTTTAGGACTTTCTGTTTTATAACTGGAATTTTTTACCTTTTATCTACTTTACTCATTTTGCCTCCCCTCACCTGGCCTTTGAAAGTTAAAAATATGTAAAATATGAATTACCAGCAAATAGTAAGTACAGCATATCCGTTCATGAAAATAGAAATGTTTACCATAGTAACTTAATGTAATATAGGATTTCTCTATAGTTTAATGATAAATTAAATAAATACAAAATAAAACCATGTCAAACAAATATTATGTTTAGAAAATGCCAAAAAAGCAGTTACTCAATGTATGAATATACTCACCAATTTATTCATTCCTTGATTCATCTGAAAAAACTGAGTTAGAAATTGACAATGCATGGGGAAAAAGACAGTCCCAGCTTTTAATTCTTAAATAAATTCAAGGTATAATATCAAAGTACATACACATACATATAAATATACACTTTAGCAATATTATCAAATTTATTTTTTAAGATTTTAATTTTTTTCTATTGTAGTCGAGTTACAATGTTCTATCAATTTCTGCTATACAGCAAAATGACCCAGTCATATATGTATAATACATATACATGCTTTTTCTCCCATTATTCTCCATCATGTTCCATCACAAGTGATTAGATGCAGTTCTCTGTGCTATACAGCAGGATCTCATTGTTCATTTACTCCAAATGCAAGAGTTTGCATCTACTAACCCCAAACTCCAAGTCCGTCTCACTCCCTCCCCCTCCCCCTTGGCAACCACAAGTCTATTCTCCAAGTCAATGAGTTTGTTTCTTTTCTGTAGATAGGTTCATTTGCACCATATATTAGATTCCAGATAAAAGTAATATTATATGGTGTTTGTCTTCCTTTGACTTACTTCACTTAATATGAGAGTCTCTAGTCCTATCCATGTTGCTGCAAATGGCATTATTTCTTTCTTTTTTATGGCTGAGTAGCATTCCATCCTGTATACATACCGCATCTTCTTAATCCATTCATCTGTTGATGAACATGACATTCAGATTGTTTCCATGTCTTGGCTATTGTGGATAGTGCTGCAGTGAACATGCAGGTGCATGTATCTTTTTCAGTGAAACTTTTGTCCAGATATATGCCCAGGAGTAGGATTGAAGGGTCATATGGTAGTTCTGTATTTAGTTTCCTGAGGTACCTCCATGCTGTTTTCTGTAGTGGTTGTACCAATTTCATTCCCACCCACAGTGAAGGAGGGAAACCCTTTTCTCCACACCTTCACTGGCATTTACTATTTGTTGACCTGTTAATGGTAGTTGTTCTGACTGTTTGTTGTGAGGTAGTACCTCATTGTTGTTTTGATGTGCATTTCTCTAATAATTAGTGATATTGAGCGTGTTTTCATGTTCCTGTTGGACATTTGTATATAGTCTTTGGAGAAATG
This sequence comes from Catagonus wagneri, assembly GCA_004024745.2. Classification (NCBI taxonomy): domain Eukaryota; kingdom Metazoa; phylum Chordata; class Mammalia; order Artiodactyla; family Tayassuidae; genus Catagonus; species Catagonus wagneri. The sequence goes on from PVHT020000009.1 coordinate 3,162,043, forward strand.
TCTCTTCAGGTCTTCTGCCCACTTTTTAATTGTGTTATTGGTTTTCCAAGGCAACAGAAATAAAAAGCAAAAATAAACCAATGGGACCTAATCAAACTTACAAACTTTTGCACGGCAAAGGAAACCATAAAAAAACAAAAAAAAGCAACCTGTAGAATGGGAGTAAATAGTTTCAAATGGTGCAACTGACAAGGACTTAATCTCTAAAGTATACAAACAACTTACACAACTCAACAACAATAAAGCAAATATTATGGACTTTATAATAGAAGTTATTCAGAGGAGGTAATAAAGATATAAAAGAGGCATACTATGATGGATTTTATTATTATTTACTATTATTCAGACATTTTCTCCTTCTCGGACTCTGGTGTGCTAAACAGGTATCCTGCTGAATTTTGTCTTTTGACTATAGTTTGACAGCCCTGTGTTAAATAAATAAACTTCTGTCTTGTTTAAACCACTTTGGTTAATTTTTCCTGTATTTATTAGGAAAATCTTAGCATATATTCTATGTTGTAAATAAAACACAGAGTAAAGATATGAGTAGAAAAAAATAAGAAATAAAGTCACAAAGACAGTCAAAGGCTTTGGGGGGAAGCAAATATGAGATAATATTTTAATAAGATCAAATTACAAATGCAGCAGCACCACGTGTTAGAAATCTAGGATTATTAAAATGCACACATACTTAGGTAGTTATTACTTATTACACTATGTGAATTAAAGATTTTCATCAGCAGAGCAGTTAGTTTTAACAAGATTTATGCTAAGACTGCAGCTATAAATATTTGAACTTCATGAAAGAGTTTGAAGTTGAGGAAGTCAAGGAACTGAATAAAATTAATGGTTCAAAACTAATACATAGAGACATTAAATCTTCTAGAGTGATGAAGGGCCAAGGATGGAGAGTAAGACACTAAACAACATACCAGCTCTCCGTGATGTGAGAAAAGAATTGTATGACAAAAGAAAAACATTTTTTGGAAAGGTTTATGCATTCTTAAAAATGCATTTTTCTCTGATTTTAATCAAATAGTTCACAGTAAAAATTCTCTGCTGGGGATGGCTTTGGCAGAAGCATTGTCCCCAGAGGACAATGTTAGAGTACTGATGATTGTTCTAAAGTGTTATTCTTTTTTTTTTTTTTTTTTTTTTTTTT